>OY856409.1:1275838414-1276413414 GCA_963693085.1 Alisma plantago-aquatica | reverse complement strand
TAAACAAGTCATCGATGAATGATTGGTTCTTGTAAATTTGAAATTCAAGTTCAAATTGCTTAATCACATTAATAAACATTCATTAACATTAAGAGGTTGAATAGTTGAAGATTTTTGAAATATTGGCAGTCTTGTGTGAAATTATACATCTTGGAAAATTTTGTCGTAGAAGAGTCGAGGTAAGGATGGGAAAACAACAAGCTCTACATGTAAAAATGGGTCCTTGTTGGCTGCATAATGTTTCAGATGTGTTATATTTAATCTCATCCATTAAAACACAATTACCCTTTCTAGGACTAGGTTTTTGGTATAGAAGTAAGGTTAAGATTAGCTGCAACAGGATCCAGAATAATAAGCCATTACAATGGATCTTCACCCGTAAAAACAACATACAATTTTTTTTTACAATGGGACAGGAGCAGAGAGCCAATGTAGAATTGACAATTCTAAACTGTAATGTTCCTAGTCATAACTTGAAACTAATACAATGAAAGAGGTTATTTCCTAGGTTTGTGAAACCCATGATCTTGTCGCAAGGTGGCCTTTTCCCATCGGTCCACATTATACCATATTGACCTTCATATGTCCTTATCCTCCATAACAAGTTATTTAATCTCACACTATGACAAGATATACATATAGGTTAAGCCAAGGGTTCATGTCTGTAGGGATCCTCCATGGGTGAGTGGGATGTTTCCACATTGTGTCTCCCTCTAGAGCTGGTTCATTCCTTATATGGTAAAGGTGGTTTTTGATGGATAAATAAGGAGGTGTTGGTATATATGCCCAGAGAGACAATCATGCGATGATTGTAGTGGCATAACATGAAAATGATTTGATTAATATTAAAGGAAAACTTCCAATTTATTTTGTTCTATTCATTTATGAGATGACAAAGTGACATAATAAATGTTTAAAGGATGATATTACTCAATTACGTATATCTTTGGGTTGAGGACCTGAACAATGAGATCGTATGAATGTCAAGATTATACATTTTTGTTATGTCCCAAGTAAAATGTTATTGTGGAGGGATGATAGATAGTAATAACACATAAGACTAGAGTGTGTCTTGGTTGATGAAAAAATCTCATCAGTCATGATATGTGTTATCAAACCAAGCACATAGATACTTGTTAGAGAATAGTGTATCAGACATACCCACCATAACAATGATACATGGAAACCATAATTGGTAGTCAAAATCATCTCGCATAGTGTTGGTGGTGATTATGGTTCTTAGAACTGAAGTCACTACACTCATCACATGTCATTTGGTGTGCTTTGACACCATCCACCATAACCTTGACTAAGGGTTTCCACACATGTGATGATTGGGTGTTCTATGACACATGGGGATGAATGTGAGTGATGTATATGGGATTTGTCCCTCCTATAGGAGTATGATATCTTAGCCCTCTTGATAAGCGAGATTGGGAAAAGCATGGCCATGCACATGTGAGTTAATATGTGATATTGAGCTTACATATATCTGAGATAGTCTACTCTGGTTCAAGGAACATAGATTGAATGTTTAAGAGGATGGCTATTTGATGTCTCAAGTTTCATATGGATATCAGTAACAAAGGAACTCTACAAACACCATAACACCAATCACAAATTGTAAGTTGAAGTTTTTCTTCAACTTCCCATTTACTTGGATAGAAATGATGTGTGACTAGGCACCACACTTTGTTTGTGACATCATAATTGGATATGTACATTAATTGCCAACATAAAAGTGGAACCTATAGGGTCACACACATAGGATACACCTAGAAGAGGAGTTATTATCATGAACAATAATTGAATTGATTTCTCAAGTGTTTAGGTGTTCAATTAAAGCAACAAATCAAATGACTGGACTCCCAACCAACCGGTTCAAGTGTTGAACCGATCAATTGGAGTGTCCGGTTGATTGGATATTGCATTGTCTAAATTTTGGTTGAGATGGGGAGTGAAATGATGGGTTCACTTAGTGAACTTATTGATTCGTGATTGCAAAATGACCATTTGACGAAGCGAGATGTCTGGTTTGTGGTGTAATTTGATTTCATCAAGGGTTAATGCTCATGCAATGTCCTGTATTAATTGGATTAGAATTTCCAATACATATGCAATTGGAAAACATGATAAAATGATAGGTTCACTTGGTAAACCGATCGGCTCCATGCCAATCGATAGGCTTTCTTAGCGAACTGACAATTTCGCATATCACACGTTGTGAATTTTTATGAGATTCTATCATTTCTTCTCCCACACAGACTGGGAACCCTGACCCTAGCCCTCCTATAAATAGAGGGGTACTGGGGGCTTCTCAGACACATTACTTGCATCTGACAATTGTTTGTCTTCTCTGATTATGGTAAATAAGAGAACCTGAGCAAGTCCTACCCTATAAAGGGAGGGATAAAAAGGAAGAACAATTGTGGGAGAGCAAGTTGGTGACTAGTACACCAACGAGAGAGACAACTCCTTCCTATTTGTTCTACTAGAATGCCATGAGTTCTAGGTTCTCCGTGTGGACTTCCATAGAGGCATGGAGGTTGTTGTCTGCTGCTAGGAGGACAACGTCAGCCTACTGTCCATGGTGGAGACCAAGGAGCTACTGCAAACGTCGTCCGAGTGAAACTAGAAGGAAGTTACACAACAACGATGAGGAGATTGTAGTTGGACTTTCTCTAGGACTATGTATATACTCAAAACCATTCATTTCATTATATAGTTGTTGATATGATCTATTGGTTTGATGGAGAATATGACTATAATTTTTTTGTTTTCGCTGCCTACTTGATGTCATATTTCCCGATAGTGGTATCATAGCCACATCAATTTGCTATATTTTGGAATAACCGATATTATTGGATTTTTGGTATTATCATTTATTTATTGCATACGATTAGAATATTAATGTCCAATAAAATACCATGTACAATCCCAAATATATATATATATATATATATATATATAATTTATACGCATCACCCTAAAAGTGAGTTTTGATGGTGGATGTGAAGCATGGTTATGGCCAATAACTTTATATTTCTGTGCATGGTTGTCTGGTTGGTCATTACTATTTTATCTCAGTTTGCATACCAAGCCTCTACCTTATCTTCCAATTGTAAAAGTATTATTATCCCCTACTTTTGCTCCCCTCAAATGTAACTTGAGGTTTCTCTACAACCACGTAATATTAGGATAGTTTAATTCCTTATTACAATGAAGAAGACGAGCCGCCTGAGGGGCCAAACCAATCAACTGGAGAGCCAACCCATCAACTAGAGGACCCATAAGATGATGGACCATAGACTAGACAATCGAGGAGATGGCCAACTAACCGACTAGGAGGTGAGTTGATCAGTTCAAGGTTTGAAATGATCAACCTAGCTTGACAAGCAGGGATCTTCATCAACAATAGGTTTCTGCATGAGATACAAACCCTAGGTTGTGGTAATTCCTTATGGATCCAAGGATTAACAATAGAATGGCCATAACCATCACTTATGTTTATTGCATGTTTTCATTGTGAGATATAGCATGTATATGATACATACTATATGTGTGGTGATTGGATAATATATATTTATTTGTATATACAAATCCCTCAATATATATTAAGCCTAAAATCCTTTCCATAAGAATCACACATGAAAATCTTTATCAACCAAGTGTAGGGTATGCCAAACCATGGTGCATCATCTATCCCGTGGAAGTGTAATAGTAGATATGTTGTTACAACCCCAATTTTTGGGTTCTTTTGGTGAGAATTGTAATTTCTCCTATTAAAGATGCTTGAACAAATAATGATTTATTTTGTTTCAAATAAATGGATTTTTTTTACAATAGCCTTATTAATCGTGTTCTGGGCTTTATTGGCTATTGGGCCGAATAACAAGGAAAAGATAAAAGAAACTCCATTATTAATAAGAAATGGAGAAAAAAAAGATGTAGAAACCTCTAGAAGGAAAAAGAAAATAATCCAAAGGTGGATTTCGTGCCTATTGGGTTCCTTGGGTTCCAAGGAGTCCAAAGTTGCAAAGATAATGCAACAAGAAAGAGAAAAGATCAATTCAATATTGCTTTATTTAGAAGAAATGTGAGATAATGATAATATTATATCAAATATGTGGATATATGGATAATAGATCCATATTGGAAAAGATTTCCTATTCACATGTTTTCTAATGGAAAAAGAAATCAAAATCAAGAAAATAAAAGGAAATAAGAAAGAGAAAATATGAGAAATATGCATAATAGAGTAATAACTTGCACCTAAGGAAAAGGGAATGATTTCTTTGAATAATGATCCCAATTTTGGCATGATGGGAGATTAAATACTTAATGAGATTCCCTTAAAATTTGATATAAAAAGGAGCTACGGATTAAGATTTATTTCTTTTACAAATAATCCTAAAAAATATGATTTATTTTGAAAATAGGAAAATGATTTTCCTTTTGGATGATCGCGTGAGATGTGAATCGTTGGATCTCGATCCAACGCCTATCGCTCATCATCCAGTCCCACAAGGACTTGGACTGTGCCGAGTTACAAAGGGTTTTTCCCTCTCAGATTCCTTGTGATCCAGAGCGTTTGCAAGCTAGTTGTTGTTTCCTTTGAGTTCAGGAGAGTAAACTGAAGAGAACCATCCCTACTTTGAAGGGGTTTGGTCGCCGTTTGGGAGAGTCCCAAATTCAACAAGGATCTATCTCTGACCCTATATATAAGGGAGGGTTCATGGGGGCACCAACATGCAAACTCCAAAACCCACAACCTTAGGAGAGATGCAAGGAGAGATTTTGTGTGATCAATTCGAAGATCAACCCTGATCTTCCCCCTCGTCCACCTAGTTTGCCTCACCGGAGTCCGGCAAGTTGGCAGTGGTGCTAGCGTGGCTAGGATGAGCAATTGAAGGCCTCGTCAGGTTTGGTGAGGGGTGGCAGAGCCTTCTGGATTCTTGCCTTGCTCGCATGTGGCCAGTATCCCAGAGTCAACCGCAAGGTTGACCATTGCAGCAGCAAGCAGAGTCACGATGTTCAAGAAGAAGAAGACCCCATGAAATTACCCGAGTGCCCTCCCGTCTCCTTCTATCCAGGTAAGGACATTTTGGTCCTTTGAAACTTAAATCAAAGATAGGTGTGCAATTACTGAGCCGTAGGATGCCGCGTGGTCCAGCGGATCATTGATCAAACGATCCTAGTTTTTCTAGGGTTTTCAAATAAATCAGTAAAAAAGAATTTTCATTACAAAAATCATATCTTTTGCTAGAAAACTCAGATGAGGAAAGTTTATACATGAAAATTGATCAAAAAAATATGAGGAATAAAAGGAAAATAGTTTGGAAACTTAAATCAGTATCTTTTTGCAAAAGTGTATAATTTTGATGGAAAAAGTATTAATTTGTGGTTAGAAACCCTAATTGATGATACATGGTAGATTTAATAGTGCAAATAAGTTAATTTGAGTATGGTTAACTTGTTTAATGATAAAGATGAATCTTAACCTATTTTGAAGATGAAATTGCAAGATTTAAGGTTTTTCACCTAATATGATGGTTTATATACTTAGAAACCCTAAATAGGAGAAAAAGGAAAGAAAAGTACTTGTAATCCGAAATTAGGGTTTCATGTTGCTAAAAGATGATCTTTGGATCTTTTGTGAAAGAAAGATGAGATAATTAGGGTTTGTGAATAATTTTATAAAAGTAGGGTTTAAAATAATAAAAATGAAGTGAAACCCTAATTGTAATCAAAACCCTTAAACGGACTAGTAACCCTAGGAAACAACTAGGATTAATAGACCATGATGGCATGATCAATGATAGGAAAATTGGATGCCTATTTCAGAATCAACTTGGGTGAGATTGCTTGGTTTCTTGATTGGTTGAATTATTTCTGCATTCAAGTCAGCTTGACAGGTATGTGGTTAATTTTGGTTAATCACATTAGTTTCCCAAAGAGTTTCCCGGATGATTCATCACATTGAATGCAAATTATCAGTTTGGATGTTCATACTTGCAAATCATAAAGTCACTATGATTATCACAATAATAATAGAAGTGTGTATTCTCGCACCTACATGCCACCCTGATGGATAATGCGAAAAGGTCAAGCCCAGGAGGGAAGACTAATGGGCCCCATGAGTGGTGACCCTAGACACCAAGCTTGGGAGTGAGAAGGTGGTCTTTATAGAATGACTAATGGGCACTATGAGAGGTGACCCCAGGCACCAAGCTCGGGATTGAGAAGGTGGCCTTAAGTCATTGGCAAAAGAGAAACCCGAAAGGGGGTATGCCAGGGTTAGGGAAAAAGCGGTGGAGAATGTCACACTGAAAGCGTAATTTGACTTGTTAATTAACTTGATTGTGATATTTAGATTGTTAGCCATATTTGCGAAATTTTGGTTGTCCAAACATACCAACATATTCCTATATGCTGATCGACGTTTTTTTGTCAGTGTTTTATGTACAACCATTGGAAAGAACAAACAGTAAAGTGACACATTGTGGAATTAAGAAATAAAGTGCAAGGAGGATTAGATAGAATAGATCCAAGCTGTGGATAGAGTAGATTACCAAAGTTTTTAAAAAGGTATGCAAAGTTTTTCTTATATACCAGATTGTAGTTTAGTTAGTAGAATTTCATAATTATTACTGATTATTTGTTGAACCTTTGATCCGATTTATTGGGATAAAGGCTCTGACCTCTTGGTCTCCCTTAAGTGGGGGTTACCGGGAGGTAGGGTTGTTACATTTGGTATCAGAGCATAGGTTTCTCATTAACTCTTTAATAATTATTAAATTTTACAAATTCCATAGAACTGAGGGAGTTATTAGAGGATTTTCCAAAACATAGAGGTATCTAGAAAAGGATCACGTCTGGGGGCTGGAAAGATTTTCCTCCGCACCGCTAGTCGGAATATGAGGACTCCCAGATTAGTGTGACTGCCTGGCCAATGTCTCAGGATTTGACTCAAAATAAGATAGCTTTAGGACTCTCTCATCGTGTTCATCCCTTCTCAACTCAAATGTTGTTAAGGACCTTAGGGATTAGGGTTTTCTCTCTTTTCCTCACCCTCTTGAGGGATGGGTAAAGTTGATAAGGTTTAAGGAATCCTCCACCAAATTAATGAAAAGCATGTAAATAAGATGTCATGGACATAAGCTTAATAGTTTAAGCATAAACTAAATAATAGATACATGCTTAGGTCATATGACATATGTTGTCATGCCCTCAGGAGAGACATGAGGCTATACCTCCTTGTCAGGAGGATGAGTGGAGAAAGTTAGTCTTGGAGGAAGAGACCTCCATTATAAGTAGAGACCTGGCACATCCTTTGAGGATGAGGCTAGCCCTAACCCTAAGTGGTGGTTGGAGAGAGAGATGGCATGATGAGTTAGATAGACCATGTGTGTGGACATGCTTTTGGATACCCATGACGATATGAGCCATGTGAGGTTGGATGACTTGGTGCCTTTGGTGACCCAACCCTGGGAAGGGTCATGCATGTTAGAGTGAAGGATAGCTCCTTCAATGATGAGGTTAGTGAAGAATCTATAGAAACCCTATGGGCTTATGCGAGTAGGGCATTACATGCACCCATAGTACGTCAGTAGTGCGGGTAGTAGGTTGAAACCCTAGCCAGGAGAGTATGTTGGATAGCTTATGAGATAAGCATAAAGGTCTATGGATAATCTTGAGCGAACATGAGTTGAGCATAGGCTTCACCCATGTAGGGGTATGCTGTGAGTTTGATCCTTCATGGGGAGAGGACCTCTAGTAGTAAGGCTATTTGTAGGGTTAGATCTAGAGAGAGAGAGAGAGAGCAGGACCCAACCAAGAAGGTTGGAAGCTTAGACTCAAAGATATGAGGAATAGTGGGGAGTTGAAGATGATGCGACCTAAGTGGATGGTTGCGGTTGCCTCATGCATGATCCCTGGAGGCTGATGATATCTTGGTTGCCTTTAGAGGAACCAAACCCTAGAAAGAGGATGAGGTTGCTAGTACCGATATGAAAATAGGAGCTTACCTTCTGAGCTAGGAAGAAGAGTTCCTTAGCCCTGAAGAGGTTTAGTAACAGGTTGTGAGGTCGTATACCTAGTTGGTTGTCCTTGAGAAGGACTCCACTCTGAAGTGTTGCTTGAGTAGAAGGATGACAGGAAGTCCATATACCTTGTACATGTTTGGTTCATGGTTAAGAGGTTGAGCATGTAGTTGGACACCAAAATAGTGAACCTAGGGTTCCTAGACCTAAGAAGGGAAGTGGTGTACCTGATGCTCATGATGAGATTTGAGTTTTTATAGATTCAAGCATGGTACTCCTCATGTTTAGAGGAAAGGGAAACCCCTTAAAGTTTAAGGTAGGTTTGATGAACCCCTCACAGCTAAGTTGGTGACATGGGAAGGTATGTTCTTGGTCCAATGTTGAGGAATGAGAACAAGTATGACCTAGTATGGTTTAGTAGGTGGTCTGCTTGTGCCTTAGTAGTTTTCTAGGGTGAAGCATGATGTAAACCCTAGACATAAGGATGTTTGTGACCTTTGTTGCTATCAAGAGATAGTTTCCTCCCATCTTGGGAGAGGGACCCTTTTGTAGGGTGTATACCAGTTTGTTGATTTTGAGGTAACCTAAAGAGGTCTCATAGGATCTTGAGAAGCTAAGTCAAAAGTACATAGTATGAGAATGAACCTATAGACCCATAGATAACTTTCTCTAAGTGCATATGGATGTGTTACCATGGATGAAACCGGTATGGTGCCTGACTAAGGTAGGTAGGTCGCCATGACCCTTATGAAAGGATGAAAGTCAGCCTAGGAATGCAAAGAGAGATGATGGAGACTTGGGTAAGGTTCTAAGTTGGACATGTACTATGTTAGAATCCTAAGTCTAACCTAGGGTCAGGTAGGGATAAGACCGATGGAAGTAGGAGTTTCCTAATTCCCTAGTTGCACATGACCATAGGGTCGGGAGGTAACAACTAACATTGTCTGAGGGCCATGGGTAAGGAGATTGATCACCTTCATGAACTCACGGGACACAAAGGGCAGATGACGAGGGCACTCTTTGGATGCATAAGGGAAGAAGGATGACCCCAAAAGTGTTGGCACCCTACAAACCTAGAGGAAATGACCCAGGATTGTGTGGTGACCCAAGTAGGTTCGAGACCAGTTTTCCATGGAAGTAACTTTGATATTGAGATGATTGTGATGTACATACATAATTTGCACGTTTTAAATTAGTTTTGAAGGTGTACAAGAAATGTGGGATGTACCAAATACTTATTTCCTCTTGTTATGGGAGTGAGAGATAGGACAATACGCATGCCATACACCAAGGATAATGATGTTGTGAGTTGGAATGTTGCTATGAGGTGTGAGGAGATAGATGATAGCATACCCTTATGGAGTGAACAATGCAGGGATGGTTTACTAAGGTAGCCATCTTATGAGGATGTTTTTATCAGGAGCTATGTGGAATAAATGCAATCTACAAGGTTGAGTTCGATAACCATGGAGGTGAGCTCTAAGTTTTCTTATTCAATATAGACCTGAAGTATGAGATGAGATGATAAGTGGAATACATGGAGGTGTATGTTTTCAACATTACCTTACACATAAGGATATGAGGTGGTAATGGAGGCTCTAGTTGAGATGCAGCTGTCTAGTTTCTCTAGAGGCTAGAAGCGGTTGTTAGGTTAGCTCGAAGTTTGAAAAAGAGATAAGTTTGGCTAACACTCAGATGTAACAATATCTGTTGATCAAGTTAGTGGTTGTTTGGTTAGCCAGCTTAGGCCTCGATGCAATAAAAGGATGGTTGTAGAACCTTAGATGCACTTCTCTGGAAAGGAAGGTGATGAAACCCCGACTAGAGTAGTTTAGGGTTTCTGAGGACTCAATTTTGAGGAATCATGACATATAGGAGATCATGATTTTAAGATCACCATATACCGTGGTACTACGAAGATAGTAAGTGGAAGTAGTACATTGGATGCTTAAGATGAAGTAGCATGTGGTTTTTCACCATGCAAGCCAGGAGGTGAAGGAAGAACACCAGTAACCCAAAGAGTTGATGTACAGGATAAAGAGCCCCCAAGAGGGAATGGGAGTTCATCAATATGGATGTTGTGGTAAGTCTCCCCTAGACCAAGGAAGGTCAAGATGCAATATGGGTTATGATAGATTGCCTTACCTAGATAACATGAGAAAGAAAGAATACTGTCAAGGGACAGATCCAGTTGAACTACATATGAGAGAGAGAGATGGTTCAAGTACACCATGATGCGAGTTCAAAAGTTCTTTATAACCTAAATATTTACTTCCATGAGGTGGAAGTAGATGAAATCGATGCTAGTATAGGTTATCACTCCTAAATAATGGTTAGTATGATCCAGACTGGAGGGTCTGATGGGAGCATGTGTGCTTGTTCAGGGTGATACATGGAGACAGTTCTTGTCCTCTATAAGATGTGATGATAAACACTATAGCCACTGTCGGGATGTAAAGAAGCTCTGTAAGGGAGGTTGTGTCGGTCACCACTTCATTAAGATGATGTTGGTGAAGGGACCTCACGAAGGTCAAGAAAGAACCACAGTGTCTGCAGATGATGTTGCTTTGATCATGCAAAGGCTGAGAGAGAGCCTAGGGGTGACATGAGTTGTGAGTTGATGCAAAGCAGACTGACATGCAGTTCACTGTGGGAGAGTAGGTGATGTGAAAATCTGACCCATCTAAGCAATAGCTGAGAAAGCTGAGTCCCTGATATATGAATCCATTTAAGATGGATTGGTGGAGATGGTTGTGTTTAGCCTTACCCCTCAGGATGTATAATGTGTTGCATGAGTCCAATCTAGAGCACTATGTGAGGTACCCAAGCCATGTGCTGAGCTCTGAACCTATTCAGCTTTATGAGAGGCTGAAATGTCTTGAGTCAACTATGAGGGTACGATATACCAAGGTAAGAAAGAACTCAGATGGATGAATATGAGATGATGAAGGTTCTTGGGAAGCACCATGGAAAGGGTGAGGCCACATAGGAGCCATGATGGATATAAGAAGAGCTTATCCTGTTTGTTTGTGTGCCTGGTGGAATTTTGAGGGAAAAATTTCTATAAGAGGGGAAGGATGTTACAACCCCAATTTTTGGGTTTTTTGGTGAGAAATGTAATTTCTCCAACTAAAGATGCTTGAAAAAATAATGATATAATTTGTTTTGAATAAATAGATTTCGTTTACAATAGCCTTGTTAATTGTTTTGTGGGCTTTATTGGCTATTGAGCCCAATAACAAGGAAAAGACAAAAGAAACTTCGTTATTAATAAGAAATGGAGAAAAGAAATATGTAGAAACCTCTAGAAGGCAAAAGAAAATAATCCAGAGGTTGATTTCGGGCCTCTTGGGTTCCTTGGGTTCCAAGGAGTCCAAAGTTGCAAAGATAATGCAACAAGAAAGAGAATAGATTAATTCAATATTACTTTATTTAGAAGAAATGTGAGATAATGATAATATTACATGAAATATGTGGATAATAGATCCATATTGGAAATAATTTCATATTCACATGTTTTCTAATGGAAAAATAAATCAAAATCAAGAAAATAAAAGGAAATAAGAAAGAGAAAACATGAGAAATATGTAGAATAGAGTAATAACTTTCACCTAAGGAAAAGGGCACGATTTCTTTGAATAATGATCCCAATTTTGACATGAAAGGAGATTAAATCATTAATGAGATTCCCTTAAAATTTGAGATAAAAAGGCGCTACATATTAATAGTTATGGCTTTTTAAATAATCCTCAAAAATATGATTTATTTTAAAAATAGGAAAATGATTTTCCTTTTGGATGATCGCATGAGATGTGAACCGTTGGATCTTGATCCAACGTCTGTTACTCATCATCTAGTCCCACAAGGACTTGGACTCTTCTGAGTTACAGAGGGTTTTTACCTCTCAGATTCCTCGTGATCCAGAGCGTTTGCAAGCTAACTGTTGTTTTCTTTGAGTTCAGGAGAGTAAACCGAAGAGAACCATCCCTATTTTGTAGCGGTTTGGTCGCCATTTGGGAGAGTCCCCAATTCAACATGGATCTATCTCCGACCCTATATATAGGGGAGGGTTCGTGGGGGCACCAACATGCAAACTCAACAACCCATGACCTTCGGAGAGCTGCAAGGAGCAATTTTGTGTGATCAATTCGAAGATCAACCCTGACCTTCCCCCTTGTCCACCCAGTTTGCCTCGTCAGAGTCTGACAAGTTGGCAGCGGTGCTAACGTGGCTAGGATGAGCAATTGAAGGCCTCATCAGGTTCGGTGAGGGATTGCAGAGCCTTCTGGATCCTCACCTTGCTTGCAGGTGGCCAATATCCCAGAGTCAACCACAAGGTTGATCATCGCAGCAGCAAGCAGAGTCGCTAGTTGGAAGAAGAAGAAGACCCCATGAAATTACCCGAGTGCCCTCCCATCTCCTTCTATCTAGGTAAGGACATTTTGGTCCTTTGTAACTTAAATAAAAAATAGGCGTGTGATTCTTGAGCTGTAGGATGTCGCGTGGTCCAGCGGATCATTATTCAAATGATCCTCATTTTCTAGGGTTTTCGAATAAATCAGTAAAAAGAATTTTCATTACAAAAATCATATCTTTTTCTAGAAAACTCATATGAGGAAAGTTTATATATGAAAATTAATCATAAAAATACGAGGAATTAATTAAAAATAGTTTGGAAACCTAAATCAGTATGTTTTTGCAAAAATGTAAAAATTTTGATGGAAAAAGTATTAATTTATGGTTAGAAACCCTAATTGATGATAAAGGGTAGATTTAATAGTGCAAATAAGTTAATTCGAGTATGTTAACTTGTTTAATGATAAAGATGAATCTTAACATGTTTTGAAGATGAAATTGCAATATTTAAGGTTTTTAACCTAATATGATTGTTAATATACTTAGAAATCCTAAATAGGAGAAAAAGGAAAGAAAAGTGCTTGTAATCCAAAATTAGGGTTTCATGTTGCTAAAAGATGATCTTAGGATCTTTTGTGAAAGAAAGATGAGATAATTAGGGTTTGTGAATAATTTTATAAAATTAGGGTTTAAAATAATAAAAATGAAGTGAATCCCAAATTGTAATCAAAACCCTAAAAAGGACTAGTAACCCTAGGGAAAAACTAGGATTAATAGATCATGATGGCATGATTAATGATAGGAAAATTGGATGCCTATTTCAGGATCAACTTGGGTGTGCTTGCTAGGTTTCTTGATTGGTTGAATTATTTCTACATTCAAGTCATCTTGACAGGTATGTGGTTAATTATGGTTAATTGTATTAGTTTCCCAAAGAGTTTCCCCGATAATCATCGCATTGAATGCAACTTATCCGTTTGGATCTTCATACTTGCAAATCATAAAGTCACTATGATTATCACAATAATAATAGAAGTGTGTATTCTCGCACCTACATGCCACCTTGATGGATGATGCCAAAAGGTCAAGCCCAGGAGGGATGACCAATGGGCCCCGTGAGTGGTGACCCCAAACACCAAGCTCAAGATTGATAAGGTGGTCTTTATAGAATGACTAATGGGCACTATGAGAGGTGACCCCAGGGACAAGCTCGGGATTTAGATGGTGGCCTTAAGTCATTGGCAAAAGAGAAACTTGAAAGGGGGGTATGCCAGGGTTAGGGCAAAACTGGTTGAGAATGTCACATTGAAAGTGTAATTTGACTTGTTAATTAACTTGATTGTGATATTTATATTGTTAGCCATATTTGTGAAATTTTGGTTGTCCCCACATACTAGCATATTCCTATATGCTGAGTGATGTTTTGTTTGTCGGTGTTTTAGGTACAACCATTGGAAAGAACAAATAGTAAAGTGACACATTGTGGAATTAAGAAATAAAGTGCAAGGAGGATTAGATAGAATAGATTGAAGCTGTGGATAGACTAGATTACTGAAGTTTTTAAAAAGGTATGCAAAGTTTTTCTTATATTCCAGATTTTAGTTTAGTTAGTAGAATTTCATAATTATTACTAATAATTTGCCGAACCTTTGACCATATTTATTGGGATAACGACTCTTGTTGGCTAAATTAGACATTATTATAATCCCTTTTGTTTTGATGATGACAAACATTTCATTCTTGTGGATCTAATGTACTACTTGAGTGTTGCAGGAACAAGGTGGATGACAAAGATTTGGGAGATCTATATGCTTGAATTGCTTTACTTTCATGATTGAAATCAAATGTAAAACTTGTACAAGTATATAATGTACAAGTACATAGATATCATGTAAATCAAGTGTTTAGATCTTCCCTAGTCAATAACAACACTTAGACAGGTCATCCCCTACAATAGTGTCACAACTGCACACTGATACACACACACTTAGTACATAGTTTAAAACATTGAAACATAGTCATTCTCGGTCGACAAACTTCTCGACCGAGACACTCTCGATCGACAATCTCCTCGATTGAGATTGACCCAAGTAGTCGTTAGACACAAAAGACAAGGTAGTTGGGAGTTGAAATCAAACGTTTTACACACTTGCTCCAGACAGTCCCTCGGTCGACAAAAACTTCTACCGACTGGGATCTCGGTCGACCATTCCTCGACCGAGAATGTCTGTGTCTGCACTTTTTAGAGTTAATTAACTAGCCATTGCTAAAGAAATTAATGGACAACTAATGACTAGTTAAGCACTAAGAACCCCCTAGAAAGTGTCTAGAATGTCCTTAAGCATTCATAGGCCATTCCTATAAATAGGACATGCCTTAGGACACCCAAAATACACTTGTACAATACTTGAGCTTACACACTTGCAATTGGCAACCTGTTCTTGAGCAATGGAGCAACTCTAGCACTTTGTACTCATTTTCTTTGCTCCAAATTCGTGTTCTATAGGCTAGCATCTCCTACCCCCTGCACTCACACTTCCATATACATTGGTTAGGAGATCAAAACGCTTGATATAGGAAATCAAGCCTTGTGCTACAACGGTATTGTAATTTCTATTTTTCCTTCTTGTTCTTTCTTATTGCTTGTACTCTCCTTGCTACTCCTAGAGTTGGAGGCTGCAGATTGGAGAGGGTTTGATCTTCTCGGTGGAGAAGGAGGACTTTGGACTACCTCAAGAAGGTTGTCTCAATGGGAAGCTACTTCAAGAGGAAGGCTACTTCAAGGGGGAGCTTGAAGTTACTTCAAGGAAGGTTGCTTCAAGGTTGGTGAGACTACTTCAAGGTGAAGGTTGTCCAAAGCGTGGTGCAAGTGTTGTAATTTTATGTAACATCCTTGCGAGGTAATAAATTTAAATACTTTCAAAATCCCAATTGGAAACAATTGGGTAGTGGACTGACTCCTTTAGTTTTTGCTAAAGGTGGAACCACTCTAAACACCTTGCCTCCTTATTATTATCTCAATTGCAGTTGCTTGAGTTGACTTATTATTAAAATTAATATAAAACCCTATTCACCCCCCCTCTAGTGGTTTTTCATTTGGTATCAGAGCAGGCTTCAAGGAACTCTAACAAAGTCTTGAAGAATGGGTGACGGGGTACTCAACAACCTCAACCTGGAAGGGACACTCGTGGCTAGACCTCCACCTTTTGATGGCACTAACTACACCTACTGGAAGAGGAGGATGCAATTCTACTTCCAAGGAATTAACCGGGATCTCTGGAGAATAGTATCAAATCCATATGAATTCCCTCAAACAGAGTATGCAAATTGGGATGCCAATACGGTAAGATTTGCCCAAATAAATGCAAAAGCTATAAGTATACTCTATTGTTCAATTTCAGTTGATGAATTCAATAGAATATCAAATTGTGAAACAACATATGGAATATGGCATAGACTCTCCATAACATATGAAGGAACTGTTCAAGTTAAGAATTCTAAAATCGGAATGCTTAAGCAAAAATTTGAACAATTTTGTATGGATCAAAATGAGTCTATTAGTGAATGGTCTAAATGCTTTAGGTTGCAAAATTTTCTTCTATTGTGAATGGTCTAAATGCTTTAGGTAAAGTGATCAGTGAAGAAGATCAAGTATAAAAAATTCTTAGGTCTCTTCCTCCCAAGTACAAGCCCAAGGTGACTGCTATTGAAGAAGTAAATGATCTCACCCGACTAAGGATGGAACAACTCATTGGCAACTTAGAAGCACATGAGGCAACCTTGGAGGAGGAAGAAAGACGAGAGTGTGAACTTCAACAAGGGAGAAAGAAGGACATTGCATTCAAAGCATCAGCCAAGATTAGTCATGACACAAGTGAAGATGATAGTGAAGAAGAAACTCTCATTGTAAATGGTAAGTAGTATAACAATTTTAAAACTAACAAAACTTCTAGTGTTTCTTCATCCAGGTGCTTTGAATGTGGTAAAAAGGGACACTTAAAAGGTGATTGTCCCAAACTTAAGAAGGGGAAGAAATCATCTCACAAGATCAAAGAAAGAACTTATAAAACTACATGGGATGATTGAAGTGATGATAGTAAATATGGAAAATAAGAAGTAGAATGTCTTATTGTTACAACAAATGAAGAAGAAGAAGAGGTAAGTCTTTTTGATCTACCAAAACAATATTTAATTACTAGTCTTCAAGAGACACATGATAAATATATTGAGTGCAAGAAGAAATTGAAGAAAACAAATAAAGTAAATGATGAGTTACATGCTAAATTTCTTACTCTCACGTCTGAAAATGAAGATCTCAAAAAGGTTGTTGAAGATCATGATATTAAGCTAAAATCAATAGAAGCAAATTGCAATCTTCTCTCCCTAGAAAAGATAAACTTGCAAGCTCATGTGAATGATCTTAAAAACAACTTGTTTTGTGTACACATTTAGATTATGATACTATTGTGAAAGAAAGAGATTCTTTATCATCTAATATAGAACAAGAAAAGTTAGATATCAAGAGGAGGATGGATGAGATTGCTAAGTTACAACAAAAAATTTGTAGCTTAAGTAGCAATGATGTTCTTGATAAAATTTTGAATAACTCTTCTAGTTATAATTTAAGGAGAGGTTTAGTATATGTTTTAAAAGGGAAATCCTATCAACCTAAACCTAGAAGAGTACATGTACCCAAGGACAAGATTACATATGTACCCAAGAACAACTCAACTCCTAGAAATGAGATTGACTCTATTAGTTGTCATTATTTCTTACGTCTTGGACACTACTCTTTTTATGCCCATACAAGAAAAGGAATGATGATCTAGTTTGGGTTTCTAAAACTTAAAGATTTGAATTTGATTAGTTGAGATTTGACCTAAAATGTTACTTTTATATTCAAATGTAATATCTCAACAAAATTGAGCTTTAACTTTCATATTCTTGTACTTTGCTTGCAAATGATTACTGAAACATAATATAGAAACATTCTCGGTCGAGAAAATGTTCGACCGAGAACACTGTCGGTCGAGAAGTCTTTGACTGAGCAGGTTACTATTTTAAGCTTGTAAAAAATTTGATAAAATCTATACAAATAGCAGAATACTCGATCGAGAAAATCTTCGACTGAGATAAAATTCGGTCGATGAAAAGCTCGACCGAATCAAGTTCTGCTGAACCTATTTAATAGATCCAGTTTTGCTATCAATTTACTATAAATGATTGATTTAATATGCAAAAAAATGAATCTTGAAGACCATTTTTTTAGACATATTGATCTCTTGCATTATGATTTATGAATGAAGCTATATTGTCTTGGTAAACATATTGCAAAAAGTACTATATGAAAATTAATATTGAACAAACTTTCTCCATTCATTGAAAAAGTTTATTTACATGGTCTGACTTAAATTTGAAAATTCATGAACCATGATTAATCAAGAAAAATATAGATTTTCTTTTCATGTAAATATTTTAGTCCATCTCCTACATGGTTTGACTTAGAGTGAAAATTATGAACCATGTTGATTTAATCAAGGAAATTACTGTAATCCACATTGGTTTATCCTAAGTATTTCTTGGTATATCTATTTAGGAACCATGTGTATTTAAATTTACTTTAAGGGTCATAATCATGGAAATGTCTTTACTATGATCATTGTGTTTTATCTTTTACTTAGTTTACTTAAAATGATCTTTATATAAACCATAAATGGATACAAGATAATATTGTCATTGTAAATGAAATTTTCATTAAGATAAATCTCTATGGCCCCAATGCATCTTGACATTTTAGTTAAATGATTATCTTATGCTTAGCTTATGGAAAATGATATTCTTATTATACATGATTAATACTCTGTAAGCTATGAAAATGCTTAAATTGGAAATATGTAGAAATTGCCTCTTGGTTAAAATCAAATTTTGACCAAGGGGCGCCATGGTCAAAGTCAAGGTCGACCTAAAATAAGCTTGACAAAATGCTTATTGGTAAATCATTTTCTTGCACTTAATCTCAGTATATTGAAAACAAGATTTTTGTGGCATCCAGCTTATGAAAATAGGATTAACTAATGCAGAAGCAAATTGTTAGCAGCAAAATTACTGAAAATCACTAAAAATTTAAAACTTTTTGTAAAGAAATCCAAAAACGGTAAAGCTCTATCATAAAGAACCAAAGTAAGTTATTTATATTCTGATTCCTCATTACATCTCTGTATCATCTTATCTTGAGAGTCATAACATTGACTACCCAGTCAAACTGTACATAAGCAGTATACAAAATCTCGAGGCATCAAGCCAAAAATCTCAGATCTATATCAAACCATCTACTGACTCCTAGGACCTGATAGTACAGAGACGACACATAGGACTCTCTATATACAGGACTTGACAAATAGTGTCTCCACCTGAGGATCACTGTTGTCCTTGTTGTTGCTGTTGTGGCTGCTTTTGCTGCTCACCCACTGGAGGGTTTCTTCTTCCTCGGCGTCTACCTAAAAAGTTGAATTCCACAGGGGTGAGACAATTGAAAATTGTCCCAGCGAGAGTTATAACTCTCCGCCAGAAGCATTGTTATTGCAGATATTAAAATAGCACTGGGCAATAGAATTATAAATATTCAACAACAGGTAAATCATTGAATAAGATATGCAGAGTAGTATTCTCTATGCAATCATTTCAATTATAACATGATTAAATAGAAAGTCATTCATTTAATAAGGAATATGAAGAACATGTATATCCTTTATCTTTCTAAGATATAATAAATAAAGTATCAATAATCATTGTTTCTCGTAGTTTAATCCTAAGAAAATATGCTACATGGCTGATTACATTTTATAAACAACTTATGCCCTGAGGAGATGAGGTATACCGCTCATACTCCAACTGTACCATACATAGTTCATCAGAAGAGCCGGATTTCTATGACCTCATCTTCCTCAGTCAGTGTGAGGAACAACATGCAGGACATCTTGTGTCTCTGCTATAAATATAGATTTCCAGGGTATACTGGCAACTTCACTATTAGAGTTACGATGGCATGCTGTACTCTCTTCGCAATTGAGGGATTTCTTGTTTATCTCACATCGATTCAGCATTAACATCATCATCGGGAGATTAGTGATACATCATCCTGACATATACATATAATGAAGGATTGAGAGATTTAATGTTTATCTCACATCAATTCCTCCATTAGGGCGTAAGGATATTCACGCCCATTACCCCCACATACTCAAAAGTATGCTCTCCAGGAGTTCCCTTAGGAAAACCTATTTCACCATCACCTAACTGCTGACGATGACTGCTGATGATGATGGATCTATGGTCAAGGCTCTACATGATATCATTACACTTGATTATTTAAGTACGTTACAGCATTCTTTTAGCATCATACATGTTTTCAAACATAAATTGTTATAACAATTGCTATAAAGAATGAGTATTATTTCTTTCAAGTTCATTTCACACCTTTAGTAACATTGGGAACTCAATCCCTTATCATTTCATCATCATGATTCAAGAATATGGGTGTTCAAACCCTTAGATCATCAAAATACCAATTACAACTTTAACAGGTAACTTATTGCCATCAAGTCATCTGTTAATGTAAACATGATAATTGCAATGCTGGTATTTCACATGGCTCTTACAACCTATCAATCACTTTTGTTACCTTTCACTAGGCAACATAGCATATCATTGCTTACAAAGCTCATAAAATATTGTCAATAAGCAAAGCATCATAGCTCATACCTGGCTATATTCAATATCTCATAAAACCTACATGATTAGTACCCTGAATAAGCTACAAAGACTCATCACTTCATTATCCAACCTTAGAGCTCTCATGCTATATAATATAAACCTGAATTAGGGTTTCACACTTCCATTTACCTTATTAGGAATTAGGGTTTACTATTCACATTACATCACCCTTGATTAGGGTTTAAGTTCAATAACCCACAATTAGGGTTTACTATTCACATTGCATCACCCTAGATTTGGGTTTACTATTCACATTGCATCACCCTAGATTAGGGTTTACTATTCACATTGCATCACCTTGTTGGTATGTATGCCCATAGAGTAAGTCATATGATGATTGTAATGGGATACTTTGTAAATGATTTGAATAATAATAAAGGCAATTTCCGATCTATATGTTTAAACTGTTTCTGAGATGATGGTGTAACATGATAGATGTATAAAATTGTTTTACTCAATGACATATGCTTTTGGGTTGAGGACCTAAACGATGAGATCATACGGATGTTAAGAGTATACATTCTTGTTTAGTCCCTAGTCGGTTGTTATTGTGGAAATAACCATAGACATCAATAACACTGAAGACTAGCTTGTGTGTCGGTTGATGACAGAATCTCATTAGTCATGATATAGTGATATCAAACCAAGCACATAGGTACTTGTTAGAGAACAAGGTACCAGACAGACCCACTGTGAGAGTGACACATGGAACCATGACTTGGTAGTCATAGTCATCTCTCACAGTAATGGTGGTGAGTGTGATTCTTAGACCTAAAATCACTACACTCAACACATGTCGTTGGGTACACTTTGACATCATCAAACACAGTCCTGAAATATGGGTTGTTATAAAGGTGATGATTGGGTGGCTTTGACACATGGGGCTTTTGAGGGGTGAGTGATAGATATGGGATTTGACCTCCTGAGGGAGTTTGATATCCTTGGCCACTTGATGAGTAGGATTGAGAAAGGCATGCGCATGCACGTGTGAATCAATATGTGATATTGATGTCACACACATCTCACCCAGTCTGCTCTAAGATCAAGGAAATGAATGAATGTTGACAAGATGACTGTTCCATACCTCGAGTTCATTCAGGATATCAGTGACAAAGGAATTATACATTCACTAAAACACCATTCACAGATTGTAGGATTGAAAGTTGTTCTCCAATTTTCTATTTCACTTGGGTAGCAATGATGTGTGACTAGACACCGCTCTTTGCTTGTGAGGTCATAAGTGTTATGGACTTTCACTACCAACGTGAAATGGACCTGCAGGGTCACACACATAGGATTTAACCTGGAAGAGGAGTTTTGTCCACAAACAATGTTTCGATTGATTACTAAAGGAGTTTAGTATTTCAACTAAACACTCAATCAATTGATAGCTCAGTATCGTAGTGTTTAAGGTGTTGGACTAATTGATTAGAGTATCGGATTGGTTGAAACCGCAATTGACTAATTCTGCACAGTTTGCACTCCCAACCGATCGACTCATGTGATGAACCGATCGGCTCAGCTTGGTGAACTGATCGGCTCAGATGGTGAGTCGATTGACTCATGGATAGGGTGAACGATTGCTTCAAGTATTGAAATGATCGGTTCAACTATTGCAACCAGGCAAGTTGGGAATGTAAGATTGGTGAGAAATTTCCTTTTGTTTCACTTACCCAATTTGATTGGAACAAGTATTGGTATTTGATACCAATTAGAACAAAAGAAGGAAAGTCAATCGGGAACTGATCAGGACCACAAACCGACCAGTTCAGAAGTGAACTGACCAGTTCATGGGTCCCAACCGATCGGTTGAGGTGTCAACTGACCAGTTCAGATCCCCAACCGACCGTTTCAGTTATGAAACGATCGGTTCAAGTTGCGAGTTGGTTGTTTTTGTGGAAAATCTCGAACCCTTCTACTCCTGCTTTAGTCCCGCATTGTCAGGGATAGAGAACCCTGTCCCATGACCTTCCTATATATAGGGGTATTGGGGGCTTCTCAAAGTACAACTCAGTGCAAACTAGTTTCTCTACAAAGTTGTCGTTCTCTCTAGTTTTGGTAATCGAGAGAGCCCGAGCAAGTGCTACCCGAAAAGGGAGGCACAACAAGGGAAAGACAACTACAGAAAGCGACTGGTGGTAGGAGAGTGTGTTGGCGACTAGTACGCCGACGGGATGGCTTGACTCCTTCCGATTCCTTGTGCGACAAGGAGATCGGAGTTCCAGGCAGTCCATGTGGACGAATGCAGAGGCGTGAGACCTCTGCCTCTCGGAGGACAATTGTCAATCCCGACAGTCCCGGTGAGACCAAGAGTCTTCAGTCCCGGTGTGACCAGGAGATGCACATACACCATCCAAGACCGGAGTTGAAGACCGTGCAAGGTGCGAGGTACTATCACCGAGCAAGCCTCGGGACAAGGTATGCATCCACAAACCATCTTTCCTATTATATAGACGTTGACGTGATTCCTTTTGTTCTGGATTTTGGGAGAAAAGTTTTGTTTCCGCTGCTTCTCTGCCTCCCTTAAAACCCAACACACCCTAGATTGGGGTTTACTATTCATTCCAAGTAGGAGTGATCATAAAAGTGCCCTAAATTAGGGTTTATCATGTCATCATTATGAATTAAGGTCATACCATCATCATGTATTTGGATTTCACCTATTAATGCCCTCAGTTAGGATTATGATTCATCATCCATCATAATTAGGGTTTCATGATCCCACTATGAAGGATCATACCCTAATTAGACATTCATTCATATTAGAAGTCCATTACTTAATTATCATCCATGTAGGCAATCTTCTCTTTCATCTTTGAAAGATGATGTATGCTTTAGTCTTGATTAGGTTAAGTCAACTCACTCTTGAGGAAGAATTGACATCATGGGTTATGTTATTACTACCATGACAATTAAGGCTTAATTATTTAAAGGTACTAATCACCTCATCCCATTAAGATGTAATTACTATAATCATCTTTGATTAGATCATGTATTAGTCAACTAATCACTTTGTCCTTTAACCACTTTAAGTACCCATGCAATTTTGGTTAATTATCCACCAAACGGTTTTGGCCTTATAGACCCTAAACGGTCTTGACCAAATCAGACCTCAAACGGTCTTGAGCAGCCAATGAAACTATTTGTAAAGTACCACCTTGAAACTGTTTGGTAAAGTAGGTGGTGAAGACCGTTTGCCCAAAGTTGACATTTGAAACCACATGAACTAAATCGGTTTGGAAACCACATGACCCTAAACGGTTTGGGATCGTTTGGTCCCAAACGGTCTTGAGACTGTTTGGTCCCAAACGGTCTTGGGACCGTTTGGACTCAAACGGTCTTGAGACTGTTTGGTCCAAACCTCCTCAAAACCACAAGGACCAAAAAGAGTCTCAACCATTCCAATTAAATTTGGGTTTCCAAGATCAATTCCTTCATTGATTGTAATCATGTTATTATTCATCAAATGGACCTATCAACATACCTCAATTGAGTTAATTAGGTCAACCGTCAACTGATTTGACCCTCAATTGACCCTCAATTGATCATCAATTAGGGTTTGAATCAATTGGTTTAGGGATTGGAATCGTTGATCCTTCAACATTAATCAATGTGAGATTGGTTACTTTGAAAACATTGAACCTTCATCCAAATTGGGCATGAACTCATCCCAAACAGTCTTGAGGTCATTTGGATGACCTCCAAACAGTCTTGAGACCGTTTTCCCATGTCCACATCAAAATCCAAGTCAACCAATTAGGGTTTGGTTCATTGAGTTTCTCACCAAATCAACAATTGATTACTCTTCAACTCAATACCTTAGATCTCCAAACACCTAACCATAGTCAACCCTAGACCTCCAAACGGTCTTAGGTGACCCCCAAACGGTCTTGGGATCATTTGGATGACCTCCAAACGGTCTTGATACCATTTTCCCATCACATCATCATCAACCATGTCATTCAACTAAGGTTTGGATCCTAGGATTGGTCACCAAATCAGCAATTTATTATACATCAACTTAATATCTTTGGACCTTCAATTGCTCAACCATACTTAACCGTAGACCTCCAAATGGTCTTGGGTGATCACCAAACGGTCTTGAAACTGTTTGGGTGATCCCCAAATGGTTTTGAAACCGTTTGGATCAATCAACCCAAAACATCAACTCATTCCAATGCAAAATCAGCACTTAGCTGATTAGGGTTAATACCATATCTTTGGATCTTAAAACACTTAACCATATACAAACATAGACCAACAAACAGTATTGGGTGACCCCCAAATGGTCGTGAGATCGTTTGGGTGATCCCCAAATGGTTTTCAAACCGTTTGGGTCAATCAACCCAAGTTTCAAACTCAATCAATTATGAAATCAGCACTTAACCCGATTAAGGTTTAGGTGAGTGATTGACCTTCAACTCATGAACCAATTGAAGTTAATCAATTATAATTGATGGGTCATTAACCTAAATCATTAGGAACAAATCCTCAAATGGTCAACCCTGCTCAACATCACCAAACGGTCTGAAACCGTTTGCTTCCATGCGGTTTGGGTGAAGTCGTTTCATTCCAAACGGTTTGAAACCGTTTACTCCCAAACGGTTTGGGAAACCGTTTGAGCAATTAAGGAGACCGTTTGACCAGGTATTTTCTTGTATAATCATCTACGATGATGTCATAATCATTCTCCTTAGAACAACCAAGAACAACAACCATTTTTCATAGGAATTGCAGCAATGCATCAAAAGAGTTCAAAATAGAAGAAATAATCAAAAAATCATAGAGAACTTGATGCAATATCAATGTTTAAGGGTTAAAGATATAAAACCCGCCTCAAATCTGATCTCCAAGCTCCACGCTCCACGTCTCTAATGGTGGATGGAGTTACAACAACTTCCCAAGGTCCGTTCTTGAGCTATTGGATGAAAAAGATGACTAGAATTGGAAATCGGGTGAAGAAAACCAAGAATCAAGCATTGCTTTAGGGTTTCCACCATGAATCCGAGGTAGAAGATGATAAAAACCTTACCAAAAGGTTGTGTTCATCATTCTCCTACTCCTGAGATCTTTCTTGGTCGGCCAAAGCAAAGTGATAAGAGAAAAACTAAGGAAAGGTCCTTATGTGTATTGGAAAAAGAACATGTATAAGGGATTTTCAAGGAAAGAGAAAATGGATTATTTTCTTTTAATTCCAAAATAATTTCCATTGAATCCCCCTCCATTTCTTGGACACAAATCCATCTTCATGTTCTTGAAAAACTTCTCCATTATCCAAAGATTAATGGAAAAGAACTTACACACTTTAAGGAGTTTTATATTAATATCCATCCTTTTAGTGGATATTACTTTTTATTATAATAAGATGAGTGTCTTCCACTCAACCAAGATATTTTTGTGCCATAGCAAGGCACAAGATCCTCCAACTCTATTGAAAACACATCCTTCAACTTTTGGTAGAAGGGCTCCTCAACTAATTTATTTCTTTTTGCATTAAATTAAAATAAAGTTTCATATATGCTTAAATCTTGATTATTTTAATGTCAAGATTCGCTCTCCTCCAAGATATGTCAAATGAGGTGCCCCTATCATTTTCTTTGCTCTAATTAATGCCAAGAAACATGAGATACCTTCTAGAGGTGGTATTTTTCATATTGAACCTTAGATTTTGGGTAAATTGCACATTACACCAAAACTAGGTTTTAATGCACAAAGTTTGCTCTACAAGCTTTATCTTGATGCCCAAGCTTGTGGAAACCATACCACTACACCATGTTCATTCTTATGATGTCTCAACATCAGAGGAACATCTTATCATGTGGAATTTGTAAGTTAACCCCTCAACTTGGGTAATTTGCACTTTAGTCCAAAATTAACAAAACAATATTTCGACATTATTCAAAAGGGACTGAAATTGAAATATAAGTTCCTCAAAAGGCTTAATTACTTTTCAAAAGATGAGATCAAACATCTAATAATATTTATTAAACAAAACACCTAGGGTTAGTACATAACCCAGGTCAGGGATGTTACAAATTATCCACCCCTTACAAGGATTTTGTCCCCGAAATCATTAACAAAACATTTTAAGAGAAAAGAGTAGGGTATTTCCTCCTGATTTCTTCCTCTAGTTCCCATGTAGCTTATTCAACACCAAGATGATTCCAGAGGAACTTTACAAGACTAATGTCTTTCTTCTTTAGCTTTTTGATTCTTCTATCGAGAATCAACATAGGTCCTTCAACATAGGATTTATCATCGTTTAATTCTACTTCCATAGGCTGCAGAACTGATTCTGTGTTAGGATGACATTTCCTTAGCATGGAAATGTGGAACATTGGGTGTAACTTTTGCTGCTTAGGTGGTAACTCCAGCTTATAAGCTACCTTTCCAACCCGTTCAATGATTGGATAAGGCCCCATAAATCTTGGAGCTAACTTTCCTTTCCTTCCAAATCTAAGAACTCCTTTCCAAGGTGAGACCTTGAGGTACACTCTGTCTCCAACCTAGAATTCTAAAGGTCTATGATGCTCATCAACATAAGATTTATGCCTATCCTGTGCAGTCTTCAACTGTTGTTGTATTATTTTAATCTTCTCGGCGGTCTTCTGTATAAGATCAGGACCTAAAAGTTGATATTCACCGATTTCATACCAACATAGGGGAGATCTACAATGTCTACCATACAAAGCTTCATAAGGTGCCATGTCAATGCTGTGTTGATAGCTGTTGTTATAGGCAAACTCTATCAAACTTAGATGTAGATCCCAACTCCCTATAAACTGAAGGACACATGCCCTAAGCAAGTCCTATAAGGTTTGTATAGTCCTTTTTGATTGTCCATCTATCTGAGGATGAAAGGTTGTACTAAACCTTAACTGTGTGCCTAAGGCTTTATGAAGTCATTCCCAAAAATGACTCATAAACTGGGGACCTCTGTCAAAAACAATGGTAACTGGGACCCCATGCAACCGCACTATCTCATCTACATATAACTGTGTCAACTTCTCAGCAGAATAGGTTGTTTTGACAGGTAAGAAATGTGTCGTCTTTGTCAACCTATCAACTATTTCCCAGATGGAATCATGACCTTTGGCTGTTCTGGGTAATCCACCTACAAAATTTATGGTCACATGATCCCACTTCCACTGTGGTATAGGAAAAGGCTGCATTGTTCCTGCGGGCTTCTAGTGTTTAGATTTAACTTGCTGACACACTGGACACCGCATAACAAACTCAGCAACATCCTTCTTTAAACTAGGCCACCAATACATATCTTTCAAGTTATGATACATCTTGGTGCTTCCTGGATGCATAGCATACATTGAAGAATGAGCTTCTTCCAGGACTAACTTCCTTAAGTTATCAACATCAGGCACTATCATTCTACCATGGTAACAGGATACCTGATCATCTGAATCATGGAAACCGTCTCGTTTCTCACTACCATACTCCGATCTAATCTGTTGAACTACAACATCAGCTTGATGTGCCTCCTTAATCTGCTGTCTCAGAGTAGGTTTTATGTGTATTTCAGCTAGCAATCTCGATAACAATGATTCTTTTAATTGTACATTTTCTTGCCTTAAAGAGATAAGCATATCCCTCCTATAGCACACCAAAGAACTTAACTGTGCTCTATCTCAGGTTGGTTTTGTTGATTTCCTACACAAAGCATCAACAACCACATTGGCCTTCCCTGGATGATAATCAATCGTACAATCGTAATCCTTGATTAACTCCATCCAACAGTGTTGCCTCATGTTAAATTCATGCTGAGAGAAGATATACTTTAGGTTTTTGTGGTCTGTGAAAATTTGGAATGTCTCTCCATAAAGATAATGTCTCCATATATTCAAGGCATGGACAACGACAGCTAGTTCTAGATCGTGTGTTGAATAATTCTCCTCGTGTTTCTTAAGCTGTCGGGAAGCAAAAGAAATCACTTGTTTATACTGCATTAACACACATCCTAGTCCATTCTTAGAGGCATCACAGAAAACTATATACCCTTTCCCTTGCTCAGGTAATACCAGCACTGGTGCACTAGTCAACCTCTCTTTCAATAGTTGGAATGATTGCTGACACTTGTCATTCCAAGCAAAAGGAACATCCTTCCTGGTCAACATAGTCAAGGGTAAAGTTATGGAACTGAAGTTCTTAATGAACCTCCTATAATATCTTGCCAACCCTAAGAAACTGCAAATCTCCATCGGTGTCTTCAGCTGCTCCCATTGCAGGACAAATTCTACCTTTTTAGGGTCAACATGAATACCTGAAGCAGATATTACGTGTCCAAGAAAAGAAACTTCTGGTAACCATATCTCACACTTGGTAAACTTAGCATATAACTCATGCTCTCTTAGCAAAGTTAGAGCCTGATGAAAATGCTGCTCATGTTGTTGAGTATCTCTACTGTAGATCAATATGTCATCTATAAAGACAAATACACACTGATCGAGAAAAGGTCGAAAGATTCTATTCATGAGTTCCATAAAAGCAGATGGTGCATTAGTTAGTCCAAACGACATAACTGTGAACTCATAGTGACCATACCTTGTCCTAAAAGTAGACTTAGGTATGTCACCTTCATTAATACGCAGCTGATGATATCCCGACCTTAGATCTATCTTTAAGAAGACAGTTGCACCATACAACTGGTCAAAGAGATCATCAATCCTTGGCAAAGGATACTTATTCTTTATTGTTACTTTATTTAACTGCCTGTAATCAATGGATAACCGCATCGATCCTTCCTTCTTTTTAACAAAGAGGACCGGAGTACCCCAGGGTGAAGTGCTTGGTCGGATGAAACCCTTCTCAAGTAACTCTTGCAGTTGTTTCTTGAGTTCTGCCATCTCAGCAGGCGCCATCCTATACGGAGTTTGTGCTATTGGTTGTGTGCTCGGAATTAGATTAATCTCAAAATCAATCTCTCGGGGAAGAGGAACACCTGGAAGTTCTTCAGGAAATACATCTTCAAATTCCCTAACTACAGGAACTTCAGTAGGATTAGAACTCTCCATAGTGGTGATGCGATGATTCTGAGTCGCATTTATAGACCTGTTGGATATGTGTTTTGTGCTTTTATTAGTCATTTTTATGGTTAATATTGCATAATTCATTCATTTTGGTCTTTGCCATCATTTTATGTCAAATACCCTTAGTTTTATCATTTTGAGCATTAATTATCACATTATTATTATTTGTGTGTATTTATTTGATCTTGTCTTTGAATTTCAGGAAAAACAAGTATTTGCTTCCGTCGATACCATCGACGGAAGTCGATACCATCGACAAGGCCGCAGGTTGCCAGTAGAAAGGAGCAGCAAAGAGTTGATACCATCGATGCTGATGTCGATGGTATCGAGACACCTTCAGGTTGCTGATGGAGAAGCAGTCGATAGTATCGACACCAAGTCGATACCATCGACACACGGAGGCTACAGCGTCGCAAAATGACATAACCGACGCCAAAAGGAAGTCGATACCATCGACCCGAGTCGATGGTATCGAGATGATGTCGAGCGCGACAAAGGAAGGGTTTGCAGCCAGCCGCTACTGTAGCGGGTCGATACCATCGACTCGCGTCGATGGTATCGATGCCGTAGGATATGAGTTTGCTTTCTAATGATCCCAATCGGATGGCTGGAGTTAATTAGTGACCTAATTAGGGACTTATACCTAAGGACGGCCGCCCAGACAAAAAGGGGATGGGATTAGCCAATGCACAAGTGCTGAGGAGCGAGAGAAAGGAAAACGAAGGCCAGAAGTTCATACCAGTCGATCCAGACGCTGCCGAAAATGGATTTCACCACCGAGAGGCGGGAAAACACGCGTTCTACGCAAAGGATCAATCGGTTCTTCTCCGTTCAGGGGTTTTCCCTCTCTACTCACGTTTTTCATATGATTTCCCCTATTTCTACCATGTACTTGTGTGAGATGAACATGCGGGGCTAATCCCCTCCATCTTTAGGACCGGGAGTAGCCCGGGAATTCATTGTATGACAGTTTTATAATAGTAATTCATATTTTCTCTCTTAAATCTGTGGTATAGCTTCGTTTTCTCCATATATTGTTATGCTTGATCACCATAATAATAACCTAACACCTTCAATCACTTCGACAGAAGGATTAACGGCTGAAAAGAGACGAAACCCACATTAATCGATAAATCCATTGAGCAAGTTGGTGTAAAATTAATGGTGGATACTGAGAGATCGTTCGTAATGCACTTAGTTTAGGGAATAGGTTACTACGACGGTGGAACCGACCTAAACCTAAGTAGTGAATTGTACCACGACAGTGGGCAATTCTGTTTTCAGGCCACTACCCAGATAGAGAGAGAAGATTGAGGCATTATATAAAATATAATACAATGAAAACCCGTGGTGAAATCACAATCCTAAAGATACCTTTTGAATTGATTAAACCAACATTTAATCGATTACTTCTTTTGTTTTGTTTTTATTTTTCTTTTAGTTTTAACAACAACTCTCAACGTGTTAATCGGCTTAGCTGATCGCGACTAGTTAGTAGGAGTCACCAACAATTCTAAGTATCCCTGTGTTCGACTCGGGCCTCACAAGGCCTGTACTACTCGACGCGTATACTTGCATTTCTAGCGCGTAGTAAAATACACGTCAAGTTTTTGGCGCCGTTGCCGGGGATACGGCGAAATTGTTGGCACTTCGAGTGCTACGAGCGGCCACTCTAGGCCACATTTTTTTTTATTTAATTTTCATTCAACTTCAAATATTTTCTTTCTAGTGTTCGTTCATTTTTATACTCGTCAAAGCACTGTACTGAACTGAATTTTTTTATATTTTAGGTGCTGTGTATGGTGCAAACGCGCAATACTGACTACGCGAATCCCACACCCGAGGTTCCGTTGTCGGGACCTGAGGACGAGGAGCATTCCGAGCAAGAGTACCAAGAAGAGGTAGATTCTGAATCTGAACCAGAAGAGATGGCCGAGCCACAGACCATATGGGAGAAGATCAAAGCTTCTTCCTCATCAGCTTCAAAGGGGCCTATAAAGAAGTAGGTGATCAACATACCGACATATAAGATCGATCCATCGTTGATTAATTTGGTGAAATCAAATGCGTTTCATGGGCTGAAGAATGAGGATCCTATTGCACACATCAGCCAGTTCGTTGAAAACTGCGACATGGTAAAAATAGACAGGTTTCCACAAGATGCATTGTATCTCAAGCTTTTCCCAAGTTCCTTGGTGGGAGCAGCAAGAGAGTGGCTACATAATCTAGACGATGAGTTCGTGGAGTCTTGGGACCATATGGTGGAGGTCTTCTTTGAGAGGTTCTTCCCTCCTGAGAAGACTAACGACATGATCTGGAAGATTCATAATTTCACCCAACAGGCTGGTGAAACATATTCTGAGACCTGGGAGCGATTTCAGGTTATGTTGAGGAGGTGTCCGCATCACAGGCTGGACAAGGAAACACAGGTGAAAATCTTCTATTTTGCTCTCTCCGAGCATGATAGGAGTAATCTGGATTTAGCCGGGTCAGGATTTTTTCTGAACAATACAGACACCAGATGCTGGGAAATACTCAAGAACATGGCTAGAAAGCAGTCCTGGGGAGAAAGAGAGAGAGGCCCAGTTGAGCAAGCACGAGTCTCCAGTGAATCAAAGGCAATGAGAGAGCTGAATGAGAAGATGGATCTTCTCACAAAGAAGTTATTGCAAAAGGAAGATAATGAGTCCGAGGATGAGGCTCAAGTCAAGTACATGAGACAACAACAAGGGTATAGGAACAATGACTACTCATGGAGAAAGGACAAAAAGTTCTCATGGAAGGATCCGAACAATTTTCTGCAGGATCCAAAAGCCAAGCCCGCGCCAGCTGCAGAAGACAAGAGCACGGAGTTGCTCAATCAAGTCATCAAGCAAAATCAAGAGTTAATGAACACATTCGGGCAGCAAATCAAGCAGCAAGGAGAATACATGAATCAATTCGGGCAGACATTGCAAAGCCATGGGGCTCAAATGAGGACTATTGAGACATCCATGGCACAGATGGCAGCTGAGATAGCTAGTTTGAAGAAATCAGCTCATCCGGGTTTTCTAGGGAATACTAATGTTCCCGGGGGAAACCAGCAAGCTAAGGCCATCCTGCTTAGAAGCGGTAAGAAAGTGTTGAATCAAAGAACTAATGAAACAAGCACACCGCGAGATGAAGTTGAAGGTGAAACCACTAAGGAGCAGCCCACACCAGTCACAGGGCAAGCTGGAGACATAGCAGTGGAGAGTACTCAAGAACAGGATGCTGAGGAGGAACCGCAGAAAAAGACGCCTTATGTGCCACCTCATCAAAGGACACAAGCTGTTCCGGTCCCTTATCCAAATAGTGTGAAGGAAAGGAAGGTAGATGCACAGTTCAAGAAGTTCATGGACAGTTTTAGGAAGCTTTCAGTCAATATCCCATTACTGGAAGCCATTGAGAAAATCCCTTCATACGGGAAGTTTCTAAAAGATGTCATTACCAAGAAGAGGAAAATACCAGATACTGAGGTCATTGTGCTAAAGGAGCAAGTGAGTGCCTTCATTATGGGCACTTTGCCGCCAAAGAGACAGGATCCAGGGTGTTTCAACATTTCTTATTATATCGGGAAGTGTAAATTTGGAGAAGCATTGTGTGATTCAAGGGCAAGCATCAACTTGATGCCCCTTTCGACATTTAAAAAGTTGGGACTGAAGGAGTCACGGCCGAGTAATATGACTATTCAATTGGCCGTCAACTTTGTGGTGAAGCCATATGGAATCTGTGAAGACGTCTTAGTAAAGGTGGATAGATTTGTCTTTCTGGCTGATTTTGTGGTTATGGAGATGCAGGATGAGCATGGCAACGAGTTGTTACTTGGACGTCCCTTCCAAGCTACAGCCGACATGATCTTAGAGATGGGGAGAGGTCGCTTGACCTTGGGCATAGCAGATGACCGCTTTGAGATGGTCATGCCTTCTAGCACTGCGTCATCTAAAGCAAAAGAACAATGTAATATGGTGAAACATCTGGATTGCAATATTTCACTCTACCTTGGAAAACCATTTCTGGACATTGCTCATGTGATGAGCAAGGTGGACAATGGAACCTTAGCTGTAGATATCATGGAGCAGACTAAGGTAGTTTCTTTGTGTAAAGCGGTGGGATTTCCGAATGATGAGAATGAGGACATTCCATCTTCTTGGGAGGATGATGCGATTGCTATTTCTGTTGTTGATACATATCCGGAATTACCGCTGGAGGCTTGTTTGTTGAATATTACATATGATTGGATGCGGAGTAAATCACTCAAGGAGTGCGCTAAAATGCTTCAGATGCTTCCATGCTTCTATGCGAGGCACTATGAAGATTTATGTGCACTTCCCCCACCGCTGCAATCATCTCTTATCATCCCACCGGATTTGGAATTAAAGCCGCTGCCCCCGCATCTCAAGTATGTCTTTCTAGCTGAGAAAGACAAGTTACCGGTGATCGTTTCTACTTATTTGAGTGCGGAAGAGGAGGAGCAACTGTTGATAGTGCTGAAAAATCACCGAGGAGCTTTTGGGTGGTCCGTTGCAGACATCAAGGGGATTTCCCCTACTCTATGTCAGCACAAGATTCAGCTCGAGGAGGGAGCCAAGCCAGTGATTCAGCCTCAGAGACGTCTAAATTCGAGCATGATGGAGGTTGTGAAGAAAGAGGTCATTAAACTTCTCGCTGTAGGGATTATCTATGCCATATCAGACTCGACATGGGTGAGTCCCACACAGGTAGTCCCTAAGTAGGGGGGAATTACTGTCACTCAAAATTTATTGAATCAACCTGTCACCACCCGATTGGTAACCGGGTGGCGAGTTTGTATTGACTACCGTCGTCTGAATGCTGCCACACTTAAGGATCATTTTCCTTTACCGTTTATTGATCAAATTTTAGAACGTCTTGTCGGGCGATCGCACTTTTGTTTTCTAGATAGGTACTCAGGGTACAACCAGATCTCGATTGATCCTTTGGATCAAGAGAAATCTACGTTCACTTGTCCCTATGGGACTTTTGCTTACCGTCGAATGCCGTTTGGTTTATGCAATGCACCAGCGACATTTCAACACTGTATGCTCGCCATATTTTCTGACATGGTAGAGCGCTGTCTTGAGGTTTTTATGGATGACTTCTCGGTTTATGGTGCATCGTTTGATGAATGTCTCTATAACGTAGACAAAGTGTTGCAGCGTTGTGAGGACACACACTTGGTCCTTAACTGGGAGAAATGTCACATGATGGTGACAGAGGGAATAGTGCTAGGACACAAGGTGTCTAGCAAAGGTCTTGAGGTGGACCCGGTGAAAATTGAGGTCATTTCCAAGTTTCCCCCACCAAATTCTGTAAAAGGGGTGAGAAGTTTTCTGGGACACGCCGGGTTCTATCGGCGATTCATAAAGGATTTTTCTAAAATTGCAAAACCTTTATCCGAGCTTTTGGAGAAAGATGCAGTTTTTTATTTCAATGATAAGTGTCTACATGCATTCGATGTTTTGAAAGAAAAATTGATTTCTGCCCCGGTTGTTCAAACGCCGGATTGGACAAAACCTTTCGAATTGATGTGTGATGCTTCAGATTTTGCGGTAGGAGCCGTATTGGGGCAATGGGTAGATAATAAGCCCGCTGTGATTTTCTATGCTTCAAAAACTCTGAATGATGCTCAATTGAATTATACAACTACTGAAAAAGAATTACTTGCCATTGTGTTTGCTTTCAAAAAATTCCGGCAGTATTTTGTTGGATCTAAAGTAGTTGTATGGACTGACCATGCTGCAATAAAATACTTGATGGAGAAAAAAGACGCAAAGCCTAGACTCATTAGGTGGATTTTGCTCTTACAGGAATTTGACATTGAAATCAAGGATAAATCTGGGATTGAGAATGTAGTGGCTGATCATTTGTCTAGGTTAGAAAGGGTGGATGAAAAAGATTTACATATACCCATAACCGAGACGTTTCTGGATGAACAACTTTTGAAAATTAACTCTAAAGAACCTTGGTTCGCTGAAATAGTAAATTATTTAGCTTGCGGGATCATCCCGGAAGATTGGTCATATCAGGAGAAGAAGAGATTTTTTCATTCTTTGAGATACTATTTTTGGGATGATCCAATTCTTCTTAAGCAATGCAGGGACGGTATTTTACGTAGGTGTGTGCCTGAAGTGGAGTATGAGATTGTTCTCCATCATTGTCATGCATCACCTACGGGAGGACACCACGCCAGCTAAGGTTTTGGAAAGCGGCCTTTATTGGCCAACTTTATTTCGGGATGCCTACGATTTTGTGAGGCAATGTGACCCTTGTCAGCGAGCAGGTAATATATCAAAGCGACAGGAGATGCCCCTGAATGTATTTCAGGAAGTCGAGGTATTTGATTTGTGGGGTATAGATTTCATGGGACCCTTTGTGTCCTCGAACTCCAATTTATATATCTTGTTAGCAGTTGATTATGTGTCGAAGTGGGCGGAAGCAATCCCCATAAGAACTAATGATTCCAATGTAGTGTGCAGGTTCGTGAAGGAGAATATTTTCTGCACGTTTGGGATACCCCAAATGATAATCAGTGATGGGGGTACACATTTTAGGAATCAGAAGTTCTCGACATTATTGAAGAAATATGGGGTCAAGCACAACATTGGCACCCCATATCATCCGTAGACTCAATGCCAAGTGGAGGTCTCCAACTTTGAAATTAAGAAGATTTTAGAGCGAACAGTTTCATCCACGAGGAAGAACTGGAGTGCCCTACTATCGGATGCACTGTGGGCGTACAGAACGGCCTACAAAACACCTATAGGAACCACGCCTTTTAGGTTGGCGTATGGCCGGGCTTGTCACCTACCGGTGGAGTTGGAGCACAAGGCCCTTTGGGCGCTTAGAAGGCTAAATCTAAGTTATGATGAAGCTGGGAGAAAGAGAATGTTCGAATTGAATGAGCTGGATGAGTTACGGATGAAGGCATATGAGAATGCCCGGATATACAAGGAGCGCACAAAACTGATCCACGATCGCCACATCGAGTTGCGCACGTTCAAGAAAGGAGATGGTGTTTTGTTGTTCAACTCCTGACTCAAGTTGCATCCCGAGAAGCTCAAATCCCGGTGGAGTGGACCGTTCGTGGTGGAAGAGGTCAAACCACATGGCGCCATTTTAGTGCGTGATGGTGATACCACATTTTTGGTGAATGGACAAAGGCCGAAGCTCTATTTTGGGGAGAGTTACAAGAGGAAGGTGAATGAGGTTAAACTCATTTCACTTTCGGATGAATGAGATGCCCGGAAGCCGTCTAGCCTAAGACGTTAAAGAAGGGCGCTTGTTGGGAGGCAACCCAACCATCAGTACATTAGGATAGTTTAATTATAATCATAGGTTGCTTTATTTTCGTTTAATTTTTAGTGTAAAAAAGATACCTTGATCCGTTTGTTCATTGTGCAGGTTGAGGCAGAGTCGATACCATCGACACCCTCGTCGATGGTATCGACAAGGGTACATGTTGAAGACTACAGATTTCGTTCTGAGTCAATACCATCGACGGCCTCGTCGATGGTATCGACATACCTACATGTGGTCGAGAAGGGAACGTCGATAGTATCGACACAGGCGTCGATACCATCGAGATCTTTGGAGAAGTTCAGATCGATTTGTCTCAGTCAACTCGATACCATCGACGGCCTCATTGATGGTATCGACATGGTTCCAGGTTGAAATGAAAAAAAGCGGTGTCGCAATGAAGCCAAGTCGATACTATCGACACCTGTCGATGGTATCGACCATTCATGTCACCGATTCGAGCAAAGAAATCGACGGCGATCGCGGATTCCACGTCATCGATCCAGGTGCAGCGTCGATACCATCGAACCAAGTCGATGGTATCGACACGAAAGTGATCCGGGTTACAAGATCCAGCAATCGACGACCGTCGATACCAGTGATGGGTGGATAGCATCGACCCAAGTCGATACCATCGACTCGCATTGATAGTATCGATGGGCCAACAGTAGCGCCGACCAAGTCTATTTAAGGAGAACCAATACGTCATTTGACGTCACACCTTCAGAGTGATCTCCTACCTTTGCGCCGAGCACTCCCCCGAGCCATCCAAGAGCGAAGAACAGTGTCACTGAGCGATGATCTTCCCCGAGCGGAGATTCATATCTCCATTCTGCACCGAGCTCTCTTTCTAATCCCTTTCTCGTCGCCAACATGGTTCACGTCGCTGGAGCATCTTCTTCACGTGCGGACCCGGAGGAGATTCAGGAGTTTGTGCCACCTCCTCCTGGGTCGGTTGCACGGCCACGCATGATGCATCCTTCCACAGAGGTGAAGAAGATCTATGAGGAGATCTTAAAAAGGAAGATCGAACCCACATGGTATGTGGACCGGGAAATGATCCGAGACCTCGGATTCAAGGCCAATTTGGCCTATGTTCTTAACGGGCAGGCCCGTCACACTCCAATAAGGCCTGGCAAACTAGTGTTTCACCAAGATGGCCAGTCGTTCTTTGGTGACTGGCCGACATAAAAAGAGTTGGTAGCCGAGTTCATGGCGTCGTTGGATGTCTGCATCGTTCCCAACGACATCAATTCTACCGACCGTGAATGGATAAAGGGCCGGGTGTCTTTCCGACTGTACAACCGTGACTATACCCTCACGCTTCGCCAATTCAACAGGATCTTCAATTGTAATCATTCTCCATACGACCACCGGTGGCCGGATAACCGCACCAACTACGACGCTCTCTCCTCCGAGTTGGTGACGGTGCCACAAGGGAGGTCGGTGAGCTACCACAACGCTGTGGTAGCCGACTTTGAGCACCTGTTTGTTCGGGTATTGCACCGGATGTTGAGTTCCACCATCTTTGCTCAAAGTGATCTGGCGCTAAGCAAATTTCAGGAGACGGATCTTTTCTTCTTATATCAGCTCCTGAAGCGCCAAGAATGCAACTGGGGTGCATTCTTTCTACAACGAGTTTTGGCGGTGAAGAGGAGCACAAGAAAAGCCCCGATCCATTTTGGGGGGCTTGTCACCAAGGTAGCCCTCTACTTGGGCTTGAATCTCGATCAGCTGACTCCTCTTTCTACGAGAAGCAAGGTCAACTTGCAGCATCTACACCGAGCCAATCTCATTCTTCTCCGGGATGGCGTGGCTTTTGCACATTGCCATGTAAATCAAGCATACCAGGAGTGCACGCTGCCAGATCCCGTCTTCAACATCGCGGGCGCACAGCACTTCAGATGGCCAATCATAGCCATCGACTCCGATGATGAAGAAGGCGGCAATGACGGCGGCGACGACGGACAGGACGACGAGGCTGAGGAGGAAGAAGAGGCATTTACACCTCTTCGAGTACGAGTAGCACCCCGGAAGCGTCCTCGGATGCATCCGGGTGCATCTTCATCATCACAGCCTACGCCGCCATCACCACAGCCCTCGCAGCCTAGCGAGGATGCCTATTCCATGAAAGGCATGTACAACATGCTCCAAGATATTCAGCAGACGCAGCACAGCCACACCGCTGCGTACGCCGGTATTCAAGATACCACCAACCGGCTTTTTGTCAACCAGCAGGCGATCTTTGAGAATGAACGCCTTCTTTTCGCAAATCAAGAGAACATCCATGATCGGCTGCATAGGATGGATCAGCAGCAGCCGTTTTACGATCATTACTGGAGCCAGAATTATTTTGGGGGGTATCCACAGCCTCCTCCGATGGCCCAGTATGATCTGACCTTTCAGGGGCAATACCCGTCTTGGGACCCCACGACGCCACAATACCCGCCTCCACCACCACAAGAGTGATCGGGTATCCCTGTTCCAATATTTAAGTTTGTTTTTGACTATGCGGCCATAGTCGAATTCAAGCTTGGGGGGGTAGTTGGAACAGCTCTATCTTTTATTGTCTTCAGTTTTTAGCGTTATTGCTTTTGTTCTCTTGTTATTTGTTTCTTGCAATTTTAGTTTTGTAGGATCCACGTGCTATCTAGTGTAATTGTGGATGTCGTAAGAGTGTGTCATCTTGTTGTTAGTGCATGGGGAATTTAAAGGAAATTTGAAAATTTTTGTCTTTGGATAGCTTGTTTTGTTTTGACCTTGGGCACACATCTTACGCATATGATTGATTATGTCAACTTTAAAACAACATTTCATACTTGTACTCCTAATGATTCATGAAAGTGGCCGGAAATGGTTGTTTGAGCCTAACCTAACCAAATGGTAATGAGACCTTAATTGGATGTAAGAGAGAGAACCCTCTAAACTATTACACAGGTCAGTAAGGATCTTTCTAAGGTTCAGTTATCTAGTCTTGTGATCGTTCCACTTCATTTTTTTTTCTATAATCCACCTAAGAATTGCAAGTAAAGTGCAGTTCTAATTCTTTTTTGTGTGCATAGCATTTAGATAGGACTTGCATTGGTATTTTCCATATGTTTGCATAAAAAAAAAATATAGTGATGCATGCACATTACCTTTAGGTGCATGCCATGTAGTTGCATTCATGATTTTCATGCATAAAGTATATCATGTATCTCAATTTTTCCCCAATGGTGAATTAATTGTTCCATACCTTCTAAATAGTAAAAAAAAAATTTGAGTATGAAGAAAATAGCCCCACAAAATTATCTTTAAGCAATTATGGATATGTGGGCTGAAAAAAAATCTGAAAATCTGTAATAGAAAAAAAAATGGAAAAGAAAAAGAATTTAGAAGAAAGTGAAATAAGAAGGAGAAAGGAACATGATATTAGTTGCATTTCAGGATAATTGAGTACATGATGTAGCTTGACTAGATATCCATCTCATTTTGAGGTGGATGGTTAGTGCATGCATCATTCCACCCAAGTTTAGGCATTAGGGCATTTCTAATGTGCATTTGCATCATATAGGACATTTTTGTATATGCATGTTGAAACTGTACAATACTTCCACGTTCTTCCATGAGCCACCCATCTTCATCCACCCATTGCTCGGATTGGTAGGCCACCGTGAATTTCTCCTCACTAATGAATATCAGGAGAACTGCTTCCATGTAGATGGTAGTTAGGGCAAGCAACGTAGTATAGGCGATCACAGGATGCACCAAGTCTGAACCGGCGAATCTTATTATGTTAATTGCCTTATGTGATATTGTTCATTGGTTTGGAGGTCAATTTCTTTTATTGATGATTACTGTCGCCTTTAGGGTAATTACCGTTCTGTGGTTAGAGAAGGCCGGTTTGTGAATGCTCAGTGGGAGTCATATGGGATGTTGGGTTGGTTTGTTGTTTTTCATTTGACGTTTGTAATCCTATTCTAAGGATGAGTTGCTCGAGGGCGAGCAATATTCGAGCTTAGGGGAGTTTGATGCGATGATTCTGAGTCGCATTTATAGACCTGTTGGATATGTGTTTTGTGCTTTTATTAGTCATTTTTATGGTTAATATTGCATAATTCATTCATTTTGGTCTTTGCCATCGTTTTATGTCAAATCCCCTTAGTTTTATCATTTTGAGCATTAATTATCACATTATTATTATTTGTGTGTATTTATTTGATCTTGTCTTTGAATTTTAGGAAAAACAAGTATTTGCTTCCGTCGATACCATCGACGGAAGTCGATACCATCGACAAGGCCGCAGGTTGCCAGTAGAAAGGAGCAGCAAAGAGTCGATACCATCGACGCTGATGTTGATGGTATCGAGACACCATCAGGTTGCTGGAGGAGAAGCAGTCGATAGTATCGACACCAAGTCGATACCATCGACACACAGAGGCTACAGCGTCGCAAAATGACAGAACCGACGCCAAAAGGAAGTCGATACCATCGACCCGAGTCGATGGTATCGAGATAATGTCAGGCGCGACAAAGGAAGGGTTTGCAGCCAGCCGCTACTGTAGCGGGTCGATACCATCGACTCGCGTCGATGGTATCGACGCCGTAGGATATGAGTTTGCTTTCTAATGATCTCAATCGGACGGCTGGAGTTAATTAGCGACCTAATTAGGGACTTATACCTAAGGACGGCCGCCCAGACAAAAAGGGGATGGGATTAGCCAATGCACGAGTGCCGAGGAGCGAGAGAAAGGAAAACGGAGGCCAGAAGTTCATACCAGTCGATCCAGACGCTGTTGAAAATAGATTTCACCACCGAGAGGCGGGAAAGCACGTGTTCTACGCAAAGGATCAATCGGTTCTTCTCCGTTCAGGGGTTTTCCCTCTCTATTCACGTTTTTCATATGATTTCCCCTATTTCTACCATGTACTTGTGTGAGATGAACATGCGGGGCTAATCCCCTCCATCTTTAGGACCGGGAGTAGCCCGGGAATTCATTGTATGACAGTTTTATAATAGTAATTCATATTTTCTCTCTTAAATCTGTGGTATAGCTTCGTTTTCTCCATATATTGTTATGCTTGATCACCATAATAATAACCTAACACCTTCAATCACTTCGACAGAAGGATTAACGGATGAAAAGAGATGAAACCCACATTAATCGATAAATCCCTTGAACAAGGTGGTGTAAAATTAATGGTGGATACTGAGAGATCGTTCGTAATGCACTTAGTTTAGGGAATAGGTTACTACGACGGTGGAACCGACCTAAACCTAAGTAGTGAATTGTACCACGACAGTGGGCAATTCTATTTTTAGGCCACTACCCGGATAGAGAGAGAAGATTGAGGCATTATATAAAATCTAATACAATGAAAACCCACGGTGAAACTGCAATCCTAAAGATACCTTTTGAATTGATTAAACCAACATTTAATCAATTGCTTCTTTTGTTTTGTTTTTATTTTTCTTTTAGTTTTAACAACAACTCTCAACGTGTTAATCGGCTTAGCTGATCGCGACTAGTTAGTAGGAGTCACCAACAATTCCGAGTATCCCTGTGTTCGACTCGGGCCTCACAAGGCCTGTACTACTCGACGGGTATACTTGCATTTTTAGCGTGTAGTAAAATACACGTCAAGTGGTATCTACCACATGGGCCAAGAATTCAAAGCATCCTTGCATCATCATCTTCTCAGCTACCATAGCTGACATAAGATAGGTTGGAAGGAACTTTCTGTCTCCCTAAAAGGTCCATGTGTCATTATCATCTATGAACACAGCTTGCTTGGACTCACAATCCAAGACAACCTTTTACCTTTCTAAGGTATCCATCCCAAGGATTATATCGAACCCATGCATCTCAAGTGGTATAAGATCCACTTGAATGTGATGCTCAAAAAAGAAAAGAATGCAGGGAGAGCTCACCTCCCGCAACACAGCAAATCCCATCAAAGGAGTTTCTAACTTCACACTCTCTGCCCTATGACTGGTAGTCATATTGCAGTCAAGAATCACTCTTCGAGTGATAAAGGAATGCATAGAACCTGGATAAATTAAAACTGATACGATGCAGGATGTAGACATATCAGAAATAAACAATTTCATCTGACTTGTCACAACCCGAGGGTTGATCACTGCATCAGGTGGATTCATCGCATAGAATCTCATTGTCGCCTGCGGTTGATTTGGTGCTCGATGACTAGGTGTCGATGATCCAGCTTGGGACGCTTGTCCACGTCCTCTAGCTCCCCTTGGAAACTATCTGCTTTGAGATTTTTGCTGACTCTGCCTTTGAGGTTGTGTCACACTCGCCTCTCGGGCTCTGCAATCCTTAATCAAATGCCCCACCTTTCCACAGATAGAATAGCTTCTGATCCCTTATTGTGGTCTGGATGGTCCTGTAACTGACACAGATGCTGAGCTACGAGCTCCTTCTGGTGGTAAACTTTGTCCTCTACCCCTATTTGATGTCCACTGCATCTGGGTATTGAATCTAGGTGGTGGTGTAGGCACGGAAAACCTCAGTCTCTTGAAACCTTTGGATGAGGATCCTTGGAACTAGGGGTACACCTTCTTGTCCCTGGTCTGTCGCTTCTCCATCACAAACCTCTATATTCTTCTGACAGACTCCACAAAAGTAGCAAATCTTTCCCTATTCTCCAGAGCAGATACATGGGTGGTCAACTCAACATTTAATCCCTTCTCAAAATGTCATATCCTCTCTTCATCTGTGGTTGCCATATGCGGACAGAACCACAAAAGTTCCATGAACTTAGCCTCGTACTCGCTAATGTTCATTGGTCCTTGTCTTAACCTCTCAAACTGAGAGATTTTCTCATCCAGGAACGTCTTAGGAAAGTATATGTTGACAAATTCTCATCTAAATACTTCCCATTCGATCTCCACACCATGCCTTTTCCCCTCCTCTATGGTCCACCAGTAACCAACACTCCCTTTAAGAAGGTACACAGCATGTGTAACCTTCTCAGCTTCTGGGATGTTTAGGATTCTAAAGGCCTTCTCTAGTTCAATTAGCCACATGTCAGCATCTGCCGGGTCAGCGGTCCCAGCATATTTTGTGGCTCCAACCCGATGTAGTCGTTCAAACATCTTGTCGGTTCCTTATTTTTCATCATGGGCAGGTGCCCTAGGTGTAGGTATGGGCATCCTATCAGTCATGTGTGTCATGGAAGTCATGAACTGCCCAAACATAGCCTAGAAGGTGGGATTCCCCATGTCAGCTGGATTGAACTGGGGTAATTCAGGCATAGGTTCCTCCCTTCCTTGGTCTCTTACACCTCCTCTGTGTGCAGCGACACTACTTTCTGTAACATGTTCATCATGTGATCCATACATCTTTAGTTTTCTCTTGTCCTCCTATATGAGAAGAAGACACTATCAGATAGACTGGAAGACACTAGAACATACTCAACAACCTTAGTCCTATGCCTCTGTAGACTCAGAGAACCTAGAGCTCTGATACCAACAATTGTGGCATCCAACTTATGAAAATATGATTAACTAATGTGGAAGTATATTATTAGCAGCGGAATTACTGAAAATCACTAAAAATTTAAAACTTTTTGTAAATAAATCCACAAATGGTAAAGCTCTATCATAAAGAACCAAAGTAAGTTATTTACATTCTGATTCCTCAGTACATCTCTATATCATCTCATCTTAAGAGTCATAACATTGACTGCCCAGTCAAACTGTACATAAGCAGTATACAAAATCTTGAGGCATCAAGCCAAAAATCTCAGATCTATATCAAACCATCTACTGACTCCTAGGACCTGAGAGTATAGAGACGACACAGGACTCTCTATATACAGGACTTGACAAATAGTGTCTCCACCTAAGGATCACTGTTGTCCTTGTTGTTGCTGCTGTGGCTGCTGCTGCTGCTCACCCACTGGAGGGTTTCTTCTTCCTCGACGTCTACCTAAAAAGTTGAATCCCACGGGGGTGAGACAATTGAAAATTGTCCCAGCGAGAGTTATAACTCTCTGCCAGAAGCATTGTTATTGTAGATATTAAAATAGCAATGGGCAATAGAATTATAAATATTCAACAATAGTTAAATCATTGAATAAGATATGCAGAGCAATATTCTCTATGCAATCATTTCAATTATAACTTGATTAAACAGCAAGTCATTCATTTAATAAGGAATATGAAGAACATGTATATCCTTTATCTTTCTAAGATATAATAAACAATGTATCAAGAATCATTGTTTCCTGTAGTTCAACCCTAAGCAAATATGCTACACGGATGATTACATTTTACAAACAACTTATGCCCTGAGGAGATGAGGTATACCACTCATACTCCAACCGGCCATTGTGAAATCAAAATCGGTGCCATACATAGGTCATCAGAAGAGCCAGATTTCTATGACCTCATCTTCCTCAGTTAGTGTGAGGAACAACATGCAGGACATCTTGTGTCTCTGCTATAAATATAGCTTTCTAGGGTATACTGGCAACTTCGCTATTAGAGTTACAGTGGCATGTTGTACTCTCTTCACAATCGAAGGATTTCTTGTTTATCTCACATCGATTCAGAATTAACATCATCATCAGGAGATTAGTGATACATCATCCCGGCATATACATATAATGAAAGATTGAGAGATTTAATGTTTATCTCACATCAATTCCTCCATTAGGGTGTAAGGATATTCACGCCCATTACCCCCACATACTCAAAAGTATGCTCTCCAGGAGTTCCCTTAGGAAAACATGTTTCACCATCACCTAATTGCTGACGATGATGGATCCATGGTCAGGGCTCTACATGATATCATTAAACTTGATTATTTAAGTACATTACAACTTTCTTTTAGCATCATGCATGTTTTCAAACATAAACTGTTATAACAATTGCTATAAAGAATGAGTACTATTTCTATGAAGTTCATTTCACAGCTTTAGTAACACTGGGAACTCAATCCCTTATCATCTCATCATCATGATTCAAGAATATGGGTGTTCAAATCCTTAGATCATCAAGATACCTGTTACAACTTTAACAGGTAACTTATTGCCATCAAGTCATTTGTTAATGTAAACATGATAATTGCAATGTTGGTATTTCACATGGCTCTTACATCCTATCAATCTCTTTTGTTACCTTTCACTCAGCAACATAGCAAACAACTGCTTACAAAGCTCATAAAATACTTTCAATAAGCAAAGCATCATAGCTCATACCTAGCTGTAACGACCCCGCCTCCCGGTAACCCCCAATTAAGGGAGACTGAAAGGTCGATGCCGTTATCCAATTAACAGGATCAAAGGTTCGACAAATAATCAATAAAAATTATGAAATTCTACTAACTAACTGAAATTTGGTATAAAATTAAAACTTTACTTACCTTTGAAGACCTTGGTAATCTATCTATCCAAGCTTGAATCCACTCTAACTAATCCTCCTTGCACTTTATGTTTTACTTTCACAATGTGTCACTTTACTGTTTGTTCTTTCAAATGTTGTTCCTAAAACGCCGACAAACAAAATGTCGGTCAGTATATCGAAATATACTGGTATGTGGGAACAACCAAAATCTTGCAAATAGGGCTAACAATTTAGTAATCACAATCAAATTAATTAACAAGCCAATTTACACTTTTCAGTATGACATTCTCCACCGCTTTTGCCCTATCCCTGGCATACCCACCTTAGGGTGCCCTTTTCCAATGACTTATGACCACCTTCTCAATCCCTAGCTTGGTGCCTGGGGGTCACCACTCATGGTGCCCACTAGTCATGCAATATCATAGACCACCTTCTTGGTGCCTGGGGTCACCACTCAAGGTGTCCATTGGTCTACCCATCTGGGCCTGACCTTTGGCATCATCCATCAGGGTGGCATGTAGGTGCGAGAATCTATACTTCTATTATTAATGTGATAATCATAGTGACTTTATAATTTGCAAGTATGAATATCCAACAGATAATTTGCATTCAATGCGATTAACCATCCAGAAAATCCTCGGGAAACTAAGGCGGTTATCCATAATTAACCACATACCTGATCCAGAGCAACTTGATTGTCCAAGCAATAAGGATAAAGAATCAATCAACAAGCAATCAACAATATCTTGAAATTAACGCATACGTTCCAAGTGTTATAGTTTATCCAGAACATTCTAAAGCTAGACTTGGATTCCACCTTAGGCTTTCTAGACCACATAAGGGTTTTATTGGGGTTTTTGCCTCCATAATGCTTTTATCATATTAAATGCTCTCTTAGTTCATAAACCCTAATTTCAACATCATAATCCCAATTAAAGTCGAATATTTCTCTTTGATACCAAAACTACCATCTTTATCCTTTTAAGTTATTTCAAGGTCATTATACGCATTTATCATCAATTCATAATCCATTATGATCCAAAACACATAAGAACTTGATTTGCCATTAATTCCACCTTTTATTTATGTAAAAACCCTAATTTCTATATTAAGGTTATTTATCCACAAATTAGGGACTTTAATGCTCGAAATAGCTTAGATTCAGCATATTCTACTTTAATCATGAAATTAGTCAATTAAAGCCATTAAGAGTCGAATTTATAAACATTAGGGTTTCAGGGCCCCTTAAGGTATTATTCATGCACATTAAACTCGAAATTAAACTAATTACATGCAAATTCATCCTTTTCCAATCTTAATGATCCTTTTTATCATTAACAGGCTAATATCAACTTTATGTACTCATTTAACCCTTTCTAACTCATTAATCATCAAAGGTTAGGGTTTTTCATTGATTAAACTATTAAAGATAGTATATCTATATACTTTTCGAATTGCATAAGGAATCAGGCCTTAATTATATTTTATTTGGATTCCTCTCGATTTTCTGAGCAAGTTTCATGTATAATGTGCGTCTATTCGAGCTACGGTTATTGAGATACGAATTTAACAAAATTACCTATTTTGGGCCAATGAGGAGCTGACACGTCGCCTCCTCCATGCAAGGCGCCTCGTTGGTTTTGGAAACATGACGAAAAGCCGATTCTTCCCTTGGTAAGTTAAGCGCCCTCTTCAGCCCACAGAGGGCAATTTCGTCCAATAAGCTTCTGTCTTCTTCAACCTTGCACCCGCCGTCTGTTGTTGCCCTAGCCGCCTAGGGAGCGGCTCCTCCTTGCCTCCCTTGGCCTTGTCGGCCACCAAGGAGGGCCCTGTTGCTCCGTCGCACCCTGGTATATGCACAACACCTTCAAGACGCGGCCAATATGGCCATGAGTAACCCCAGGATGCCCGCGGCTCACAGCCACCATGCAGCCTTGCTGCAGGAACTCACGGGATCTTTTCCCCCCTTTCCAAGGCACGATCTTCCTTGGAACTCGTTCCCTGACTCTGCCATTCTTGGCCGCACTCGACCAAGCCTACTTCAGGTGCTTCATATGGTTAGGGGCGCGGTACTCGGCCTGCAAGACGTAGCCTTGCTGCAGCCTTCCGGTGACGATGTGCACATGTGGGAGCAACGTGATGTTGCTCGATCATCCATGGGCTGCCCAAGAAACTTCATGCCCTTACTAGGACGACGTCATGACCTTCGTTGCTCGTGTTATAACCAAGCCTTCACGGTTAGGGTTTTTCCCAAGAAGATGAAGAAGAAGAAGGGAGAAAGAAGAAGGGATATGTGGGATCTCTCTCCTAGCTTCGGCCTAGGGCTCTACCCCTCTTATAGGGGAGAGTATCCACTCCCCATGGTGCTCACCCATGATTTAGTAAAGCTCTTTCCTAATAGGAATATAATTCCTTCATAATAAAGTAAGCTCTCTCTCTCTCTTTCCTTTGAATATTTCCTATTATATGGGTATTAGGAATGTGAAATTCCTCTTTCATCTCCTTTTTAAACCATAGGAACAAAATCCTCTTTTCTTTTAATGGCAATTATTTTCTTTTTAGCAAATTTACATAATCCATTAATTATATATTCCCATTATCTCTTTATATTGTAATTATGTATTTTCTCTTTTATTTTCCTCATTAGTATTCCTTTTATTATTAGGAATCATTGGGATACGAAATCCTACTAAGGATAATTCAATCATACCTCTTTTTACCTATTTTCCCTATTTCATCAATGTTTTCATTTTCTTTATTAACAAGGAAATACTCAATCGATATTTTCTTTTCTTACTGCCTTTTCTTTGCAACTTTGGACTCCTTGGAACCCAAGGAATCTAAGAGGCATGAAATCTTCTTTGGATTTGCCTTCTAAAGGTTTCCACACCTTTCTTATCTCAAATTCTCAGTTATTCATTAATTAATTGAATTTCCTTGTTATACGGCCCAATAGCCAATAAAGCCCTCAAATCAAACAACAAGGCTATTGTAAATGAAATCCATTTATTAAAAATAGATTATATCATTTATTCGTTCAAAAACCTTTAATATGAGAAATTATATTTCTCAGCAAAAGAACCCAAAATTGGGGTTGTAACATCCTTCCCCTCTTATAAGAATTTTTCCCTCAAAATTCCATCAAGCAAGCAAGCAAGCAAACAGTATAAGTCTTCTTATGTCCATCAGGGCTCCCACGTGACTTTACCCTTTCCATGGTGTTTCCCAAGAACCCTCACTATCTCATATTCTTCCATCTGAGTTCTTTCTTACCTTGGTATGTCATACCCTCATAGGTGACTCAGGATATTTCAGCCTCTCAAAAGCTGAATAGGTTCAGGGCTCAACACATGGCTTGGGTACCTCACATAGTTCTCTAGATTGGACTCATGCAACACATCATTTTATCCTGAGGGGTAAGGCTAAACACAACCATCTCCACCAATCCATCTCAAATGGACCCATATATCGGGGACTCAACTTTCTCAACTGTAGCTTAGAGGGGTCGGATTTTCACATTACATATTCTCCCACAGTGAACTGCATGTCAGTCTGCTTTGCATCTGCTCGTAACTCATGTCACCACTGGGCTCTCTCTCAGCCGTTGCACGATCAAAGCGACTTCATCTGCACATACTGAGTTTCTTTTCTGGCCTTCGTGAGACCTCCTTCACCATCATCATCTTAATGAAGTGGTGACTGACACAACCTCACTATAAGACTTCTTGCATCCCGATAAAGGCTATGGTGGTTAACATCACATCTTAAGAACTGTCTCTATGTATCACCCTAAATGAGCACACATGCTCTCATCAGACCCTCCAGTCCAGATCATACTGTCCTTTAGTATGGGGTGACAAACTGTACAAACACTGATCTCCTCATGTATCTACTTCCACCTTATGGAAGTGAACCTTTAGGTCACATCAAGAACTCTTGAATTCGCATCATGGTGTAGTTGAACCATCTCTTTTCATATGTAGTTCAACCAGATATGTCCCTTGACAGAACTCTTCCTTTCTCATGTCATCTAGGTAAGGCAATCTACCATAACCCATATTATATCTTGACCTTCTTGGTCTAGGAGAGACTCACAACATCCATAGTGAAGAACTCCCATTCCCTCTTGGGACTCTTTATACTTTATATCCATGCACTGAGTTAATGGTGTTCGTCCTTCACTTCCTGGCTTGCATGGCCACATGCTTCATGCAACTTTGTTTTAAGCATCCAGAATGCTACCATCACTTACTATCTTTGTAGTACCAAGGTATATCATGTCCTCCTGTATCGTTATGATTCCTCAAGCTTGATACCTCAGAAACCCTAAACCACTCTCAAAAGGGGTTTTATTACCTTCCTATCCAAAGAAGTGTATCTGAGGTCCTATCAACATCCTTTCACTACATTAAGGACTAAACTGGATACCCAAACAACCATTAACTTATTCAACATATCTTATTACATCTGGGTGTTATCCAAAGCACATCTTCTTTCCAAACTTAGGGTTAGCCAAACAACCTCAACTTCTTCTAACTTCCAACTAACTAGGCAGCTATATCTCAACCAGAGCATTCATTACCACCTCTCATCCTTAAGTGTTAGGTAACATACACCTCCATGTATTATACTTATCATATCATCTCAAACTCCACGTCTGTCTTCATCAAGAAACTCTGAGCTCATCCTCATGGTGATTCAACTCAACTTTACAAATTCCGCATAGCTCATGACAAAACATCCTCACAAGATGATTTCCTTAATACTCTTAGTGGTTGTAAACCATCCATGTATCATTCACTCCACAAAGGTATGTTATCATTTCTATCCTTATCCCTTGTAGCAACGTTCCAACTTACATCATCTTTATCCTTGATGTAAGGCATGCGTACTGTCCTATCTCTCACTCCCATAACAAGAAGAAATAAGCATTTGGCTGCAGTCCAAATACAGAGTTCTTCCTGTTCCAAGAGTAGAGATGGTACAACCCACCTTGACCGTACACTTTCAAATCCAAGTTGAAACATGCAGCTTATGTCTCTATATCACAAACATCATGATATCCACACTACTTCCAAGAAAACTGGTCTCAGACTTACTTGGTCCAAGCATAATCCTAGATCATCTCCTCTAGGTCTATAGAGTGCCGGCACTTTTGGGGTCATCCCTCTTCCCTTATGCATCCAGAGAGTGCCCTACTCATCTGCCCTTTGGGTCCCACGAGTTCATGAAGGTGATCAATCTCCTAACCCATGGCCCTCAGACAATGATAGTTGTTACCTCCCGACCCTATGGTCATGTGCAACTAGGGAATTAGGCAACTCCTTCTTCCATCGGTCTTATCCCTACCCGACCCTTGGATAGACTTAGGATTATAACATAGTACATGTTCAACTTAGAACCTTACCCAATCCTTCATCATCTCTCTCTGCATTCATGACTGACTTCCATCCTCCCTCAGGGATCACGACGACCTTCCTACCTTGGTCAGGCACCATACCGATTACCTTCATGGTAACGCATCAATATGCACTTAGAGATGGTTAAATATGGGTCTATAGGTTCAAACTCATGCCATGTACTTTTCACTTATCTTTCTCAGGATCCTATAAAACCTCTTTAGGTTATCTTAACTCCAACAAAATTGGTATACACCCAACTAAAGGGTCCCTCTCCCAGGATGGGAGGAAACTACAACTCTTGACAACAAGGTCACAAGCATCCTTAGGGTTTACATCTATATGATCATGCCTAACCTAGCAGATACTAGGGCATAAGTAGACCACCTATTAAACCATGCTAGGTCTTACTTGTTCTCTTTCCTCAACATTATATCAACTTAGACGGGAAGGGTTCATCAAACATACCCTTAACTTAAGGGGTTTCTTTTACCTTTACACATGAGGAGTACCATGCTCGAAACTATAGAGACTCAAATCTCATCAGGAGCATTGGGTACACTACTTCCCCTCTTCGGCCAGGAACCCTAGGTTCACTTTTGGATATCCAACTACATGCTCAACCCCTTAACCATGAATCAAGCATGCCCAAGGCATGCCATGTACTCCCATGATCCTTTTATATGAGCAACACCTTAGAGTTGAGTCCTTCTCAAGGACAATGAACTAGGTATAATGCCCCACAACTGGTTACTTGAACCTCCTCAGGGTCTAAGGCACTCTTTGTCTCATCCAGTAGGTAACTACCTATATCATGGGTACTAGCAGCATCATTCTCTCTCTAGGGTTTGGTTCCTCTAAAGGCAACCAAGATATCATCAGCCTCCAGGATTCAAGAATAAGGCAACCACTATCATCCACGTAGGTCGCATCATCCTTAATTTCCCACTATTCGTCAAGCTTCGGGGTTTTAGACTTCCAACCTCCTTGTTGGGGTCCCGCTTCCTTTCTCTAGAGCTAAAACCACCTCCAACCATACCTACTATAGGTCCCTTTTCCATGAAGGCTCATACTCACAAGCATACCCCTATGTGGGTGAAGCCTATGCTCAACTCATGTTCGGCTCAAGATTATCCATATGCTTATCTCATAAGCCATCCATCATATCCTTCTGGCCTTAGTTTTAACCTACTGTTCACATTACTGATGTACTCTGGGTGCAAGCTATATCCTACTTGCAACAACCCATAAGGTTTATATAGGTTCATCTCTAACCTTATCCAGGAAGGAGCTATACTTTGCTCAAACATGCACGATCCTTCTCAGGGTTGGGGTGCCAAAGGTTCTAGGCCATCTAACCTCTCATGGCTCATATGACAACCCATAGGCATGTCCATCCAAACACCCAGTCTACCATGACATCTAATCTCATCATGTCTCTCTCTCTAACCTTTTCTCAGGGTTAGGGTTAACATCATCCTCAAAGGATGTGTGAGGTCTCTACCTTCAATGGAGGTCTCTACCTCCAAGACTAACTCTCTTCACTCATCCTCCTGACAAGGAGGTCTATCCTCAGGTCTCTCCTGAGGGCTATGACAACTCGTGTCATACGACCTAGGCATGTATCTATTCTTTAGTTTGCGCTTAATCTATTAAGCTTATGTCCATGACATCTTATTTACATGCTTTTCATTAGTTTGGTGGAGGATTCCTTAGACCTTATTAACTTTTCCCATACCTCAAGAGGGTGAGGAGAAGAGAGAAAACCCTAATCCTTAAGGTCCTTAACAGAATTTGAGTTGAGAAGGGATGAACAAGATGAGAGAGTCCTAAAGGTATCTTATTTCAAATCATACCCTAAGACTTTGGCCAGACAGTCACACAGATTCGGGAGTCCTCGTATTTCGACTAGCGGTGCGGAGGAAAATATTGCCAGCCCCCGGTCGTGATACTTTTCTAGACACCTCTGTCTTTCGGATAATCCTCTAGTAACTCCCTTGGGTTCTATAGAATTTATAAAATTTAATAATTATTAAAGATTACTTGAGGAACCTATGCTCTGATACCAATTGTAACGACCCTGCCTCCCGCTAACCCCCAATTAAGGGAGACTAAAAGGTCGATGCCGTTATCCAATTAACAGGATCAAAGGTTCAAAAAATAATCAATAACCACTACTACAGAAACCCCATTTGGCGTCGGTCTTTTAACCCCATTTGGCGTCGGTTTCCGACCGACGCCTATGTGGGCGCCGCTAAAGGTCGAACACTTCGGCGTCGGTTTTTTAACCGACGCCTATTTAACCTATAGGCGTCGGTCTTTTAGTAGATAACCGACGCCAAAAGGGTTCGCGCCACAGAAAACGGCGTCATCTAGGGCACTTTCTGCGTCGGTGATTTACTAAAAGACCGACGCCTATATTCCATGTAGCGTCGGTCTTTTAGTTGATAACCGACGCATAAAGTGTCCTAGATGACGCCGTTTTCTGTGGCGCGAACCCTTTTGGCGTCGGTGATATACCAAACGACCGACGCCTGGTTGTTTAAATAGGCGTCGGTTCGATACGAATATCCGACGCCATTTCCAGGACTGCTTTGGCCACATCAGGCGTCGGTTATCTATAAATAATCGACGCTGTATGTCTTTGCTGACGGTTTTCCTTAAATAACCGACGCCTATTTATATATATATTTTTTCATATCAGTTTGCAGGCCTACTGTGGCTGGTCAGCAGGATGAGAACCTGCAGTTCAGTTTTCTGAACTGCAGGTTTACGACATCCATTGATATCAGCCTACAAACAGGCCGCAAACCTGCAAAAGTCACAAGCAAAATTCTACACAAGTACATACATTCATACATCAATTCAATTCTAACATTCACACATATAGAAACATTCAAATACATGTATTAATATTCAGAAATATTTATTTACAAAGTATCATTCATTATCGCTATCAACATCCCAATTATATCTTACAGTTGCCACTGCTTGTATGGCTTTTGCCCATTCTTCTCTTACTTCATTTAATGCTTCCATCGTATATGGAGCATGTATATTTTTTAAGCATTTACCTGTAGTGTTGTCAGTTTTAAACACCTGCAAAGAGAATGATGTATATATATAAGTAATAATATAAAAATAAGATAAGATTGATATATTTCATACTAACTAATGAGACTATATATAATACCTCATGTATGGTATCGATGTCCAATGCGGCATATTTGATAATCATCTGCATAAATCGCATCACATAGTATGCGCATGCCCAGCCATTGTCTTGTGTAGCACACTATAAATTGAAACATACAAAATAATACAACTAAGCACAATTCACATCAATAATATATATATTCGAATCGGGAACTTACTTGTACGTTCTGCCAATTTATTGGCTGGTTCTTTTTCCTTGGGACCGTTCCTCCTGCCTTTTTGAATGCATCTAAACCCCTACATGTTAATATAACACAATAAATTGCATAAGTAAATAGTAATGTAATAAAAGATGTTAACGGATATAAAAATGAAATATTTCTCACCAGAATAATGGCATTCTCATTACGTGTCCAATTTTAGTGTTCAATGTACTCCCCGCAGGATCTAGATAATAAACAGTGAATGTCCCGGGGACAATAACTAGTAACTCCCAATGTCTACCGCTAGAAGTAAGAAGTTAACAATTAATAACTCAAAATGCAAAATAAAAATGGAATTTTCTTAAGTCCAAATTATAAATAAAGTAAACTTACTTGACATTGAATGGAGCTATTATTATCGTCTTCTTTTGCTGACCAAAAATTGTAAAAGCATCTATACAGTATTGTTGAACATTATCAGGGTCTTTAGCTACCAAACTAATCAATGATGGAATCAAAAATCCCACATGATCAAATGCAAATTGTTTGCAATGATCTTCGACTAGGTAGCTGCAAAACATATAGGCGTATGCATTAATATATAAGAAACCAGATCACCGGATCTTACACAAGGTATATGGATGTATAAACAAGATCTCACCTTATCCATGTCTCTATCATTGATGTATTCAGCCAATCATACATAAACAGCTCAATAATATCTTGTATAAATAAAGAGCTATCGTATGATTGACCTGCATAATCTGCATCTAAAAAAATAATTATAGGGCAATGTACATTATGTGCCCGTAGCCAACATGCCATTCCCCTACAAGCAGGACCTAATGGGTATGTTAGGTCAGTTGGAACCCAATCGGGTAATGCGGGAAGTGGAAGTGGAGGCCTAGGTGCTCCTAGTGTCTTCTTTTTAACCTGTACATATAATTTCAGATCAGTTGACATCATATATACACATTAACAGTCTAAATCAATGTAAATTTATCTTACAATTTTAGTCGTGTAAACGACATCTGCTTTGGGCCACAATATCACCCCGCCTTCTGCATCAGCAAGTCTATCAATATCCAGGTGGGGATATGGCAATGTAGCTTCTCTCCAATCGGGTAACACACGTATCGGGCTCACACGAACGTAGCCCTGTGGCATTGGAGTCCCGTGAAACATTGCCCCAGGAAGGGACGGGTAAGCCTGCGCCTCTGCAACAACGTAGTCTTGCATTCTTAAGTGGCATGGCTTCAATGCCTACAAATTTACGTAAAGAATATTATACATATATACATATCATCTTGAAAACATAACAACTTGAAAAGACTAACTACAATGCCATAAACAATACTTACATCAGACGTGCTAGGCGATGGGTCTCCAGGATTACTCGCAGTCTGTGCATCAGGAGAAGAGTGGGTCGCCATAGGTGTATTGGAAGCCTGAGATGCCTGCCACCACAACAATTCTTCCTTGACCTTCTCAGCAACTACATCGTTGATCTTCTTAGCAACTAAATCCTCAACTCTCTTATTCTCCTATACATGGATAAAAGAAACATTAGCTTCTTATTAATGAATTTCCTTTTGCAGTAACATTCTAAAAAAAGAATAGGTTACCTCTTCTTGAGAAAGTCCCACTCTGGGTTTGCGCTGGGATGGCCCAAAGAATGCTTTGATGCCAACACCAGCGCCGGCACCTCTAACACGTACAGGATGCTCTGGGTTACCCAGAGCAACTGTCAATTCATCCCTTGTGCCCTGAGGGATGAACGTGCCTTGTTTCCTCTGCTCGTGCAGCTCCCGCTAATCACCATAAACAGAAATTGGTAAGTTAACACCACAAATAATCAATATTCAAACGATTTCTCTAAGAGTGTTATTTTACCATTTTTGCAGCCGCCTCAGCAGTTACAGGCTTCTTTATTTCACCCTTCTTGTTTTGCCTGCCAGCTATCCAGATATCATGGCGAGGCATGGGTGTGGCAGACTCCTGAGTAGGAGCAGACTCCTGAGTAGCCGCAGACTCCGCCTGTAGTCTTTGGCGAACGCTTGCATAGCCTTTTGGACCCATAGTGTGGTCATGCACATTCAGTGCACGCCTTGCTTTTTGTGCGTCACTGAGGGCCTAGTTAGTATGCACATTAATGATTTGGTTAGTAGCACTAAATGCTAATCTTGAATAGGTGAATACAATGTATATTAATTAAATTGGGAGTGACGCCTAATACCTTGAATTCTTCATATTTTCTTGAAGCAACAAAATTGTCCCAATCTTCTTTGTCCAAGAAGTTCCATTGTTCAAGGGCTGACTTCTTCTTCTTATCACCCTCTTTTATGTATTCTCTGTTCAGATTTGTCCTATAATTCCTAAGCATCTTTCCAGCGCGTTGCATCACATTTTTACGAGGCAACTTCTCATCCAATGCAAAAAGATTCTGTAAAATAGAAATGTTATTAACTAGTATCCAAAATAGAATTGCAAATAATAGAATTTGTAATCTACAAAATAGAATTGCAAATAATAATAACTCACGCATAAGTCCTTCCATATCAAGTCTTTTTTCCCTTGAGGAACTTTATGCCAATTGTCATACTTAACACCACAATGGGTCCGAGTGGTACACCCAAGATAGTTCACAAAATTATTGCGGTTCACTCCAATTGGATTTCCTCCATTATCAAACTCCACCACCAATTTGGATCCACTACCACTTAGCGCTAATAACTTCTTCAACAGAGTGATGCCCCTTTTCTTGTTAAGTGTTTGGTGTTGCGCATCAAGTTGCTCCAGTGCTTCAGTGGGTACAGGTGCATCAACCTAAAATTTGACAAAAATAAAACACACTAAATTAGCCCAATATAGAAATATAGGATATATGACATAACTAGAAGATAATGAATTTTATAGAAATACAGGATATGTTTTTAGAACTTACATTAGTATCCTCGCCATGCTCTTCATGGACAACATGCTCACCATGGACTTCATGCTCATCATGGACATCATGCTCATCATGGTCAGCCATCTGAAAATGTCATTAAAAAGGCAATTATTTAGCATTTGTATTAACTAGAAAAAGGCAAACATTTAGCATTTGTATTAACTAGAAAAAGGCAAACATTTAGCATTTGTATAAACATACATGTCTCTAAAATTGTGATCTTTTATCAATTAACAATCCTTCATTGTGATCTCCGCGCACATATAAGTCATCATTAGCTTCAATATTTTGTGGAGTTGGCAACCCAACTGAGAATGGACTGGAGTCATCATACTTATCATAGTACTCTTCTTCATCTATAGGATCTTCAATGAACTGTCTTTTACCATGAAGAACAACCGACCATTTATCATTTGCAGGATCATCGATATAGAATATTTGTTTCGCCTGTGATGCCAATATGAATGGTTCACCCTTCTCGCCAATCTTTTCAAAGTTCACCAAAGTGAAACCCAATTCATCCACTATAACTCCTTTGGTGTTATCAACCCAATTACATTTAAAGAGTGGAATTTTGAAATCTATGTAGTCAAACTCCCAAATGTCCTCAATGACACCGTAATATGACATTTTAGCTTCATGTGGACTCTTATCCTTTGCACTTGCAAAGTACATAGTCGACGCTTGAAGAGTGACTCCACTATTTTGGACGACACTCTTATCATCTTGGCGCTTTGTGTAATATGTGAATCCATTAATGTCAAACCCTTCATAAGACATAACATTCGGTTTTGGTTTAAAGGTGAGGCATTTGATAGTTTCTGTAATATCATTTGGTGTTTGAGATAGTCGATGTAAGACTTTATCTTCAAACCACTTAGTAAAAGTCTTATTATGCTCTCTAGCAAGCCACATTGAACTTGCTCGAGGATGTTGTCTCTTTATGAAATTGGTATGTTCCTCGATATAAACACTCACTTCATCCATATTGTGTAAAATATACAAGTGAGCTTGTTCCAACTGCTCACGGCTGATTACTTTCACCCGTGATCCCAAAATTCCTTTGCCCTCCTCAATATTCTTGTCATTATCAGGAGTGTCATTACCACTGAAAAAGTCATTGCAAAAATCCATAACCTCTCTCGCCACATAACCTTCAATAATACTCCCTTCAGGCCGATAACGGTTTCGAACATCACCTTTAAAAACACTCATGTATCGTTCAAAGGGATACATCCAATGCAAGAAAACTGGTCCCAACATTTTCACTTCCCTAGTCAAGTGGACAACAAGATGTACCATGATATCAAAGAATGAAGGAGGGAAATACATCTCAAGCTGACATAGGGTAACAACCACTTCTCTTTGCAAATTATCGAGAGTATCAGGGTCAATAACTTTGCTGCATAGACTGTTGAAAAAGAAACAAAGTCTGATAATTGCAAACCTTACATGCTTCGGCAATATAGATCGAATTGCCACGGGCAATATTTGTTGCATTAGAGTGTGACAATCATGAGATTTAAGACCTATCAACTTCAGATCTTTCATTGATACCAATCTACGGATGTTGGATGAGTAACCATGTGGCACCTTAACATTTACCAAGCATTCACAAAAAGTTTTCTTCTCCTTTCTAGACAACGTGTAACAAGCGGGAGGTAAGTATGTTCTTTTATTACCCATTTCACGTAATTCTGTTAATTCTGACCTTATTCCCATTTCACATAGGTCCAGTATGGATTTTATCCCATCTTTAGTCTTACCTGGTATATTTAATAGAGTACCAATGATGCTATCACAGACATTTTTCTCAACGTGCATTACATCGATACAATGCCTGACTGTCAAAGAACTCCAATAAGGAAGATCCCAAAATATTGACTTCTTCTTGAATGCTTTGCGCTTCCTACGATATAATGTGTATTGGGTTTTCAAGAAAATTTCGGTAGCATTTCCCCGCTGTTCTCTAAGTACATATGTACTTAGAGAACAAACGGGGAAATGCTACCAAAATTTTCTCGAAAACTCAATACACATTATACACTTACATCCTAAGTGAGATTAGGTGTTCAAGAACAGTCCCAAACCGGGGACTATCCAAGATTTACTCCTAATGAGTCAATCTTGGACGGGTTTCTAGGCCAACAAACACAATAATAGATATCTACAATGAAGCCGGACTCCATACAAACAGTACATAATTTAGTGATTGTTCATTCTAATTTATACCAATGTACAAGAAATATAAAAAACAATGATTGTTCACATTCTAGGCCTACAAACACATTTGATGTCATTCTTATATATAATAAATGTGTACCACCTATCCCATCCTTGAACACCTAATCTCACTAGTAAGTGTATAATGTGTATTGGGTTTTCAAGAAAATTTCGGCAGCATTTCCCCGCTGTTCTCTAAGTACATATGTACTTAGAGAACAAACGGGGAAATGCTACCAAAATTTTCTCGAAAACTCAATACACATTATACACTTACATCCTAAGTGAGATTAGGTGTTCAAGAACAGTCCCAAACCGGGGACTATCCAAGATTTACTCCTAATGAGTCAATCTTGGACGGGTTTCTAGGCCAAAAAACACAATAATAGATATCTACAATGAAGCCGGACTCCATACAAACAGTCTATAATTTAGTGATTGTTCATTCTAATTTATACCAATGTACAAGTAATATAAAAAACAATGATTGTTCACATTCTAGGCCTACAAACACATTTGATGTCATTCTTATATATAATAAATGTGTACCACCTATCCCATCCTTGAACACCTAATCTCACTAGTAAGTGTATAATGTGTATTGGGTTTTCAAGAAAATTTCGGCAGCATTTCCCCGTTGTTCTCTAAGTACATATGTACTTAGAGAACAAACGGGGAAATGCTACCAAAATTTTCTCGAAAACTCAATACACATTATACACTTACATCCTAAGTGAGATTAGGTGTTCAAGAACAGTCCTAAACCGGGGACTATCCAAGATTTACTCCTAATGAGTCAATCTTGGACGAGTTTCTAGGCCAACAAACACAATAATAGATATCTACAATGAAGCCGGACTCCATACAAATAGTACATAATTTAGTGATTGTTCATTCTAATTAGGGCAGAAGGAAGAAATAAATCTTCTTTAGGATACAATAGACCCTTATGGATGTATTTAGGGTCATAGGTACCATCATAGAACAAAAGGGGTACACTCTAGGATTTAAGATCACACTACATCATGAATTTTATACAAAATTACATGTATGTGTATATAAAAAGGGGAAGGAAGAACGCTAAATAGGGTGTTTCCTTGCCGATATTGACGACTCAAATTAGTGAGTGACGACTGGTTGTAGATGGATTGGATGTGTGGGTTACCGACCCACATGGAAATAAAAGGCTACTATATAACGACGTGCAATTTTGATGGAGTCAAAATTGCTGTAATATATTTCAGTCAAAGATTCTGTCAACTAACTATATGCTGATTTTCAGGGTGCCCATATAAAGGCAATGTAATTAGTGCCTTTTATGATAACATGTCATTACTTAGAGTGGAAAATTTTAAGACTTTAGGGGGGCCATGGCCCCAGCCGCCCCCCTGTTCTTCCGCCATTGGCGAGGCTGGAACAGGGAGGCAAGGTTTCGGGGTAGAAATAGAAAGGAGAGAGGAAGGGAGAGGAAGAGAAGAGGAGGAAAGAAAGGAGGCAAGGCAACAAATTACAGTTCCATCAAGGGAGGTCTCGAGTGGTAGGGGACCGTGTTTCCTTGTAACGCATGCATTATATAGCAGGGTCACGACTCTCCTAACCCTTGCAACTGTTTTTTGGTACCTACTTGAGCTTAACTGTTATTCATCCCGCACTCAAGGCCGGGCCAATCATTTATGTTGATGTTGACAGCAATGTCTAGCCATTGAGGCTTTATTACATCGAATTGAAATGCATGAAGCAAAGAGAGGGAATGTTTAGCCAATGCATCCGAAACATTGTTCAGGGCACAGGGAATGAGATCCCCTGTAATATATTTATAAGGAACTTCTATACATATCTAATCAACAAATTAGTAATTAACTAAGTATTCATCAATACTTACTATTAATCAGTATCTCTAATCATTAAAATCGGCAAGCAGATCAGTTATTGTAAATAGCAAACTATGAATTGTTGAATTAAATTAATCACTAAAGAAATACTAACCAGTAGTATCAATCATTAATCACTGAAAGCAGCAAGGAAATCAGTAAAACTAACCAGTGTTGTAGAAACAGGACGTCGGGCGTCAGCAGGAAGAAAGGAAGGAGCTAGGGCAGGCAGGTGGGCAAGCAGGAGGGCACCAGGTGTGGCGGCGGCGCCGGTTCTCAGGCGTGGCGGCGGCGCAGCAGATGGAGCAGCAGGGCGGGCAGCAGGTGGCTGGAGCAGCAGGGCGGCGGCGCAGGCGGTTAGAGCAGCAGGCGGCGGAGGCAGAGAAGAAACGTGCCGGAGAAGAAGGGCGCCGGAGAAGGGACGCCGGAGATGGAGCGCTGGAGAGAAGCACCGGAGAAACTAGCAGCAGCAGCACAAAATCGCCGGAGAAATCGCCGCAGCAGAGAAATAGGGAAATCGCAATGAAACAGAAGAAAGGGGAAGAGTCAGGCGATCGCGGGCTATAAGTTCTCAAATGGCGTCGGTTGTTTACAACAACCGACGCCTAAACATCTTTAGCGTCGGTTGTTTCAAAAAACCGACGTCCAATTGGACGATATTTTCATGAAATTATTTGGCGGGAACCACTTTCCGCGTCGGTTATACAAGGATAACCGACGCTGAAAGTGACACTTTTCGCGCAAATTTTCATCGCACATAGGCGTCGGTTTCTACATATATAACCGACGCTGAAAATGACACTATTTTTTTTGATCGAAATATGGATTTCGCGGGCGACTTTACGCGTCGGTTTGTTATAAACAACCGACGCTTAATACAAAGCGGTACCCGTGTCTGGCTGGTCTTCGAATATAGACGTCGGTTTGCTTAAACAACCGACGCCTTATATGTTAGGCGTCGGTTTTCCTTAATAACCGACGCCCAGAAAAGTGACACTGAATGCTATTTCTGTAGTAGTGAACAATTATGAAATTCTACTAACTAAATGAAATTTGGTATAAAATTAAAACTTTACTTACCTTTGAAGACCTTGGTAATCTATCTATCCAAGCTTGAATCCACTCTAACTAATCCTCCTTGCACTTTATGTTTTACTTTCACAATGTGTCACTTTACTGTTTGTTCTTTCAAATATTGTTCCTAAAACGCCGACAAACAAAACGTCAGTCAGTATATCGAAATATACTGGTATGTGGGAACAACCAAAATCTTGCAAATAGGGCTAACAATTTAGTAATCACAATCAAATTAATTAACAAGCCAATTTACACTTTTCAGTATGACATTCTCCACCGCTTTTGCCCTATCCCTGGCATACCCACCTTAGGGTGCCCTTTGCCAATGACTTATGGCCACCTTCTCAATCCCGAACTTGGTGCCTGGGGGTCACCACTCATGGTGCCCACTAGTCATGCAATATAATAGGCCACCTTCTTGGTGCCTAGGGTCACCACTCAAGGTGTCCATTGGTCTACCCATCTGGGCCTGACCTTTGGCATCATCCATCAGGGTGGCATGTAGGTGTGAGAATCTATACTTCTATTATTAATGTGATAATCATAGTGACTTTATAATTTGCAAGTATGAACATCCAACAGATAATTTGCATTCAATGCGATTAACCATTCGGAAAATCCTCAGGAAACGAAGGCGGTTATCCATAATTAGCCACATACCTGATCCAGAGCAACTTGATTGTCCAAGCAATAAGGATAAAGAATCAATCAACAAGCAATTAACAATATCCTGAAATTAACGCATACGTTCCAAGTGTTATAGTTTATCCAGAACATTCTAAAGCTAGACTTGGATTCCACCTTAGGCTTTCTAGACCACATAAGGGTTTGATTAGGGTTTTTGCCTCCATAATGCTTTTATCCTATTAAATGCTCTCTTAGTTCATAAACCCTAATTTCAACATCATAAGCCCAATTAAATTCGAATATTTCTCTTTGATACCAAAACTACCTTCTTTATCCTTTTAAGTTATTTCAAGGTCATTATACGCATTTATCATCAATTCATAGTCCATTATGATCCAAAACACATAAGAACTTGATTTGCCATTAATTCCACCTTTTATTTATGTAAAAACCCTTATTTCTATATTAAGGTTTTTTATCCACAAATTAGGGACTTTAATGCTCGAAATAGCTTAGATTCAACATATTCTACTTTAATCATGAAATTAGTCAATTAAAGCCATTAAGAGTCGAATTTACCAACATTAGGGTTTCAGGGCCCCTTAAGGTTTTATTCATGCACATTAAACTCAAAATTAAACTAATTACATGAAAATTCATCCTTTTCCAATCTTAATGATCCTTTTTATCATTAACAGGCTAATATCAACTTTATATACTCATTTAACCCTTTCTAACTCATTAATCATCAAAGGTCAGGGTTTTTCATTGATTAAACTATTAAAGATAGTATCTCTATATACTTTTCGAATTGCATAAGAAATCAGGCTCCAATTATATTTTATTTAGATTCCTCCTGATTTTTTGAGCAAGTTTCATGTATAATGTGCATCTATCCGAGCTACGGTTATTGAGATACGAATTTAACAAAATTACCTATTTTGGGCCAATGAGGAGCTGACACGTCGCCTCCTCCATGCAAGGCGCCTCGTTGGTTTTGGAAACATGACGAAAAGCTGATTCTGCCCTTGGTAAGTTAAGCACCCTCTTCAGCCCACAGAGGGAAATTTCGTCCGATAAGCTTATGTCTTCTTCAACCTTGCACCCGTCGTCTGCTGTTGCCCTAGCCGCCTAGGGAGCGGCTCCTCCTGGCCTCCCTTGGCCTCGTCGGCCACCAAGGAGGGCCCTGTTGCTCCATCGCACCCTGGTGTATGCAGAGCGCCTTCAAGACGCGGCCAATATGGCCATGAGTAACCCCAGGATGCCCGCGGCTCACAGCCACCATGCATCCGTGCTGCAGGAACTCGCGGGATCTTTTCCCCCCTTTCCAAGGCACGGTCTTCCTTGGAACTCGTTCCCTGACTCCGCCGTTCTTGGCTGCACTCGACCAAGCCTACTTCAGGTGCTTCATATGGTTAGGGGCGCGGTACTCAACCTGTAAGACACAGCCTTGCTGCAGCCTTCCGGTGACGATGTGCAAATGCGGGAGCAACGTGATGTTGCTCAATCATCCATGGGCTACCCAAGAAACTTCATGCCCTTACTAGGACGACATCATGACCTTCGTTGCTCGCGTTATAACCAAGCCTTCACGGTTAGGGTTTTTCCCAAGAAGATGAATAAGAAGAAGGGAGAAAGAAGAAGGTATATGTGGGATCTCTCTCCTGGCTTCGGCCCAGGGCTCTACCCCTCTTATAGGGGAGAGTATCCACTCCCCATGGTGCTCACCCATGATTTAGTAAAGCTCTTTCCTAATAGGAATATAATTCCTTCATAAGAAAGTAAGCTCTCTCTCTCTCTCTTTCCTTTGAATATTTCCTATTATATGGGTATTAGGAATGTGAAATTCCTCTTTCGTCTCCTTTTTAAACCATAGGGACGAAATCCTCTTTTCTTTTAATGGCAATTATTTTCTTTTTTGCAAATTTACATAATCCATTAATTATGTATTCCCATTATCTCTTTATATTGTAATTATGTATTTTCTCTTTTATTTTCCTCATTGGTATTCCTTTTATTATTAGGAATCATTGGGATACGAAATCCCACTAAGGATAATTCAATCATACCTCTTTTCACCTATTTTCCCTATTTCATCAATGTTTTCAATTTCTTTATTAACAAGGAAATACTCAATCGATATTTTCTTTTCTTATTGCCTTTTATTTGCAACTTTGGACTCCTTGTAACCCAAGGAATCTAAGAGGCACGAAATCTTCTTTGGATTTGCCTTCTAAAGGTTTCCACACCTTTCTTATCTCAAATTCTCAGTTATTCATTAATTAATTGAATTTCCTTGTTATAGGGCCCAATAGCCAATAAAGCCCTCAAATCAAACAACAAGGCTATTGTAAATGAAATCCATTTATTCAAAATAGATTATATCATTTATTCGTTCAAAAACCTTTAATATGAGAAATTATATTTCTCAGCAAAAGAACCCAAAATTGGGGTTGTAACACTGGCTATATTCAATATCTCATAAAACCTGCATGATTAGTACAGATGATAACAAATATATCAATTTCATATCATCATAATGCAAAACAATTATGACATAATTATTCAAGGGTTACACCACTATACCCTTGTTAGGGTTAGGGTTTCCCTTTTCATTTCGATTATGGTTGATCATCCCCTCAGCTCAATTAGGATTAATGACTCATCACTTCATTATCCAACCTTAGAGTTCTCATGCTATATAATATAACCCAGAATTAGGGTTTCACACTTCCATTTACCTTATTAGGAATTAGGGTTTACTATTCACATTGCACCACCCTTGATTAGGGTTTAAGTTCAATATCCCACAATTAGGGTTTACAATTTACGTTGCATCACCCTAGATTAGGGTTTACTATTCACATTGCATCACCCTAGATTAGGGTTTACTATTCACATTGCATCACCCTAGATTAGGGTTTACTATTCACATTGCATAACCCTAGATTAGGGTTTACTATTCATTCCAAGTAGGAGTGATAATCAAAGTGCCCTAAATTAGGGTTTATCATGTCATCATTATGAATTAAGGTCATACCATCATCATGTATTAGGATTTCACCTATTAATGCCCTCAGTTAGGGTTATGATTCATCATCCATCATAATTAGGGTTTCATGATCCCACTATGAAGGATCATACCCTAATTAGACATTCATTCATATTAGAAGTCCATTACTTAATTATCATCCATGTAGGCAATCTTCTCTTTCATCTTTGAAAGATGATGTATGCTTCAGTCTTGATTAGGTTAAGTGAACTCACTCTTGAGGAAGAATTGACATCATGGGTTATGTTATTGTCACCATGACCATTAAGGCTTAATTATTCAAAGGTACTAATCACCTCATCCCATTAACATGTAATTACTATAATTATGTTTGATTACATCATGTATTAGTCAACTAATCACTTTGTTCTTTAACCACTTTAAGTACACATGCGGTTTTGGTTAATTATCCACCAAACGGTTTTGACCTTATAGACCCTAAATGGTGTTGACCAAATCAGACCTCAAACGTTCTTGAGCAACCAATGAAACCATTTTCTAAAGTACCATCTTGAAACTGTTTGGTAATGTAGGTGGTGAAGACCGTTTTCCCCAAGTTGACTCTTGAAACCGCATGAACTCAATCAGTTTGGAAACTGCATGACCCTAAACGATTTGGGATCATTTGGTCCCAAACGGTCTTGGGAACATTTGGACTCAAATGGTCTTGTGACCGTTTGGTCCAAACCTCCTCAAAACTGCAAGGACCAAAAAGAGTCTCAACCATTCCAATTAAATTAGGGTTTCCAAGATGGATTCCTTCATTGATTGTAATCATGTTATTATTCATCAAATGGACCTATCACCATACCTTAATTGAGTTAATTAAGTCAACATTCAACTGATTTGACCCTCAATTGACCCGCAATTGATCATCAATTAGGGTTTGAATCAATTGGTTTAGGGATTGGAATCGTTGATCCTTCAACATTAATCAATGTGAGATTGGTTACTTTGAAACCATTGAACCTTCATCCAAATTGGGCATGATCTGACCCCAAACGGTCTTGAGGTCATTTGGATGACCTCCAAATGTTCTTGAGACCGTTTTCCCATGTCCACAATAAAATCCAAGTCAACCAATTATGGTTTGGTTCATTGAGTTGCTCACCAAATCAGCAATTGATTACTCTTCAACTCAATACCTTTAGATCTCCAAACACCTAACCATAGTCAACCATAGACCTCCAAACGGTCTTGGGTGACCCCCAAACGATATTGGGATCATTTGGATGTCCTCTAAATGGTCTTGAGACCGTTTTCCCATCACATCATCATCAACCATGTCATTCAACTAAGGTTTGGATCCTAGGATTGGTCACCAAATCAGCAATTGATTATACATCAACTTAATATCTTTGGACCTTCAATTGCTCCACCATACTTAACCCTAGACCTACAAATGATCTTGGGTGATCAACAAACGGTCTTGAGACTTTTTGGGTGATCCCCAAACGGTTTTGAAACTATTTGGGTCAATCAACCCAAAACATCAACTCATTCCAATGCAAAATCAGTACTTAGCCGATTAGGGTTGATACCATATCTTTGGATATTCAAACACTTAACCATATCCAACCGTAGACCTCCAAACGGTCTGGGGTGACCCCCAAACGTTCTTGATACCATTTGGGTGATCCCAAAACGATTTTGAAACCGTTTGGGTCAATCAACCCAAGTTTCAAACTCAATCAATTATGAAATCAACACTTAACCCGATTAGGGTTTAGGTGATTGATTGACCTTCAACTCATCAACCAATTGGAGTTAATCAATTATAATTGATGGGTCATTAACCTAGATCATTAGGAACAAATCCTCAAATGGTCAACCCTAGTAAACATCACTAAACAGTCTGAAACCTTTTGCTTCCATGCGGTTTGGGTGAAATCGTTTCATTCCAAACGGTTTGAAACCGTTTACTCCCAAACGGTTTGGGAAACCGTTTGAGCAACTAAGGAGACCATTTGACCTTGGATTTTCTTGTATAATCATATAAGATGATGGAATCATCGTTCTCCTTAGAACAACCAAGAACAACAACCGTTTTTCATGGGAATTGCAGCAATGCATCAAAAGAGTTCGAAATAGAAGAAATAATCAACAAATCATAGAGAACTTGATGCAATATCAATGTTTAAGGGTTAAAGTTATAAAACCCGCCTCAAATCTGATCTCCAAGCTCCAACCTCCACGTATATAATGGTGGATGGAGTTCCAGCAATTTCCCAAGGTCCGTTCTTGAGCTATTGGATGAAAAAGATGACTAGAATTGGAAATCGGGTGAAGAAAACCAAGAATCAAGCATTGCTTTAGGGTTTCCACCATGAATACGAGGTAAAAGATGATAAAAACCTTACCAACAGGTTTTGTTCATCCTTCTCCTGCTCCTGAGCTCTTTCTTGGTCGGCCAAAGCAAAGTGATAAGAGAAAAACTAAGGAAAGGTCCTTATGTGTATTGGAAAAAGAACATGTATAAGGGATTTTCAAGGAAAGAGAAAATGGATTATTTTCTTTTAATTCCAAAATAATTTCCATCAAATCCCCCTCCATTTCTTGGACACTAAGCCATATTCATGTTCTTGCAAAACATCTCCATTATCCAAAGATTAATGTAAAATCAATTAAGCACCTTAAGGAGTTTTATATTAATATCCATCCTTTTAGTGGATATTACTTTTTATTATAATATTATGAGTGGCTTCCACTCAACCAAGATCTTTTTGTGAGATAGAAAGGCACAAGCTCGTCCAACTATATTTCAAACACATCCTTCAACTTTTGTTTGAAGGGCTCCTCAAGTAATTTATTTCTTTTTGCATTAAATTAAAATAAAGTTCCATATATGCTTAAATCTTGATTATTTTAATGTCAAGATTCTCTCTCCTACAAGATATCTCAAATGAGGTGCCCCTCTCATTTTATTTTCTCTACTTCATTCCAAGAAACATGAGAGACCATACATATGTGGTATTTTGCATATTGAACCTTAGATTTTGGGTAAATTGCACATTACACCAAAACTAGGTTTTAATGCACAAAGTTTGCTCTACAAGCTTTATCTTGATGCCCAAGCTTGTGGAAACCATACCACTACACCATGTTCATTATTATGATGTATTAACATCAGAGGAACATCTTATCATATGGAATTTGCAAGTTAACCCCTCAACTTGGGTAATTTGCACTTTAGTCCAAAATTAACAAAACAATGTTTCAACATTATTCAAAAGGGACTGAAATTGAAATATAAGTTCCTCAAAAGCCTTAATTAATTTTCAAAATATGAGAGCAAACATCTAATCATCTTTATTAAAAAAAACACCTAGGGTTAGTACATAACCCAGTTCAGGGATGTTACAATTTTAGTGCATAGCTCTCATAAAAGGTTAACTTATTATACTTATTGTGACCTTAGAATCCTTAAATTATCTTGATTAAGGGGTAGCTCACAAAAACTATCTTGACTATAAGAAGGAACCTACCAAAATTTGTAAACATCATAAAGAAAATTTGAGGCTAGTTATGACCTTAGTATCTTTAAAGTAATTTTGGACCCTACAATATGTATGAATATAATGGAATTCTCTAAACAAATCAGGGCTTAACATCTCGTGTATTTTGTTAGAGATACATTCATGTACTCTACTATAATCTTAAAGGATTATCATATCATTTTTAGGGCTTAACATCCCTTGTAAAATGGATGAGAAATCAAAACACATATGCCATGAATCTAAAAGAATCTCATATCATTTCAAGGCTTAACATCCTTTGCAAATGATTGAGAAATAAATTATGGCTAAATTTAACAACAAGTGGGTTGCATCACTTGTTTTTTTTAAATTGAATATCTTATTAAGGGGGAGCATCTAATTATCAAATTAAGGGGGAGTAATAAAAAGTCATACTTAATGATTATCTTGGTTATCTTTTTGAAATGACAAAGGGGGAGAAATAATATAAAATCACAAATATAAAATGAGTTTCATACTCATTCTATTCGGCCAGCACACACTTGAAAACAAGAGAATGGCTACAAAAGGTAAACTTCAGGTATGAAACTCATATGATTTACATTTCCTTGTTTTATATTTTGGAAATGTTTGTCATCTTCAAAAAGGGGGAGATTGTTGGCTAAATTGGACATTATTATAATACCTTTTGTTTTGATGATGACAAACATTTCATTCTTTTGGATCTAATGTATTACTTGAGTGTTGCAGGAACAAGGTGGATGACAAAGATTTGGGAGATCTATATGCTTGAATTTCTTTACTTTCATGATTGAAATCAAATGTAAAAACTTGTACAAGTATATAATGTACAAGTACTTAGATATCATGTAAATCAAGCGTTTAGATCTTCCCTAGTCAATCACAACACTTAGACAGGTCATCCCCTACAATAGTGTCATAACTGCACACTGATACACACACTTAGTACATAGTTTAAAACATTGAAACAGAGTCATTCTCGGTCGAAAAACTTCTCGACCGAGACACACTCAGTCGACAATCTCCTTGACTGAGAATGACCCAAGTAGTCATTAGACACAGCAGACAAGGTAGTTGGGAGTTGAAATCGAACGTTTTACACACTTTCTCCAGACAGTCCCTTGGTCGACAAAAACTTCAACCGACTGGGATCTCAGTCGACAATTCCTCGACCGAGACTGTCTCTATCTGCACTTTTCAGAGTTAATTAACTAGTCATTGCTAAAGCAATTAGTGGACAACTAACGTCTAGTTAAGCACTAAGAACCCCCTAGAAAGTGTCTAGAACGTCCTTAAGCATTCATAGGCCATTCCTATAAATAGGGCATGCCTTAGGACACCCAAAACACACTTGTGCAATACTTGAGCTTACACACTTGCAATTGGCAATCTCTTCTTGAGAAATTGAGCAACACTAGCACTTGCTACTCATTTCCTTTGCTCAAAATTCGTGTTATATAGGATAGCATCTCCTACCCACTGCACTCACACTTCCATATACATTGGTTAGAAGATCAAAATGCTTGATATAGGAAATCAAGCCTTGTGCTACAACGGTATTATAATTTCTATTTTTCCTTCTTGTTCTTTCTTATTGCTTGTACTCTCCTTGCTACTGCTAGGGTTGGAGACTGTGGATTGGAGAGGGTTTGATCTTCTCGGTGGAGAAGGAGGACTTTGGACTACTTCAAGAAGGTTGTCTCAATGGGAAACTACTTCAAGAGGAAGGCTACTTCAAGGGGGAACTTGAAGTTACTTCACGGAAGACTGCTTCAAGGTTGGTAAGGCTACTTCAAGGTGAAGGTTGTCCAAAGGGTGGTGAAAGTGTTGTAATTTTATGTAACATCCTTGCGAGGTAATAAAATTAAATACTTTCAAAATCCCAATTGGAAACAATTGGGTAGTGGGCTGACTCCTTTAGTTTTTTCTAAAGGTGGAACCACTCTAAACACCTTGCCTCCTTTTTATTATCTCAATTGTGGTTGCTTGAGTTGAATTATTATTAAAATTAATATAAAACCCTATTCACCCCCCCTCTAGTGGTTTTTCAACTCTGGCCTCTTGGTCTCCCTTAAGTGGAGGTTACCGAGAGGCGGGGTCATTACATATGTAGATCTACCAAAGTAGGGTACATATTCTATCGTGTTGGCTTTCGGTTCAAGCTTAACTAGGTGATCTTAATGAGATTAAGTACCTAGAACAATAGATGTAGAATCTAACAAAGAGTTTTTCACACCATTTATTTAAGAGTTGCATTTCGGTAAGTGGCAAAAGTTGCCTACCTAAACAGTCATGTTGTGGGCGTTCAGCCAAAGTTGACTCATTATTTGATGAAATATGGATCTTGGCTCACTAGAAGATTGTACACTGCAATCTTTCGAATTGGTAGTGAGGGCTATCGATTTGAACCAAATTGTAGGAGTGATAATTAATTAAAGGCCTAACCAAATATCATCAAATATTATTCAAATCAAATCAAAAGGTATCTTGGAAAAATGCAAATTTGTCTCTTTTTGAATCAAACGAGAATGAAAACATCATTGTGATCAGTCCTTATGAAGTACAATCTAAACGAGATATATTTCCATAACTGGTTCGAGAGTTTGAGAAGAGTTCTCTATGACCTTGAAACACAAGTTCCAGTGAGATCTGTCCCATGTGCACCTAAGGCTAAAATGGATGCTTACTTGAAGCATGCAAAAGATGTAGTGGACATTAAAGACCTAATGCTAAACTATATTGACTACGAGTTACATGAGAAACACGAAAGGTATAATGTGTCTAAGGCATTTTTTGTGTGAAAAATGACAGAGGGAGACCCAGTTGAGTCCCATGTGCTCAATATAATTGAGCATGTGGAACATCCAGAAAGAATGGGATTTACTTTAGGTCAAGAGTACTTGGACATGGATACGATTTTGCAATCATTTCCTGAATCATATATCTATTTTATCAAGTGTTACAACTTGAGAAATATGGCCAGACCACTGTTAGAGTTGCAAAGCACAAATGCAGAAGTACAATTCTAGGATGGAGATCAGCAGAATAGAGTCCAATGACAAAGGAAAGGACAAGAAGTATTCTAAGGCTAAGCTAAAATCCACAACAGAATAGAGTTCAACAACAAAGGCAAGGCCACGAAGAGTTATGAGGCTAAGCTAAAGTCCAAGTTTTATGCATCCAAAATAAGGAGAAGTATAAGGAAACCTAAGAAGATGAAGTAAGGGATAGATATCTCTACTTCAGGTATATACATAATTGAGATTAACTTCACTAATTATTCATCTTGGGTACTAGATACCATATGTAGATCACACATTTATTCAAATATGAAGGATCTAAAAAGAAGTAGACCTTTAGCGAAAGGTGAGGTTGAATTGTGTGTTGCTAATGGAGAAAGAGTTGCTTCTAGTGTAGTTGGAACCTATGAGTTATCTCTATCTAGTGGCCTTATAATAGAGTTGGAGAACTTATATTATGAACCTCCCATTAATAGGAACATCATATCTGCATCTTGTTTGGATAAGAATTGATTCGAATTTATTATAAAGAATGGTAGATGTTCTATTAGTATGGATGAGATCTTTAATGAAAGTGCCCCGAAATCTTATGGTCTATACTTGATAGATCTTGAGCCAAGTGTGTATAATGTAAAACCAAAAGACATAAATTGGATAACTCAAACCAAGCATACCTTTGGCATTGTCATCTAGGGCACATAAATGAGAAACACATGTCTAGACTCCATAAAGATGGTTATCTAGACTCTTTTGATTTTGAATCAAAAGAGACATGTGAGTTGGGCAAGATGACAAAGACTCCCTTCATTGGAAACAGTGAGAGGTATGGTGATTGATAACATCTCATTTTGTGAACTTTCCACATATATTTTATCCCTATTCTAGTATAACTTTTATGGATTTTTCAATTCATTTGAGTATCTTAGGGAAAAAATCTGGATTTCATACCTTTCCCGCTCAATGTAGGTGCATATCATGCCGCGATCGTGATTACACATCCTGTAGACATCGTGACTATGATCGAGCCAGTGACTAGAGGCTTCATACCTCAACCACGACACCAATCACGACCAAGATGGTGCGCCATGACCGTGATACAAATGTTCAGAGAGGGAGTGTGTCATAACCAAAAAAATTTTCATGAATGAAAAGTAGAAACAATCATGACCGCAGACATGTGACAACCTCCCAATCCCAAGAAGTTGCGGTCGTAACGACACCCTACCACTGTGATGGTGATAATGGTTGGGACCACCTGATGCATCGCGACCATGAGAGGATCTAAGTTGTTGTGCACTGCCTATAAATAGACCTCCGACTCCACACACTGGGGTGGCAGATCATAAAGGTCAACAAAGTGCTACCAAACTCCCTATCCATTCCCATTTATCTCCATCAATCTTGGATCTCCAAAGACAGAAGTTGGAGGAGAGAGAAGATTGACTATCTGATTCTTTAAGAGAAGGAGCTTCTATCATCCAACTCCACCCTAGATCTAGATTTGAAGAAGTAAAGTTGGTCTATTGCCTTTTTCCATCTCTAGATCTATCATCTTCCTCATGCTGAACTCCCCCTACCTCTTCGTTATTATTGATGTATCTTCACTCTTGTAACGCCATGATGCTACCCGTTAATATGTGTGGCTAAACACCTAGCTTGGGGTTGGGAGTATCCATTAAGACTCTCCCAACATGTGTACACTTGCATCCCTTTGAATATATATATATATATATATATATATATATATATATATATATATATATATATATATATATATATCTTATCAAGATTATCTCCATACTCTTGTTCTTAATGCTTCACTTGTATGCTTAGATACCATCTTTTGATTTATGGTTGTTGGTGCCTCGAAAGAGTAGTACTAACCTTATCTAAGTGTTATGGAGTAGTATGAACGCATGGAAGTATTGGAATACTAAAGCTAATGATCATATGGTTTGCTTTGTAGTTGTTTGTTTCTCATCTTGAGAGAGAGGCAAACTTAAAAATATAGATCTATACTAAGCTCGAGAGAGGAGGGAATAGACATATATGATGATTGTTTATAATCTTGATATGGGTATACAAAAGGGATGTGAGTTTTGCTTGTTGGTGAGAGATTTTAGTAGGTGAAACCCGATCCAAGCTCCCTTACATGCTTTGGTTACATATTTCTTGTTTGACTTTGTTCTCTTGTTTTGTTTTATTTTCTTACTTTTGCTTTTTATTTCTTTATATGGAGTATCATCGTTCCTTACGAAACACCATCTTGATCTACCTTTTGTTTGGTGTATCTGAGTCTAAGGATTCATGTTCTTAACACACACCAACCTTGTACCTGTGGTTCGACCCTGATTTATCACATCAGACGCTGTATAATAGTTGTGGGGGCCTAAGTGTCATATTATATATTCAAGAGTCTGACTACTCTAGATCCGTTCTATTTTGGACACATGATTTAGGTCGGTCAACTTTTTGGTGTCATTTCCGGGGACGTGGTAAAACGATACTGTTAAGAACATGAGTATACTCATTATGCACTAGTGCCTCAAGCTTAGCCATAAGCTTGACAGTAGAAAAACTCAAAATCTTCTACCTTACGTTTACATAGAATATTTTGTCTTACACATCTAGTTTTCTAACTTGACTATGCGGTCTATTCAAGGAGCCTGAAGGGAAGTAGATTTAGTCAACACTTCACCCTCTCTTCAAGACACCATGCCACCTCGTGTGGATGACAATCTTACTGGGGAAGATCATAATGTGAGGATTCTATACAATCTACTGCCATATGAAACATGAGAAGAAAGGGAATATTGTAACTTAGACGGTCACCACTACGAGGAAGAGTGACATAAGGAAGATCACCATCACCACCACTACCACAGACTGCACTGAAGGAATCACCATGAATGTGAACATGATCATGAACAAGAACGTGATGACCAGAATAATGCAGGTGAAGATGATGAAGAAGAGAAAACTATAAGAGAGCTAGCCGCAACTAGGGCCAATGAGTCAAGATGCCCAATCGTTATCCCAAACTTCAATGCAACCTATTTTGAGTTGAAACCCTCTGTCATCACTATAATCTAGAACAAGCCTTTTTGGAGGAATTCAAAGAATGAGAATCCTTACCATCATATTGATGCCTTCAAAAATATTTGTGACACCATCATGATGAGGGGAGTTCCTCAAGAAGTTATATATTGTAAGGAGTTATTTTTCTCTCTTGAAGATAAAGCTCTGTCCTAGTATCTTAATCTACCTCACTAGTCAATAGATGGATGGAGACCTCTTGTTGATGCCTTCGTCACTAAGTTCTACCCCACTAAGAAAACCATTTGAAATAGGAAAAAGATCACCACATTCATGCAAAAACATGAGGAAAACCTTCATGAAGCTTGGGAAAGGTACCAACAATATCAAAGGAATTGTCTACACCATTACTACCATAAGGGATTCCTGGTGACAACATTTTACAACCGGCTAAACCCCACAGAGTGAACTTCACTAAATGCGGCCGTCGAGAGTGATTTCCTTAGAAAGAAATTGAGCTGAACTATGAAAATATGATAACATGGCTGCATTATAAGCTGGCATGGACAATGAAAGAAGTGATAGAGGTTCAGCCAAGAAAGCTGGCTTTGAAGGACCATCAATTGAAAACAAGGCTCTGGAAACCATTACAACTCAAATTCAGAAGATCACCAAAGATGCCAAACAATTAAAAGACATTGGAGGCAAGGGAAAGAAACACATTGATGAAGTCATGAAGTGTGTTACTTGTGGCAAAGGAGGCCATGGAGTCAACAATTATATTTATATGCAACCAGAAGAGAGTGAAGAAGAGATAAAAAATGTCTCTTATGCCAATTTTAAACTACCAGACCATCCAAGATTCAATTATGGCTACAAAGATGTTGTTGCGAACTCGCATCAACTAAGTGGTTCATATAAACTATCTCTAGGATTCGAGAAGAAAGGAGGACCAACTTGTATACTAGAACTACTAGTTATCAGACGAACAAAAACAACTATCAGAGTCAAAACAAAAATACAAGCTGACAAGGTCAGGGATAAAATCAAAGTTAGAGTCAAACCAATGATATCAATTAACTGAACATGATCGTTTAGTTGTTTGATTTTGCAAAGAGGCAAGCTTCAGTAAACGACCAACTCACCCAAAGCGCCATCACCAATTCAGGAGTTTTAACCACAATGCAAACTTAAATGGCAAATATAGAAACACATCCAAGGGAAATTGGTCAACAACTTGCCCAATTGATAGAGGTTGTGAAGAACCCATCAGGAAAGATTCTGTCATATACGAAAATAGCAAAGCCACACTTCGATCAGGAAGGATGTTGGAAGATCTTGGTACTAACAACACCATGGATGAAAGAGATCGTAATGAGCCGCAATATGAGAAAGTAATTGTTCAAGAACAATCTAGAAGAAAAGAATTAGCTGAGAAGGATAATGAAGAAGATAATCACAGAAAGAAGAAGGATGAAAGGGTCAAGAACCTAGATGTCATGGGAGAAGGTTTTACACAAAGAAATCCCTATTATCCAAGAGTTTCATTTCCCTATAAACTGATCAAGGCACACCTGAAGAAGAGATATGAGAAGTTTCTGGATATTACACCTAAATATCTCATTTTTGGATGAAATTGAAGAGATACCAACATATGTAAAGTTCTTTAAGAACTTAATCATAAAGAGAAGTAGAGGAGACCATGTCGAGACTGTGCAATTGGCCCAAATGTCAAGCGCTTTAGCTCAAGCTGAGATAGCTATCAAAAAGAAAGGTCTAAGGGAGTTCAATATCCCCTTTTGTGTTAGAGACAATGTGGAAAGGAAGGGATTAGCTGACTTGGGAGGAAACATTAGCCTCATGTCACTGACCCTAGCTCAAAGGCTTAGACTAACATATATGGTTAAAAGTGGGATGATAATCGATTTAGTAGATCACACCTTTACGAGACCAGTAGGAATAGTAGAAGATGTCCTGATATGGGTAGGACGATTCTTTATACCATCTGATATAGTGGTGATTGAAACTATTGAGGATCCAAAGTGCCCTATGATATTTGGAAGATCTTTCTTAGCCACAGGAAGGGCTCTAATAGATGTTGCGGAAGCAATTATTACTCTACTTGTTGGTAATGACCATATCGAGTTTTGAGTACAAGACACTATGAGGGGACCATCTCTCTTTGAGTCAGATTACTTCATGAATAGCTACAATTGATACTGTGAAGAAGTACAAGAGGATAAGGTGATTGTCAATCCTCTTATGTGAGTCCTGAACAACCCTAACACCCTGACCCTAGTCTAGAAGACCCAGAAGTGGTTGGAATTTTGGATTATCTGAATCATCCTGAGGAAGAGTTCAGTGATGGTGAAGAATTAACCTTCAAAATAGCAAAGTAAACGTCCCTCGAGTTAACCCCTAAAGAAGAGGGAGAACCAAAACCAAAGTTAGAATTTAAACTGCTTCCTGAAGGGTTGAAGTATGCATTCATCAATGATGAGGAGAGGAATCCCGTGATCATCAACACAAACTTGACATATGAACATGTATAATGACTGCTAAAGGAACTAAAATTGTATAGAAAATCTATATGGTAGTCCGTTGAGGACATTAGAGGCCTTAGTCCTACCTTATGTATGCACAAAATCAATCTTGACGAAATATCTAATCCTCTAGCCCAACCGCAAAGGAAGTTGAATCAAATGCTAAAGGAAGTTGTGAAGAAAGAAGTGATTAAGTCGTGGGATCCTGGAATCATATACCCTATAAGTGACAACAATTGGGTACACCCTATTCATGTAGTGCCCAAGAAAGGTGGAATGACCATTGTAAGAGGTGAGAATGGAGATGAGGTAGCAACACAAACTGTAACGGGTTGGCATATGTGCGTCAACTATCAAAAATTGAATGCTACCACAAGAAATGATCATTTTCCTATATCATTTATTGATCAAGTCCTAGAAAGATTAGTACATCATGATTACTTCTATTTTCTGGATGGGTATTCCAGATTCTATCAAGTACCGTTTCATCCCAATGATTAGGAAAAGACAACCTTTACCTATATCTATGGCACATATGCTTTCAGAAGAATGCCATTTGGGCTATGTAATGCACCTGCAACCTTCCAACGCTGCATGATCTCTATGTTTTTGGATTTTCTAGAAGATATACTGGAAGTTTTCATGGATGAATTCTCTATATATGGACAGTCTTTGAGGGGTGTCTAAAAAATCTATCCCTAGTCTTGTAATGTTGTGAGGAAAAATACCTAGTTTTGAATTGGGAGAAATGTCATTTTATAGTCCAAGACGACATCGTCTTAGGACATAAAGATTTCTAAGAAAGGAATAGAGGTTGACCTAAGTAAGATTGAGTCTATATCCAAACTTCTACCACCTATGCATGTCATGTAAGTTAGGAGTTTCTTAGGACATGTAGGATACTATAGGCCATTCATAAAAGACTTTTCAAAGACCGCTAAGCCCCTATCAAACCTCCTAATTAAGGATGTTGAATTTGAATTCACTAGTGAATGTTTAGATGCCTTGAATACCCTTAAAGAGACTAGTACAACAGCCTCCATTCTGTAAGTGCTCGATTGGGAGTTACCCTTTGAAATGATGTGTGACACAAGTAATTTCACTATCAGAGTTGTTCTGGGAGAAAAGAAGAATAAAAAGGACCATGTGATTTGCTACACAAGTCGAACGTTGGATGAAGCCCAAGTGAACAATACCACCACGAAAAGGAAATGTTGCCCATTATATTTTCCTTTGATAAGTTCAGGTCATACTTGGTGGGATCCAAAGTAAAAGTATACATTGATCATGGGCATATAAAATACATTATGCAGAAAAAGGACACGAAGCCGAGGTTGTTGCGATGGGCCTTACTACTATAAGAATTCGATCATGAGATTATTGATAAGAAAGGAAAATAGAATATTGTGTACACCACCTGTTAAGGATAGTTTTTGATTAAGAAAATCAATTTCCTATAAATGAAAACTATTTTGATGAAGATCTATTGATGGCTCAGTTAGTTGAACCAACCCTACCCTGGTTTGCTAACATTTGTAACTATCTAGCCTGTGGGAATCTACGACTTGAGATCACTTATAATCAGAAGAAGTTGTTCTCAGATTTGAGAAATTAATGTTGGAACAAGCAATCCTCTTTTGTTTAAAAGATGTTGTGGCAATTCATATCGTCATTGTGTACCAGAAGAAGAAGTACATCAAATCCTCAAGGAATGCCATTCCTCGCCTTATGGTGGTCACCCCGGAGGAGAAAGGACTACTGCTAAGGTTCTCCAATTAGGCTTTTATTGGCCGACACTCTTTAAAGATGATGTTTCATTTGTAAAGACTTGTAAAGAATGCCAACTCACAATAAACATCATTAGAAGGAATGAGATGCCCATGGAAGATTGGGTAAAAGTAAAAAATTTTAACATTTGGGGGATCGACTATATGGGACCATTCCCATCGTCAAGAGGAAACCAATATATCCTTGTCGCTGTAGACTATGTCTAAAAGTGGGTAGAGGTTGTTGCTACCCAAACTTGTGACTCAAAAGGCTATGATCAGGCTATTCAGGAAAACTAACTTTCCATGATTTAGGGTCCCACACACCATCATAAGTGATAGGGAATCCCACTTTGGGGAAAAATAGTTTGAAGATCTACTGAAAAAGTATGGAGCCAAGCATAAAGTGGCAACAACCTACCATCCACAAATGTTAGGACAAGTAGAAGTATCTAATAGGCAAATCAACCTGATTATGGAGAAGACTATGAGGAAGGATTGGTCCATGAAACTTAATGATGTGTTATGTGCCTACCGCACGACACACAAAACACTGATAGGTACAATGCCCTACATTTATGGGAAGTCCTTCCATCTCCCTGTTGAATTGGAGAACAAATCCCTTTGGGCTATTAAATATTTGAATATGGATCTAGACAAAGAAGGCAAGAAAAGATTTCTCCAACACCAAGAACTTGAGGAGCTGAGGTTGCATGCTTATGAGCATGCAAGGATCTATAAAAATAGAACTAGGGTGTGGCATGATGCCCACCTAAAAAACAAGGATGTGCATGAGGGAGACAAAGTTCTTTTATTTAACTCCAACATCAAGTTATTTCCTGGGAAGTTGAGAACTAGATGGTCTGGCCCACTCTCTGTTGTAAAGATATATCCGTCAAGAATGATGAAAATCACAAGCAATAAGACTGGCACAATCAAAGTGAATGGACATAGGGTAAAAAGATACTATGAAGATGAGGCCTTTGTAAGAATATCGGAAATAAGTTTGGAGGAACCCAATCCTACAACAGATGAAACATGCAAGCTACTACCAACACATATTGAAGGAGAATGAAAATAAAAGTCAAGATAAAGATGTTAAATTAGCACTTCTTGGGAGGCAACCCAATCATTTCCTACTTTCTTTCATAATTCAAGCATTCCTTTATCCTCCATTTTTAGTCTAAATCTATGCACATAATTATCTTTGAACTTTCTCTCTCTAAGTATTTTGTCCCCCCCCAAAGTAAGTGTAGTATGTGGTATGTTATGATTCCACATGTTTTCTTTAAATGCTATGGGGGTATTTTAGGTTAAAACCTAAAAATCTTTGTATCTACTAATGAACCTTTTCAGTGTGTCGTGGTCACGACATTTGTTGAGGTCACGAAAGATGATCGTTAGGCGTTGCGGTCATGACACCTGTCGAGTATAAGAACTGGGAGTTCTCATAACAATGCTTGTTCTTCTTTTCTCTACTTGTCTCCTGACACTTGATCTCTGAAGAACCCTAACTGAGGAATCACGATGAAAAAAAGGTGCCAAAAGATGTTCATGGAGGACCAAAGCATCGATGCTATGGTTTCATTATAGTGGCTGCACCGTCGTGATTTCCAACTCTCTTAACCTTCATGATTCTTATCCTCTCCCAACTTCAGGAAGGTACATAACTCCTTCCTCCCTATTTGATTTCGTTTCTTTCTCTTTGTTTCACATCTTTTTATTTATTCCTCATTGATGCTTCATCATCTCCATTTCACTCTTTCTCGAATCGTAGAATCCCAACCATCTAGATCATGCTTTGGATACAAATCGCCACCACGGTCACTAAAGAACTATTAATGCTTTGGTTGATTAACTTCCGTCCCTTTGCTGGCAATAGCCTCTATCATTTTCCCCCTTTCTTTCGATCTGCATGATTTCCCTCTCTTTAGCCTCTATGATAGAATCACGATCATGATGGTTCTTCGGTTAATACATCTGTCTTGACCGTGACACTATTTGTGATTTCTTTACCTATCATGACTACGACATTTGTCATGACCATGACATCCTTCTCGAGTGTGACAATCATCGTGGTCGTGACAAGTTGGAGCCTTGGTCATGACACGCCTCACTGACTCGATCATGCTTGTTTCTACTTTTGATTACTCAGATTTTTGATTCCATCCCTCCCAATAACTCCTTGATGTTTTTCATATCATGGTTTGACGTGCATTTTAGTCGCGGTAGTCACCCTAGATGTCATGGTTGCGACACCTTTCCCTTCACTTTCCAGACCCATCACACTCGTGACACCATTCACTGTTGGGACGTCTTTCCCATTCACTTAAAAACCCCGTTATGTTACGATCGTGATGTGGTCTCTTCCAAATTGCTAATCTCATGACACTCACAAGTTCTGGTGTCGTGGTCGCAGCATTACATATGTTAGTTACTGTTTCAATAAACACTATAAAACAAACATAAATACAAATGAAATGGACAATAATGTAATGAATAATATTGAATAAAACATTGCTGACAAACTTTTGCTGCAATAATTTTAGAATGTTGACCTCTATAGAAGATACCCCGATGAAAAAGGCAACTTCTCTGAAGGATGTCAAAGAAAATCTGGAGAAGATCACCAAAGCATTAAAAGATCACTTGGATCTTTTTCCTATGAAGAAGCTCGGTCTACAATTGATGAAGAAAAAGTAAAAATGAATTCTGGCCCACACGACGCCAGAGGAATCTGAAGAGTCCCAGGGGACTACACAGATAGAAACATATGAGTACTAGTCATCTGAGGAAGAACTCAAGGAATGGGAGAAACGCAAGATGCAAACCAAGGATGCTAAAGAGACCAAGAAGAGAAAGCCGACAACTATGGGAAAATCAAAGACTCAAGAATAGGAAACAAACTCGAAGGTGGTCAAAAAAGAAGCATAAGAGATCACAACCAAGCAATTAGAAACATTCATACTAAGAGACCAAGTATACCAGTCTCACTTTCACTTGGTAAGGAGGACCAAGAGCTTCGAGCCGACACAATACTTGGAAGTTGACAACTTCAAGAAGATGGGAATATATGACAGAGTAATGAAGTTCTTGGAAGGGGCCAACATTCATACTCTATGCACCTCTAAAGCCCCTTCTCTTATACAACTCACCGTGGAGTTTATGACGTCACTGGAAAAACTCCCAGTCAGTGACATAAAATTCAAGAAAGGAGGCAGAGAATTCAAGATGGAGGTTAGGATTGGGGGAAAAGATCATGCGATCACTAAGGCCATCCTAAATACTATCTTCACAAAGATGATAGAAGAAGCGTAGGCTCGCTCAGCTACACCAGGTGAGAAGGAAACTACTGCCTATAACAACCACTGGATGTGGGAAAAACTCATAGGAGAGATCGAGCACAGTCTAAAGAATTCCAAGGTGACACTCATCACTTCTTGCTTTATCAGAATCATGCAGAAGATAGCATCCAATATAGTATTCATGAGATCCAAAACTGGGGGAATTTCTAAAGGAGACCTATTCTTCATATGGTCTATGCTGAATAAAAAACTAGTAAATATCGAAAGACTACTGATAGAGAGGTTGTCAACTATTGTAGGGTCTAAAGCAAAGCAGACTAAGGAGTTTTGTATGGGAAGCCACATCGCTCACATAGCTTATCATTTCATGGATGTCAAGCAAATAATGAAACATAAGCACACCAAGGGACATACTAAGATAGACATCAAGTCCCTTAGAAACACAGGAATCCTGGAAGGAAACTCTTCTATAAACAAAGCTTATTCAAACTCCTATTGCCCCTACCTGAAATGGTGTACTATGATGCCCACAAGCTACGACCCACCGAAGAGGAAGCAAACAAGATGCACTCGAGTGCAATCAACAAATCAATAGACCCCCAATCACTGTCCAACAATGAAGATGTAACACGTACAACACCAGAAGCAGAACATCTTAAGCTAGCAAAAATAAAGAAGTTGACAATCAACAAGCACAAGAGCAAGGCAGTGGATGCTAGTCAGGATAGAAAAGAGACCGAAAAGCATAAATTTGTAGAATACCATGCAAATCACAATGATGGACCCTTCAACCCTCCCTCACCCCCACTAGTGAAAATCTTGCTACACAAAGAGACCGCTAAGAAGATCACTTTTTCAAAGGCAGAGGGAAAAATACGTGAGGCAATAAAAGAAGCGAGCTGCGTCCCCGAGAAGCCCAGGGTTCTTACCCCAACATATCTAGTGTTGGAAATTACACTCGATGTGACCATGTAATCAGAAAGATCAGCATCCAAACAAGCTCAAGACATTGAAGAAGAAGCATGTACACAACCTTCCACTGAGGTGGAAAAGAAAAATAGATAGGAACACCATCAATGTAACGACCCCACCTCCTGGTAAACCCCAATTAAGGGAGACCAAAAGGTCAGAGTCGTTATCCCAATTAACAGGATCAATGGCTCGAAAAATAATCAATAATAATTATCAAATTCTACCAAACTAAACTGAAAGGTTGTAATAAAATTAAACTTTTCATACCTTTTCAAAAGCTTGGATATCTACTTCTATCCACATGGAGTCTATTCTAACTAATCCTCCTTTGAACTTTAATTCATATTTAATTCCACATATGCCACTTTACTGTTTGTTCTTTTCACTTGTACCTAAAACATTGACAAACAAAATGTCAGTCAGCATAAAGCTGGTATGTGGGGGAAACAAATATTGTGCAACTATGTTAACAACGCAATCATGCAATTAATCATTTAACAACCAAGATTACATTTTAAGCCATACTACTCAATCCTTACCTATCCCCTAACTCTGTGCTATCCCTGCAGTGGACTTGTATGCTACCTCTCTTTTAGGTAGATTCTTACCCCCATGGTCCTACCTTACAGGTAGCCAATACATAGGGTAATAGAGTCGCATGGCACTACCCGAAGGTAGCCCAATATCTAACTCAATGTGACTTGATGGACCTACCCCATTGGTAGCCATGTACTAAGTCATCCAATGACCTGATGGACCTACCCCATAGGCAGCCATGTACTAGGTCAACTATTAAGCCACATAGGGGACTAGGATCTGAGCTAGTAGGTACATATCTTATGTGATAGTCATATCCACATTATAGTTTGCATGAATTAAATTCATCCAACAATTAATTTATGATATCGATGAAAACTTCGGAAAACCTCAGAAAACTAACTCGAGATATTCATCAGCGTAACCACATACCTAATTTAAAGCCTCAAACATAAACAAGATATCCAAATCCAACTAGATGTCCAATCAAGCAAGCCAATCAACCAATCAAGAAAACATTGATCCTGAAAACATGTATAACACCTAGTTGTTACCATCTCATCCCAAACAACTCTTTATTGAATTGGGACACCTTTCTAGGGTTTCTAAGTCTCATTAGGATGCATTAGGGTTCCTTAGATCAATTTCTCAGACTTTATCCTTTTTAGGTCAACCAACCCTAAAATAGCTTTTCTACTCATAAAAACCCTAGTTGTGCAAACTATCCATATTAAGGATGTTTTATGCTCAAATCAACTTAGGATCATCATACCTCTATTTATTCATGGATCTGAACAATTAAAATCATTAAAAGCCATAATTATCAAAATTAGGGTTTCTAGGCCCATTGATGCTTATTCATGTACATGAAACCCTAACTTAAGACAATTATGCAATAAGATCATCTTTTTAGATCAAGTTCTCTATTTTATGAATAACAAGTTAATATTGTCTTAAAGCATCTGAAGAACATCATGAAATCTCATTATCATCAATTCTTAGGGTTTTTCATCAATTAAACCATTGAAGGTGATAACTTTATACACTTTTTGAATTGCAAGAGAAACTAGGATTTAATTATATTTTTATTAGAATGATCTTGTTTTCTTGATCAATTTTCATATAAGACATTATTTCATCCAAGCTATCAGGCATTAGTTATGGATTTTGCAAGATAAAATACCTCCGACCAATAGAAGATCGTCACGTCAGCTAATCGGACCCCTTTTCTTTCTTTTCTTTCTATTCCTTCTCCTGGTTCGCAGATCATGCCTTGGATCTAGTTTCCCAGTTGCCCGAACCTGCTCGCCCCCATTTGTCTTCTTCGCGAGGCTCCCGACGCGGAGACTCTATTTCCACGGCGAAACAGAGCATCTCCGGTCATGCTCGTATAGACCCCTCAGGGGGGGATGCCGCCCAGGAGAGGCACCCACCGCTCTACTAGGTCAGTTCGAGATCATAGGTATCATCAGGTTTCACAGAGAGGCAAGATAATGAGTGAAAGCTCCAGGCATGCTTGCCGGCGGACATAGAGGATTGGTGGTAAAATCGCTTGACAAAAGGTAGTTTCTCGCACCCTGAACTTTGCGAGAAGGGATCTTACATGTTTGTGAGGGGGTTGCGTACCCTTTTATATGAGATAGAAGGCGAGGAAGGGATGACAATATTCCTCCTTGGAATCTAAGTTTTTCCCCCAAATTGGGCATTTTTCGTTTTTGGCAAGTCAGCAGCCGTGTAATGGCTTTCTGGGTTTGCCTTTCTCTCGTTCTCTTAAAGGACTAAGATGGAGAGCATAGGACAGAGGGGAGAGGGTGAACATGCCAAGGGAGACTTTTGTTCATTGTTGGCTCATTTCCTTTTCCTACTAGAGGATGGTAATGACACAACCACCCTTGGATCTCAGATCCAATGGCTGTCATGCAACGCATCAAACCAAAATCCGAAAATAGAATTAATCAGTTTAGAAATAATCATAACATTCAATGTGACTCCTTACACTTTAGGTAATATTCTAAAATTCATAACTCCCAAACCATGCCTCCTTTTAATCTCAAAGTTTAAGGGAAAGTTAATAATAACTTAATTATTCATCATGCCGAATTTGGGCTCAATATCTAAAAGGAAACGTGCCTTTTATTTAGGCGCAAGATATTACTCAAATATGTATATTTCTCATCTATTTTCTATTTGTTATTTTCTTATTTCCCATATTTCTATTCCTTGTAATCTAAGAAAGCAAGTGGGGTTCGAATTATTGCTCATCATGACCAAACCCTCACTTCTCTCTTCATTTCTTACATTACCTCGTTTATTTCAAATATTGTACTTATTATTATTATTTTAAATATCTCTTTTTGAGGATTTCTCTTTATCTTTCTTTTTATTTTCCTCATTGACATTCATTTTAACATTAGGAATCCTTTGGATACGAAATTCCACCAAGGATAACTCAATTATACCTCTTTTCACTTATTTTCCACATTTTATCATTGTTTTCAATTTCTTTCTTAATAAAAAAATATTTAATTGATCTTTTCTTTTCTTATTGCATTCTCTTTGCAACTTTGGACTCCTTGGAACTCAAGGAACCCAAGAGGCACTAAATCCAACTTTGTATTATATTCCTTTGCCTTCTAGAGGTTTCTACATCTTTCTTTTCTCCAATTCTCAATTATTCATTTATTAATTGAATTTCCTTGTTATTGGGCCCAATAGCCAATAAAGCCCACAAAACAATCATCAAAGCTATTGTAAACGAAATTCATTTATTTAAAACAAACTATATCATTATTTGTTCAAATATCTTTAATATGTGAAATTACATTTCTCACCAAATGAACCCAAAAATTGGGGTTGTAACATCCTTCCCCTCTTATAGGAATTTTGTCCTCAAAATTTCATCAAGCAAACAAACAATTCAGGATAATACTTTTCCATGTCCATCATTAGCCCCTATGTGGCTTTACCTTGTCCATGGAGCTTCCAAAGAACCTTTATCATCACATATTCCTTTGTCTGAGTTCTTTCACCTTGTCATCTATAAACCTCATAGGTGACTTCGGTCATTTCAGCATCCCTTGGGGCTCACTAGGTTCATTGCTCCGCACATGGCCCGGGTACCTCACATAGTGCTCTAAAATGGACACATGGAACTCATCACACATTACTTTATCTCGAGGGGTAAGGGCAAACTTAACCTTCTCCAAGAACCCATGCATCGGGGACTCAGCTTTCTTAGCTATAACTTAGAGAAAGATTTCTCCCCCTCTCACTCATAACCTATGGCGGAGGCCGGATGCCCGGGAGGGTGATAAATCAAGAGATGCTTCTCCGTGTGGTTTCGAACCTGGGTCCCTTCATTGGGGACCAGCAAAATTTGCCAACCAGGCTATTCCCTTGCCGGCATCCGGCCTCTACCACGGGTTATGGGAGGGGGGGGAGAAATCTTTCTCTCTTAATCCCATATATATATTTGTAACGTCCGGGCCCACTGCCCAAGGCTCTAGTAGAGTTTCAAGAATGACGAATGGCCCCAAAAACCACCACTAGCCTCAACAATGTGCTTTGTCCTCACTCACGCACAAGCCAGGATAAACTTCCCAATTGGTCACCCATCCTAGTACTACTCTGGGTTGAGCACGCTTCACCACAGAGTTCTTTAGAAATGGGCTCCCGGAAAAGGAGTTGCACCTTGGTGATATGGGTAGTCCAATCATTCCTTTAAAGATCATGTTATCCAAGGCCTCAAATCCTAGGATGTTACAATCTCCCCCACTTAGACTATTGACGTCCTCGTCAAGGCTCAACTATAAGGCCTCATAATCTGACCCCATTTCAGTGCAGACCCACAATGGCCCATGGACACCCAACTCCCGATCACAGAATACCAGGGCAAGGGTGCCTACGTCAACCATGGACAACCCTTTTCTACATGCTTGGACCGCATGACTCAAAACTGGCATGCCATGCCCATGTGGGCCCCACCTACTGGAGGGGTTATGGCTTTGATACCATTTGTAATGCCTGGGCCCACTACCTAAGGCTGTAGCAGAGTTTTAGGAATGATGACTGGCCCCACAAATCACCAATAGCCTCAACAAGGTGCTTTGTCCTCACTCACGCGCAAGCCAGGATAAACTTCCCGATTGGTCACCCATCCTAATACTACTCTGGGCTGAGCACGCTTAACCACAAAGTTCTTTAGAAATGGGCTCCCGAAAAAGGAGGTGCACCTTGGTGATATGAGTAGTCCAATCATTTCTTTTAAGATCATGTTATCTGAGGCCTCAAATCCTGTGATGTTACAGTCAACCTTTACAACCAGAAACCAAAGTAGCAAAAATCACTTTGTCAACACCTATAGTTGAACAACAACAACACCCACAATCATTCGGTAATGTGTTAGGGCATCAATTTGATTCTATGTGCGCACAAGTTCAAAACTATTCTGTAACAAATTCTAATATAAATACCTACCTAGATGTGCTAACTACGTAGGTACAATGCTTGGACTCAAGAATGAAAACTCTCCCAAACTTCATGAAAGAGGTCCTTGACAATCAAGCGGCAATGATGGCGGCCAAGAAAGCGATGACTAACGAAATGACTGATCATCGGAAAGAGAGGGAAATAATATGAGTTGAAAAAGAATAGTTGCACAATGGGTATGAAGTGGCAATGCAAGACACAACAAGAATGCATACGCATGGAGGATGAACATAGAGAGATGAAGGCTGAAAATTGGGAGCTAGAAGACTGGAAAAACTAAAAGAGGGTGAGCCGTATGGAAAGCCCTCTCATCATCTCAAGCTTCCCAAGACCACTCAAATCCTGAAGACGACGATGATAATGCAAGTGGAGTCGATGTAGCCCCAGCACCCAAGGACGATAGTGCAAATGCATGGTCCACCCAGAGGGAGGAACACACTGCAAAAGAAGCACCACCTCAACCAAAAGAACAATAAGGTGCTGATAAGAAGAAGTATGCATCCGTTCCGGAGTTCAATCTAAACTCCCACCCAACAAAAGACAAGAGTTTCATTGAAGAAAATCTAGACAGATGCATCATTGGGATGGAGGCCAACACATCTCATAAGTTGATGACTGGAGAGATAACCAATATAAATAGAATATTGGATGAAATGAACATTGCCATGGATATCTGTGACACCTTTCTTGAGGAGACGACACATAACGAACACAATGATGCCATTTATGATGACAAAATGGCAGTAACTCTTGCTACACTCAACAAAGTTGTCTTTGGGTCACCATGAGAAACAAACGTGCTCCTAGAGGAATCCTTTAATGAAATTATTTCTGCCAACAAAATGCAAATTGGGCCTCTAATGAACAAGATTACTTATAAGCCGGACCATGCTCACACTACCCCTCCCTCCCCTATTAAATTAGTAGGAGAAGGAACATCAGAGGATGGCAAAGGCATCCTCTCTTCATTTTTTGTAAATGAACCATCTAGAGAGAAAAGAGAAATTGTTGAACAGACAGTGATGGGTGTCCCTCCACCTCTCCCAAGTAAAATGGAAGGCATGGACATGGCCATACTATCTATAATAACATGTAGGGATGTCCATGTCTTAGATGGCGTGCTAGATGACAAACTCCCAACTACAGACATTTTGTATCATAATAAAGGATGATCTCCGACTAGGGAGCACTTTAGGGGAATCTTCCTGAAAAGAGCATGTATTCATAAGAATTTGTTTAAAGTGCTCTGTGCTACACTACTAAAAGAGTTCCTCCATGGTGATAAGATACAACCAGTGTTCAATGGTACCACTCACCTAGCAAGGCAGCTATTCTACTAGAAAGAGGATTCTGATGATGTCAAAGAGCAGTAACGAGCTGTGCCCAAAGTAGAGACCAAATTTGTGACTTTACCTTTAAGAACAATCAAGAACTGGGCCCTGATTGTGGTAAATATATATGAGCGATGCACCACAGTATACAATTGTTGTGTTTTTGAACTGGAAAACACATCCTTAGTGTAAAAAGACAAAGAAGCAAGGGAAATCCTGAAGGTAGCACTGAGACTGCAACATGCAATCTTAAAAATAGGAGATTGACAACAGGGCATCTAGAAATAGTTTTCTATCTCAGGAAGAGGTAGGACTGTGCTTTCATCATCCTAAGAATGATGGAAGCCATCAAAAAAGGAATTCCACTAGAATATCATTACAGCGAAGATCTACACAACCTATGTGGTGTTTACACTATGGAAGTAATCTACGATCACTGTTTCTTCAATGACCAAGCAATGCCCTCCAAAGTGATACCACATAGGCTTCACCCTGAAATACATCTACCTAAAAAAGAATACATGAATGGAACATCTAAAATCCCTGTGGGTCGATCCTGATGAACCAACTAAGGCCGCTTCTTGGAAAGAAGGATGGATGTCAGACACTCAAGATAAAGAACAACCTTCAAGCCAAGGACAAGCAAAAAACCACCCCATAGCAAGAAAAGAGCAAGACCAACCTGTCATTAATGAGGCTGAAGAGGGAGAAATAAATGAAGATGATATTCCAGAAACAAAGCCAGATGGGCTAGAATGAGAGATACTACCTACCTTCCAGAACGTTGATAGATGGGGTTGAGAAAGCCTATCATTAGAGTCTCTACAATTGCTAATGAAGTGCCTAAGGGAAGGTGACACTACGTCAGAAGTAATCTTTGAAAGGGATGGGATCTGTGTGCTAAAGGACGACCTCCTGATACTTTCAAAGAAGGAGGGATCTTTCGGTAAACACAATGTTTGCATACCAATCACTGGTGGGACACAACATGATAAATGTACACACAAACTATTTCACACTTGTCGATGACATTCTAAAAGACAAAAAGTCAGGTGAAAAAGAACACTTACAACAACATTTGATGATCTCTCTCCCTGACTATATATTCCTACCCATCCTGCATAATAGCCATTGGACTATTCTAGTAGTCAACATTTTAGCGAGGACTATGATTCTATATAATAGCTCAGATTCAGCCATGGCACTAAACAAACACACTAATATGACTACTATGAAGACACCTATAGAAGACAAGGCAGTTATGCACGTTGAAGAAATCATCGATGTAATCAAAAACCAAGGAAAGAGGTACAAGCTCTCAAAGGGAAAAGACTTCAAAAAGATGCATTTCTACCATAGAAGCCCACTACAAGTACCACTATCCAATGACTATAGATTTTATTGCCTAGCCTGGATGACAACCCTCACCATGATGAATATGATGGTCGGAAAGCATGTGGCATGAACAATACCACACAGTCCATGGAATATATGCAAGCATGCTCCTAGAATCAAAATGGGTGGTCATAGAAAGACAACAAAAATAAAGCAAGCCCATTTATACCAACAACTCCATTTTTTACACTTTGAGATGTAGTGAATGATAAGTTCAAGGGAGAAGTTATAAATGACCATGAAAGGTAAAAATTTTTCATTAAGTTTAGTTCCCATCGGTACATATTATTACTCCCACCCCACACAAGTATTGGAGACATTGAAACAATTTTTGAATTTTGAAAATTTTCGAACAATTTTGAACAAACTTTTGTTGTAGCTTGCAATTTTTGCTTTTCCCTTTGTGATTCAAATTCCACTTAACTTAGACTTGTTCGTCCCCCTACTATATTCTTTAGTGTAATCATTTCTAAAGAGGTGCAAATGAGTTGCTAATACACATAAAAGTAAAAACAAGAGGACCAATAATAACATTTTATCTCATTCTTGAAGCAAAACGTCATGTATGGAACAATCCTAAATCTGTGGAATCTCTGGAAATTGGAGGACTTTACCAGCCATACTCCCAACCAATCGCCCTAGATTGATTGTTCTAGCTAGAAAGTCTCCACCTCCCACAAGAAGGAAACAACCGCCCCTTCCAGTTCTACTTATCCCCACTTCGGGATGAAAAGAGGCTTGTCCGCCTAGAAAATCCCTCAAAATCCTTTTCCCAAGCCTGAGAGCAAACATAAAAAGCCCAAAAAAAAGAAAAAAAATCACAAGAGTTGTGCCTAAAAAGATACTAAAGGATCTCACACGGTCGATGTATTGTTGCACTCATGAATGTAGATATGTTGTGCTCGTAAGTGGAATCTTGAAACCAAGTATACTGACCTTCACTCCCATACAACCCTCACACAACCACCTGACTTTACAATAGGACCCATTGGGAAACACTATCTTTACGATAGTCCATGGGTGAGGGATATTGTGGAGTGTAGGAAAACATTGAAAGCCTTAAACCTACTTAAGCATAATAGCATAGGCATAACCAAAATAAAGTTAGGGTGTGAAAGATACCCCATTGCGGGAACGATGTACAAGTATAGCCAGTAACCTACGACAGGGAGATCATTAAGAGGGAGAGTCCTTTACTGAAAAAGGCATTGGCAAGGACACCAAGTCATGCAACTCTGGATACGAAAGGAAGGAAATAGAATTTCAAGATTCAAGCCAAGAATGTCATGAGAGTTTTTCTATAAGAATGAGATAACTCTATAATGGTGGGTTTTATCAAAAGGAAGAAAAATGGTTATCCATAGCTTATCTCTCAATGATTCTGATCCTATCTATTAGCTTGAGGACATGCTCAGTTCTAAGTTTGGGGGAGTTGATAACTTCTCATTTTGTGAACTTTTTGCATATGTTTTATCCCTATTCTAGAATATGTTTTATGGATTTTGCTATTCATTTGGGTATCTTAAGGCAAAAATATGGATTTCATACCTTTCCCGCTCAATGGAAGCTCATATCATGTTGTGACTGTGACTACACAACTTGTGGATGTCGTGACCGCGACCGAGCCAGTGACTAGCAGATTCATACCTCGACCATGATACCAATCGTGAATGAGATGACGCACCACGACCGGGATAAAAATGTTCACAGAGGGAGCTTGTCATGACCATGATGTTTGTCATGACCGAAAAGAAGAAACAATCGTGATCGCGGACACGTGAGAACCTCCTAAGAAGTTGTGTTCGTAACGACGCCGTACCACTGTGTCCGCAATAATGCTCATGACTAGCTAATGCGTTGCGACCATGACAAGGAGATAAGTTGGTGGGCAATGCCTATAAATAGGCCCCGACTCCACACACCAGGCTGGCAAATCATCAAGGGACATGAAGTGCTGCCAAAATCCAAATCCATTCCTATTTATCTCCATCAGTCTCAAAAGACGGAAGTTGGAGGATAGAGAAGATCGGCTATTCGGTTCTTAGAGAGAATGGGATTCCATCATCCATGTCTGTCCTTGATCTTTATTTGAAGAAGTACATTTGGTGTATCACCTTCTTCCTTCTGTAGACTATCATCTTCCTCACACTGAACTCCCCAACCTCTTTGTTATTCTAGATGTATTCACACTCTTATAACACCATTATGCTACTCGTTAATATGTGTGTCTAAACAACTAGATTGGGGTTGGGAGTAGCCACCAAGGCTCTCCCAGCATGTGTACACTTGCATCCCTTTGAATATATATATATATATATATATATATATATATATATATATATATATATATATACTCTTATCAAGATTATCTCCATACTCTTATTCTTAATGTTTCATGTGTATGCTTAGCTGCCATCTTGTGATGTATGATTGTCGATGCCTCAAAAGAGTAGTACTAACCTTATCTAAGTGTTATGGAGTAGTATGAACACATGAAAGTGTTAGAATACAATAGCTAATGATCATATAGTTTGCTTTGTGGTTGTTTGTTTGTCATCTCGAGAGATAGGCAACCTTATACTCTAAATCTATCCTAATCTTGAGAGAGGAGGGAATAAACATATATGGTGATTGATTTTAATCTTGCTAAGGGTATACAAAAGGGGTGTGAGTATTGTATGTTGGTGAGAGATCTTAGTAGGTGAAACCCGATCCAAGCTCCCTTTCATGCTTTGGTTACATATTTCTTATTTGACTTTGTTCTCTTGTTTTGTTTTATTTTCTTACTTTTGCTTTTTATTGCTTTGTTTGGAGTATCATCATTCCTTAGGGAACACCATCTTGATATACCTTTTGTTTGGGGTATCTGAGTCTAAGGCTTCACGTTCTTAACACACGCCAAACTTGTCCCTGTAGTTTGACCACGATTTACTACATCAGATCCTGTATAATAGTTGTGGGGGCCTGAGTGTCAGGTTATAAATTCAAGAGTCTGACTACTCTAGAACTTCTCTATTTTAGACGCGTGATTTTAGCCGTTCAGTGATCTATTAGGACTCATACATACTGATGTATGTGGCCCTTCTAGAATAAATTCGAGAGGTGGGTATCAATACTTGATTACCTTCACGGATGACCTCAATATGTATGATTATGTTTACCTAATGAAACATAAGTCATAAACTCTTAAAAAGTTCAAGAATTTTATGAATGAAGTATAGAACCAACTTGGGAAAAGTATTAAGGCACTTCATTCTAGTCAAAGTGGAGAATACTTAAGCTAAGCGTTTGAGAACCTTCTAAGAGCCTGTGGTATCATATCACAATGGACTTCACCTGAAACACTGTAGTATAATGGTGTATTAGAAAAAAGGAATCACACATTGCTGGATATGGGGAAATCAATGATGTGTTTAGTTGAGCTTCCAACTACCTTCTGGGGTTATGCTCTTCAAATTGTCACATTTACACTAAACCGAGTATCAACTAAATTGGTTCAAAAGACACCATATGAGATATGGTATGGGAAAGTGTTCCAATGTGTCTTTTATATGTATTTGGGGATGTGAAGCTTATGTGAGGAAAATGTTTCCTGAAAAGATTGGCCCTAAATCTATAAATATTATTTTATTGGATATCCTAAGGAGACTAAAGGATATTACTTTTATTCCCTATCTGATAGCAAAGTGTTTGTTGCTAGAGATGCTACATTCCTAGAAAAGGAATTTTTTCCAAAGGAATCAGTGGGAGGAAAGTGTAACTCCAAGAGTTTCAAGACCAACAAGAAAGCATTAAGCAGATCGATGAACAAGATGAGCAACGATAATAAAAAAGTGTTGTGGAATCTCAAATTCCTCAAGTAACACAGGACCCTTGTAGATCTAGTAGGACATGCCTTGAACCTAGAAGATTTGGAAATATTGTAACTCAGTAAGGAGGTGAGCTAGTCATAGATGACGAGCCAATGACCTATCTAGAAGCTACTAAGGGATTACTGACTGAGAAATGCCTTCAGGCCATGAGATCTGAGATGGAATCCATGTATACCGACAAGGTATGGACCTTGTTGGATCCACCTGAAGGGGTAAAACCCATAGGGTGCAAGTAGGTCTTTAAGAAGAAAACCAACATGGGTGGCAAAGTACCAATCGACAAGGGCAAATTGGTTTCAAAGAGTTTCAAACAAGTCCAAGATGTTGAACGTGGTGAAATCTTGTCACTAGTTGCCATGGTTAAATCCATTAGGATAATGCTTGCTATTACAGCTTAATAAGACTATGGGATTCGGAAAAGTGGATGTTAAAACTACATTCCTTAAAAGGAATATTGAGAGGATGTATACATGGCACAGCCTAAAGGTTTTATAAATCCAAGAATGAAAATAAAGTATGTAATCTACAAAGATCCATAAATGTGATTGAAGCAAGCATCTCAGAACTAGAATCTTCAATTTGATAACATAGTCAAAGAGTTTTACTTGAGTCAAAATGAAGAAGAAAACTTTCGTTACAAAATATTTAGTGGGAACATATTTATATTCCACTTACTGATGGGGAATAACATCCTTCTAATACATATGTTAAAACCTGGAAAGGAAATTAACTTCTTTGTGAAGAGTTTTGGTGAAGCATCCATGTAATAGGAACTAAGATCTATTGAGATAGATATGGAAAGTTTCTTGGTCTAGGTAAGACCACACACATTGGCAAGATGTTGAAGGGTTTAGCATTCTAGACTCAATGAGAGAAAACTTTTCCATGTTTCATGGAGTTAGTCTCTTTGGATCCCAATATTTCAATTCTTGTGATGAATGGAAAAACATCAATAAGATGCCATATGCATTCACAATCAGATCTATCATGTATGTAATGTTATGTACTCATCTTGTGTCTTGTATGTATTAGACATGATTAGAGGATATGTAATCATCTAGCTACCTCATATGTATTGCACATGATGAGTGGATATATGTAACATCCCAGTGAAAGTTACTGGAATACCTAAGAGCATCCTTAAGTACTTGAGAAGTATTAAAAGGGTTAGCTCCTTGGTTATGGTAATAAGGAAGACTTGGGTGTAAAGGGTTACACTGATGTAAGCTTCCAAAATGACAAATAAAATTAATGATTATAATATAAATTTATGTTTGACCTTAAAACAAGAACTGTAAGCTACAAAGGGTTCCAAGCAAGAGATAGTTGTTTAAATTCTACAATATAAGTTGAGTTTTTCTATGATATGAGAACAACATAGGATATTGTATGGATTGAGAAGTTCATAAAGATGAACTTGTGGGTGGCTCCAAACCATTGATGTCACATTAGAGATATTGTGACAATAATGGAGCTTCTGGGAAAGTTGGGAATCTCAGATAGCATAGTATGGCAAAATACCGACTTGAAGCAAATGTTGCTAACCCACTGCAAAAGCACTTTTGTAGAAGAAGCATGACAGTCATGTTAGATCACTTGGAATAAGATTCATAGGTGATTGGCTCTAAGTGCAAGTGGGAGTTTGTTGGGATATATTCCCATAGAGCCAATCATGTGATGATTGTAATGGCATCAATTGTAAATGATTTGGTTAATATTAAAGGAAAACTTCTAGTTTATTTTGTTCTATTCAGTTATGAGATAATGAAGTAACATAATAAATGTATAAAGGATGATATTACTCAATGACGTATGTTTTCGGGTTGAGGACCTAAACAATAAGATCATTAAGATGTCAAGAGTAAACATTCTTATTATGTCCCTAGTCTAATGTTATTATGGAAGGTTGATAGACAACAATAACACATAAGACTAGAGTGTGTGTTTCTTGATGATAGAATCTCATTAGTCATGATATGTGATATCAAAACAAGCACATAGATACTTGTTAGAGACTAGTGTATCAGACAGACTCACAATAAGAGTGATACATGGAAACCATAATTGGTAATTAGAATCATCTCTCATAGTGTTGGTGGTGATTGTGGTTCTTAGACCTAAAGTCTCTACACTCATCTCATGTCTATTTGGTGTGATTTGACATAATCCACCACAACCTTCAATAAGGATTACCATAAAGGTGATGATCGGATGTGATGTGACACATGGGATGACTGTGAGTGATGTATATTGATTTGTCCCTCCTATAGGAGTATGATATCCTAGGCCTATTAATAAGCGAGACTAAGAAAAGCATGGCCATGCACATGTGAGTCAACATGTGATATTGAGCTTACATATATCTAACACAGTCTGCTCTGGTTCAAGGAACATAGATTGAATGTTAAAGAGGGTGACTATTCCATCTCTCGAGTTCAATCTGGATATCAATGACAAAGGAACAATACAAACACTATAACACTAATCATAGATTGTAGGTTGAAGTTGTTCTTCAAATTTCCATTTACTTGGGTAGAAATGTTGTTTGACTAGGCACCTCTCTTTACTTATGATGTCATAATCGGTTATGGACATTTACTGCCAATGTAAAATGGGACCTAAGGGTCACAGACATAGGATAAACCTAGAAGAGGAATTTTGATCATGAAGGATAATTGAATTGATTGCTAAAGTGTTTAGCTATACAATTCAAGCAAAAAATCAACTGATTGGTCTTCCAATCGACTGTTTCAAGTGTTGAACTAACCGGTTGGAGTGTCAAGTTGATTGGATGCATTATCTAAATTTTGGTTGAGTTGGGGAGCAAAATGACCGGTTCGCTTAGAGAACCGATTGGTTGATGATTTCCAAACGACCGTTTCATGAAGCGAGATGCCCAATTTATGGTGCAATTTGATTGCATCAAAGATTAGTGTTGAGGTTATTTTGTGCATTAATTGGGTTAGAATTGTTAGTACATATGTGATTAGGAAATGGCAAAATGACTAGTTCACATGGTGAACCGATCATCTTGCATGACAATTGATGTGTTCGCTTAGCGAGCCGACCATTTTGCCTGCTGCAGATTTTGAATTTTCATGAGATTCTGGTCCTTTCCACACCCACATAGACTGGGAACCCTCACCTTGACCCTCCTATAAATAGAGGGGTATTGGTGGTTTCTCAGACACATCAGTTTCGTCTGACAATTATTTGTCTTTTCTGGTTGTGGTTACTGAGAGAACATGAGCAAATCCTACCCGATAAAGGGAGGGATATAAAGTGAGAATAACTGTGGGAGATCAAGTTGGTGACTAGTACACCAATGGGAGAAGCAACTCCATCCTGTCTATTCTACAAGAGAAACAAGAGTTCTAGGTTGTCCACGTGAACTTCTATAGAGGCGTGGAGGTGGTTGCATGCCGCTTGGAGGACAACATCATCCTACTGTCTATTGTGGAGATCAAGGAGCTACTACAGACGTCGTCTGAGTGAAACTAGGATGAAGTTGCACAACAACAATGAGGAGATGGTCACTGGACTTTCTCTAGGACCATGCATATCCACGAAATCATCCTTTCCATTATATAGTTATTGATGTGTTCCATTGGTTTAACGGGGAATATGACAATAATTTGTTGTTTCCTCTACCTACCTTATGCCATATTTCCCTACATAAGGAAGATGTGGTGGCTCTAAAGTTTTTGTAGATGTTAAGGATGTTCCTTGTGTAGTTGATAAGGTCAAGGTGGAACTACTTTTTAGTGTGTAATTGGATTGATATCTCCTCAAACATTAAATAAAAAAATAGATGGTGGGTTTGGTAGTTCTTTGCAAGAAATTAAGGGCCACAAAAGTGTAAAGGGGGATAAAAAAGATGTAATAACGGTGAACCATGTTGGGGATAATTGATTATAAAATCTCCAATATTCTACACAACACTGACAATAAGGGCTTATTGGGAAACGATTGTTCATGAGTCTCTAGTAGTCATGGACCACCATATTTAGGTTTCAAAGAATGCCATGATGTGTTGTATGAGGTTGCATGGTTAGTTTAGCATGAGAGAGAGAGAGAGTGGGAGAGGCGACTGGGATGAACAATAGTGTTATCATCCCTTTATTTACTGGTCATAGATACTAAAGGATAATCATCCAATTATCTGTGTGGCTTGATTAAGGGTTGGTATTAGTCTAAGTAGGATTGGTTGTATACTTCCATGTTCTCACAAATTTAGTTGCTTTGGTGATGATTGAGGGTTTGATTGGAAGATTCAAAATATTTTGAAACCCTATTTAGTAATTTGATTCCAAATTGGATGAGTTTCAACTAAAATTTTCAAATTAAAGTAATAAAGTAATTAACCTTCTATTGTATTAAAGAGATTCATTTCTTTATTTCATATTACAGTTATACTTCCACAATATAATTTTTAGGGTTACACTTATCTTAGTTATGTTTAAAGAATATTCAGGCACTGTCCCTTTAAATAAGATATACATGTGAAACCCATAACTTTGATTTTCACTATTCAAGTATATGTAAAATGATCATGTGAAAATACATTGTATGACATGGGATGACTTGGAACAAGGATTAATTAAAAAACAGTCACGATGCCCTCACCCGCTTTCTTAAAAACCTTCTTGTGGTTCCTCTAGCATCAGGCTATCTTGACTAACATGGAGAAGATCCACAGACACATACTCATTGAGGAGGTCTTCTCAGTCTGTAATAATGCATGCAATACCTTGATCCATTGCATGCATGACTGTTCCTTTAGAAAGCTCTTATGGCTCTCATAGTTCCATTTACCTGAGGATGAGGGGTCAATTCTGTCACCATATTTATGAAAGACAAAATGGAAGCTATCAAACTTATATTGCATGTTGGGCTATCTGGAAATCTTAGAATGGGATGATATACTCTAGTAAGAAACTAAGTCTAGAAGCTTGTGTTGCTTTCATCAAGGAGCACTCAAAGGCTATCTTCAATCTTCCAAAGGCCTACCTTTAGATCATATCCTGGAAGACTTACTCAATCAGACCACAATATGGATTTGACCTCCCTATGTTTGTAGATATAGGCTTCCAATATCATTTGAAGGTAGCATGGATCAGTATCTACGTTGTTGGTAGTATATGAAGGACTATTTTGCGATCAAGATTCCCCAACCGTGCTACATCAGTGTTGTAAGAGGAACTATAAGGAATTACTAGTGCCCTTAGTCTCTACAAAGCTAAAGGCTGGAAGTACCAAGCCATCTTCTCAGATGCTAGATCAATGACTCAACGTATTAATGAAGCCCATCTTGTAAGCAACAAACTCACCTCTAACCACAGACATTTTGATATACTCTTTAAAGTTGTAGGTAAACCTCATCTACCTCTTATACCACATTATCACAATGTTGTAGTCGATATTATTGTAAAGCACTCCCTTTACTTCCTATCTCCTTTTATTTTTTCTTCAGAGAAACCTTCTTGATTAATGGTGGATCTAGACATTTGTGTGAACCGTTTTTGGAATGAAGTAGAGGACATGATGCTAATAGCTATATGCATGCATGTTTTCAATGGAAAAACAACACTAATGCACTTAAGATATTATGAATGTGAACTAGTTTATCTAAACTTAAAAATTATTCTCACAAACTTTCAAAAAGAAACAACTGATTAAGAAAATGTGGGTGTTTACATTTTTGAAAATATGACTATATCCTTCAGTTGAAAAATTACTTATCCAATGTATTGAAAAAATTACTAGAAAAGTTACAAATATTCCATGATGTACACATCGCAGTTCGATTATAGACTCGAATGGTGATTGATGAAAATCCCTATGATATAGAAAAACCTTATTTTGATGAACTGAGTGGTCAAATTGAACTACCTCAAAATTTTCCTATGTTACATGATGTAATCTAAGTATGCTTGATAAGAGCATATAAGTGAAATTGATATGTAGTTTTTTGATACGTATAATAGAATGTAAATACTAAATAAATTTTCATAATGTCTACTTTTTATATTTTAAATAATAATTTAAGAACAATTCTTCCACAAATGAGACTTTAAATGATATTAAGAAAAATGAAAATAGTCAAACCTCCCAATTATTGATTTGGTGGTATTCTAGTTGATGGATTAGCATGATTTTATTCAGTTTTCATACACCATGATATATTTATTGTTTGTGTGTGTCCAAACTAAACAATGCCACCCTACATGTTTCCTATCTATTGTAGTGTGGCTTCTTCTCTTATAAATGAATTATATAGTCCAACACTACATGATTTTCAACTTGGTAGTTACAAAAACTACATGGAACCCTAGGTAGATCTTCCAGGCCACAATTCATCATTTATTATCTATGAAACATGGGTTTGAAAGCATTTTGGATGATGAATGTACAATAGGAACTTAAATTTGATATGTTTCATCCACTCTTTAATATGCCTCCTGGAATTTACAACCATTTTCACCTTAACTTGTGAGATATTACATAATATGCTTCAATATTAACTGTACTAATGGATTTTTCATTCAAAAAGAAAAGTAAGAGAGATATGTTCCATGCATTATGTAGTATCTACTTATTTTACTTCAAATGAAAACATAATTTTGGATACAATTTTTGGAAAAAAAATTTGAACCCATAATGCAAGATTTATCTTATTTCTGATCAAACATTTTGTCAATGTTTGTCAAACAACACATTTTGGACAATATCTAAATTACATATTCAGACATACACAAGAAACTTAGTTCATTTCATCTATTCATGAAAACTGAAGTATTTATCCCCTTCTTTGCCAAAAATGGCATTATGGTCAAACTCTTGCAGCATTGTTGTTGTTGTTGTTGTTGTTGTTGTTGTTGTTGTTGTTGTTGTTGTTGTTGTTGTCGTTCTTGTTGTCGTTGTTGACACTAATGCTTACCTTGCTCCTGAGTCGCTTAACTGAAAAGAGAAATGACTATATGTTTTTCATGAGGCACTTAAAGCACACAGTATATTGTTCATCATGAAATATTACATTTGTTATGATGAATGCAATTTCAATATGGCTGAAAGAAAAAAAGTCAATGGGGATATGAACATACTTATATATATTGTAACTCCCACAGATATAAGAAATAAGATTCCTACTACTGAACCAACAATGGCAGCTGTCTTATTGGCTTCTTTTGTTGCTTTGTCCATACTGTTTGATATCTCATTACTCGAAGAAGTACCATAGCTATAGGAGGTTCCTGGGAGGCCAAAAAAGGACTTGAGGAAATAGAGGCAGAAAAAAATATTGTGTAGGAAAATGCATGTTCTATAGCATAGTAAATGCTTCATTTCTACTAAATAATTATTGCAATGACATCAATTCAAAAATAAATTATACTCTAAAATCTGCTTGTGTTTATATATATATATATATATATATATATATATATATACCTATATATCTATATATATATTACTAAAATTGCATTATATATATATATATATATATATATATATATATATATAAAACTAAAAATTGCATCTCAAAAACTTATAAATAAGACACCGACTAACAAGTTGTGCTTGTGGCTTGTAAATCTAAATTCAAATTCAAATTGGTTAATCACATTAATAAACATTTCATTGACATTAAAGGCCTTTTGGATAAATATTTTTTAAATACTGATAGTCTTGTGCAGAATTATACATCTTTGGATATTTCGGCAAGTATGGGAAAGCAACTGGCTCTGCATGTAAGAACCATATACAAAAAAGGGTACGCAACGAGACAGCTGAGAACATACAGTTCCAAAACCTGTCGTAATCTGCAACTGCCATTTTTGTGCTAAATCATGTATACATCAGTATATATATAAAAGATTAGGGTACCCTGCTCAGTAATTTTACTGTGTATGGGGGTTAAATCACGACAGTTACACTATGTTTATTAGAAGTAAAATTTATATAAAAATATTTAATCGAAATAGCAAAGATTAAAGAGCAACATGTCAATTACGAATAAATCTGGTTTAGAAAGGCTGTTGATGTCCTTCTTTTTACTGCTTCAATATGTCATACCTGCGCTGGAATATGGTGTACTTCCGCCGTATGAGTATGATGACGGTAATCCATCTGTCAGCCCTGTGGACGAGTACTGAGAATGGACAAATGCAGTGGAAATGGAAAGGAATAGCAATGCCAACAAGTGGAAGACGCAGTGACCGTCCATGAATATTATTGCAAAGAAAAAAGATTGTAAAGAGATAGTGCGTGTGGGAGAGAAGACGAATTGGTAGTCTGCAATTTGTTGTCGTCGTTGCCGAGCCTTTTATAAGCAGCACCAAAAAGAAGAGAAGAAGTACGTTAAGGAAATGGTGACAATATCTTAGATCGTGCTTGTATTAACGTTGAACCCGACGAGCAACTGTTATAAAACAGATAACAGATAACAAGTACATTGCAGAAGTGCAATCCCTATTCCATACAGAAAGTCTAAAGCTGAACGTTAAATATGATTTCCTGAACCGTACATGTACTGACCACAAATGTGATAACCGCATAGGATGATGAGTGGGCAGTGTCAATGCAACCGAGCCAGCTAACCCACGATTGCACGAAGGTTCTATAAAGAATTTGGACCTACGCATGCGTCTATGTTACCGAGGCAGCTAATTGACAAAGCTCGAGTATGATTTCCATTTATATATCTGAACGCTTAATTAAGATTCTGTTGAACTAGTGTTATTTTTTCGCCTTAAGCTTATGCTTGGCACACCACATATATTATATGTAGCCTCCTAGGATCAGACGAGTGGGCAGCACAAATTTGAGGTGATGATTGCGCACACCTTCTGCGATGAATTTGGACTTGTGCCTTCTGGCACATGGAAGTGGGCGGCACAAACTTGAAGTCATGATGGCCCAAGTTTTACGATGAAGGTGGGTACATGTAACTTAATGGTATCAATAACAGCTTGACATGGATGCTTAGTAGGTCCAGAGGGGTCCAGATTTGCTATGAAGGAATTGCTGTGACCCCGCTTTTCCAGCCAATTAATATTAAACACGTCACAGTTGTTAAAGAGAGTTCAGGGACCGCAGAGTCTAATCCAGCTGCTCGGTTAAAATTTTATCTGAACCGAAAAAGAAATTGAGATGCACTTAAAACCTAAATCGGAAGTCAAAAAGTTAGAAAGTAATTAACTTGTGCCGCATTGCAACAGAATACCTATAACTTGCCGCTGTCGCCAGCCAGAAAACTACGAATTCATCCAGTTTTAGATTTTTCATTGTTGGCCCTTCTAGTACCAAAACTCATCAAAAGATTAGATGTTACTACTGTTGCCAGTGATTCTTCTTATAAGTCACGTTTTTTCATAGCCGACGACCTTCCCACCAAACATGTAGGTTGCTGGAAATTGATAAACAAGTAGACCATCCCACTAATGATCTTTCAGATTGCTTAGATTTTTTCCTGACTGTGTCTTTCTACCACCAACAACTGTCAAGTGAAAACTCGTAAGAGAGTAGACCCTACTGTTACGATCGGTGATCATTGGGGTTGTATCATTTTTTTATGCCCAAGGGTTGTTCCATCGACAATCAATGTCCCTGTTATCAATGAAAACCCATGCCCTTCGAAAGTGAAAGAACATAAACATACTGGTCAGTGTATATACATAGTTAAATTTTATTTTATTATTTGTTCTTTATATGCTAAAGTTTGCTCTTTTTAATATCGTTAGATTCTGTTGAATTCTGTGCATTGGCATTAAACTTAACCTGAAGTTGGAATCAAAGAGGAAGTCGAGACAAAGTTCAAGATCACCTGTGGAGTGTTGCATAACAACTAGCATTGTTTGGGTAATCTTACTTTTTTCTAAAAAGAAATTGTTTTAATTTGTACTATGTTTTATCTCGCAATGTGTTCTTTGTTATTTTCTTTGATATCACTTGAATTATTGGGAAAAAATCTATGATATTAGTTATACTATTTTGTCAATGTTATTCTTCGTTGGTAACATATAATTTTTAGACTTCTTATTGGAAACATTTGGTTATTCTGGCAGCGTAAATTGAAATATGAATCCATATAATTCAAGTTGTGACTTTGATATTGATAAAGATGTTCCCATTTACAATTTAGAACATACCACACCACAACACAATGCAAATTTTGATAATAATTGTAATGTTGTTGAAGACTTGTCTCATGACCTGAATAATACCGAAGCCATGGATGGCAGTATTGATCCAGAAAAAATTCCACAAGTAGGAAAAGAATTTGAGACAAATGAGCCTGATGCTTATAATTTTTATAATAGTTATGCTAAGGTGATGGGAGTTAGCATTCGCAAAAGTATGTTTCACAAAGATAATGCTGGCGTTTTGCTGGATAGAATATATTGTTGCTCTTGTCAAGGTCAACATGGACCAGATAAAAGACGTGATGATGTTAAAAATCCTCGTCCAGAAAGTAGGTGTGGTTGTTTGGCTCATATGAAAATTCAACGGTCAAATAGAAAATATCGGATTGTAAATTTTGTTCCAGAGCATTCTCATTATTTGATTTCTCCTAGTAAAAGTTTTATATTGCGCTCACATAGAAAGTTCAATTTTTCACAAACTATTGAGGCTGACTTAGCTGACCGATCTGGCATAACTCCTAAAGCAAGCATGTCTCTTATGGCAAAAAGAGTTGGTGGTAGAGAAAAACTTAGTTTTATTACAGAAGATTATAGAAATTATTTGTCTAAAAAGCATTATATGCAAATGGTGACTGGAGAAACTGGTGGTATATTGGAGTATTTGCAAAATAGGCAGCTGAATGATCCTCATTTTTCATATGCTATTCAAGTTGATATATATGATCTTGTAACTAATATTTTCTGGACCGATGCTAAAATGAAATTGGACTACTCTTATTTTGGCGATGTTGTTTGTTTTGATACGACATATAGGAAAAATAAAGAAGGTCATCCATTTGCACTCTTTGTTGGTGTAAATAATCACAAACAAACTATTATATTTGGGGCTGCCTTATTGTATGATGAAACTTCTGAAACATTTGTATGGCTATTTAATGGTTTTGCTAACACAATGTCGGGAAAGAAGCCAAGGACTATCCTAACATATCAGGATTCAACTATGGCAAAAGCTTTGTCTTTAGAATGGCCTGAAACATTCCATCGTCTTTGTATTTGGCATATGTATCAAAATGTAGCTAAGCACCTCAGTGATGTATTTGAAAAGTATCATAATTTTGTGAAAGATTTTAGTAGTTGTATTTATGATCATGATGATGAAGTAGAGTTCTTAGATTCTTGGAATTCAATGATTCAAAAATATAATTTAAGTGATAATATGTGGCTACAACAACAATTTGACTTGAAAGAGAAATGGGCTTTGGTTTACGGAAGAGAAACCTTTTTGTGCTGACATGTTGAGCACACAACGTAGCGAAAGTATGAATAGTCAAGTAAAGAGATATATTGGCTATCAATGTGATTTGGTACGATTTTTTCAACATTTTGAAGACTTAGTTGATGATAGGAGGTATGAAGAAATGAAGGCAGATGTTAAAGCAGATCAAACCAGACCCCCTATACCATATCAAGTTGAAATCTTAGTACATGCAAGTGAAGTATATACTCCTACAATTTTTAAAATATTTCAACGAGAATTGTGGTTAACATGGGATTGTGAACAACATCTTATTACTGTTGATGGACCAACTTCAACTTATAAAGTTTCCTAACCAAGGAAGTCTGTATTCCACATTGTTGAATTTGATTCTAAAAAGGAAACTATTGAGTGCAACTGTAAGAAGTTTACTTTTGCTAGAATCTTATGCGCACATGCATTAAAAATTATTTCTTTTTAAAATATGAAGAGGGTTCCTGATAAGTATATATTGAGAATATGGACAAAGAAAGAAAATTTTGATTTAAATAAGGACAACAACCTGCATCACACATCTCCAGATCAGAATTTTACTGCAAAATTATGATATAAGAAATTATGTCATATGTATATGCAACTAGCAGGGCGAGCTTCATTGACCAAAGAAACTTATGAGCTTGCTTCAAACAATCATGTAGATTTGTCTAGTATTATAGAATCAAAACTAAGAGAATTGTCTATTGATGATCATAGACAAGAAAAAACTGTTGATGATACTGCAAAGGATGATAAAATGACCCAAGAAAGTGAGCATCATGGAGCCAACTGTACCACAAAGAATGTGAAAGGGATAAAACATAAGCTTTGTAAAACAAGGTCTTCTAAGAGGTTGATGGGTGCATTGGATAGAGCTTGCAAGAAGAAAAGATCTAGAAAGACAAAGCCAATACAAAAGCAAGTAAAGGTACGAGAAAAATAATTTATATACATAGAACTTAGTAATGTGTTATTATATATTTTGTTATGATTTCACAGAATTGTGAGCATCATAAAGAAGATGCAACAAAAAATGACCAAATTTTTTCTCATTCGACAGGATTTGTAGAGGTAAATTTATAAATTACTTTATGTTTTAGTTGATATTTTTACGAGCTCTTATGCATTTCTTTTTAGGATGCAAATGTTGATTATTCTGTTGAAATGCATAATGGCTTGCTTGATAACAATGATATCTATAAGGAGACCATCAACAAGGTAATATTTATAATAAAAAAGATGTTAATAATAAAAGTTACAACATAATATATTGTTTTACTAACAATGCTTCTTGAAATTATAATTTTCAAAGTCAATGTTTAGACTCCACATTTAATGTATCAAGCACATATGGAAGCTTCATGCAACTACTAATGGAGGTATTTTTTTTTTGTAAAGATTGGCTAACACATAATTCTCTTAATTTGTTAACATGTTTTTTTTTCTTGACAGGTGGATGCAGTAGACCCTGACTCAAGTAAAATAAGAGGAGCATTTCATAGATCATCTTTTGTGAAGTGCTTATTTTTTTTTGACATGACAATTATAATATGATAGAATTTTTATATGTCAATTTGGGATTATTATTGAATTCTAATAATATAGGCTTTTCTCATTATTTTGTATGGATCATTTAAAACTTGAGAAATTAATTAAATTGGTGGCATGCATGGTTTCTTTCTCTATGTATTTTTCTTCATTTTTGAATTTATTTTTATCGTATTTTCATTTAAATATTTGTGTATCTATTAATTGACTCTATTTTTCGACTGGATGAAGGCTACTTTGGCATGTGTTTGATGCTAAAGAGAGAACGATATAATCTTGGGTCATATATATGAGTGAGCAACAAAACTATCCAATGAACCATAAGTGATTGAAAATTTTTGGTTGGCTAGGTAGAGATAATTTTTAGTTGGCAAGGTAGCTATTGAAAATTTATTGGTTGGAAAGACAAAGTAGTCTACTTTTTAATAGATCTTTACTGACTGTCATCGTTGGTGAAAAGGCTGCAGGTCATGAAAAAATATTAATGATAAGAAGTCGTAGGATCTGATTTTATTATGAGTTCTTGCTGCCGGTCGTCGTCATTGATGGAAGGGCATGTAATGAAGAACTTAAAGTCAACCAACTTTGGCTCCGTATGGAAAATTTATTATTTTAATCACGATCATGCATCTGAGATAAGTCACCGTGAAAAATTATTCAGGTGGATAATCTCAGTAGGATAATCACTGATGAATGTGAAAATTATGTAAAAATTTACCAGTTGTCAATCTAGTGTTTAAGGACTACTATTTTTGGCTATACGTAGTTGAGTTTTGGTCTTCTACCGCCACCGTATCTGAATTAATCACATTACCAAACGTTGTATTTGCAGTTTCCTAGCGGCATCAACAAGTTAATTAATAGGTGATGTGTTGTAATGTGCAGTGCAAGTTAATTTCTTTCGGCTTTTCGATTTTCAGTTTAGGTTTAAGTACAATTTGATTGCTTTTTCAGTTCAGATGAAAATTCATCCAAGCAGCTGAATTGGGCCTTGCGGTCCCTGAAACGCCCTTTGACAGCCGTGACGTGTCTAATATTGAATGGCTGGAATAACGTCGTCACAGTTTTGCTGTCACAGCAAATCTGAACCTATGCAATGATCGAGTTCATATTTGCTGTGACAGTACTACTGTGACGGCGTTGTTCCAGCCATTCAATATTAGACACGTCACGACTATCAAAGGGCGTTTCAAGGACCTAACAATCCAATCCACAACGCGGACAGGATGCGATTGTTGTTACCTAACAATAGATTTGATGTCGCTCTTCTTTTGTATAATTTTATGCTATTGAAGAGTTGGCAAGTGTTGGAAGATCCTAGTTTTTTGAACGGACAAAATTCTACCGCTGATTAAATGCATCACACCGGAACGCGATCAAAGGTAATCACATTGCCGAACACTTCCCGCAAGGCCCGGTTCCGCCGCACAGATGAATTTTCTTGTGAACCGAAAAAGCAATGAAATTGCACTTAAAGCCTAAACCGGAAATCAAATTACACTTTTGATAAGTTTTGGTACTGGAAGGGCCAACAATGAAAAACCTGAAACTAAATGACTTCATAGTTTTCTGGCTGGCGGTAGCGGCAAGTTATAGGTATTTTGTTGCAATGCGGCACAAGTTAATTACTTTCTAACTTTTTCACTTTCGGTTTAGGTTTTAAGTGCATCTCGGTTTCTTTTTCAGTTCAGATAAAATTTTAACCGAGCAGCTGGATTGGGCTCTGCGGTCCCTGAACTCTCTTTAACAACTGTGACGTGTTTAATATTAATTGGCTGGAAAAGCGGGGTCATAGCAATTCCGTCACAGCAAATCTAGACCTGGTCCAGATGGGACATACATCATAGGAGGTTTGCCGGCCTGGTGTGGACCGGCCTCATGTTCCATATATGGCATGAGAGGAACATTAGAACTCACGGTAAGAGTGGGAGTGATAAATACCATGTGTTTGATGTTTTTGTAAATAGGTTGGCTTGGCATTATAAAGCGAACCTGGGGTGCCTGTTGAAGGTTAATCCTGATGTCATTTTGAGGTGGAGTCTTAAGTGACCTTGTATAGTATACATGGTGGTTTACCCCTATACGCTCTCTTTTGATGATCTAATAATATTTTACCTCATTCAAAAAAAAAAACTTAATGGTAATACCATGAGGCTGACGTGCATGTTGTCATCGAGTCGTAGTGGAAACAATTTTAATCTAAGATTTATACTTACTATTTTGTTCATCTGGTAACTTTAACATTTTGCTGAATACAGGTTATGGGTTCAATCCCGCGTTGGAGCACCACAGAAGAGGATAAAAGTATAAACAGCGTTCTGCGGTACATGAGTGGAGTGGTGCTTACAGGGTGTGACTGCCTTCACTGAATGCATGATATTAAAAAAAAAAAAAAACAAGGCTAAAGTTTTTGCGTCTCTAGTGAGGCAGGGCGTCATTTTGATGTGTAGGATCACACTCAAGTCACGGTGGCCCAAACCCCCATCAGAATTGGAGTTGCATTCTCTGCTCGTATTTGAGAAAGGTATGAACCCTAGTTTATACTTATATAATTCCGGCACATGGGCCAATTTGAATCCGATCTCAGTCGAACTCATGTTTGGTTAAAAATCGGTTGGAATTGGGTTTTGGCGTCGTCATTACGAATGGAAGCCTGAAATGAGGATTCTTTTGTGTCTAGTACGAGTAGGACTACAAAACTCGTATGGTTCAATCCAACTAGGGGTTCTTTTGTAATTTTAACAACACGACCCACGATATTTGCCTCCCTCTCGCCTCCCATCTCCCTCGATAGACTACTATACATCCTCCTCTCACCTTCTCTCTGGTTCGGTAATTTCCTTTCATCTTCATTGTTAACTCGTCATCAATATCCCGTCCATCACTATTGGTGCCACCATATTCTTGTTTCAAAATTCTTTGCATAACCTAGCGATTGTTGTACACATTGTGTAGGGTTAGGACTAGGGTTTCGTGCACACCCACCTATCTTGTGACCTTCATTACTTTGAGCGAAACCTGCCTCCTCTTTAGGTCTTTAGAAAGGTTTCTAGGTACTACTTTCTCTAGGGACTATTCTTCTCCTTAAACCCTATCTATCCACTAATTGACAATACCTTATCCTTCTCATGACCATGATCCCTTATTATGTGACAAAACTACTTTCTTCTCTTAAACCAGCGTCAGTGCGCGATTGAGATTTGACAAAGTCAACTAGGGTTACCATTATATAACCCCATACTAAGTGATCTATGGCTTGACTCTCCATCTTATATTCCTACTCTCGTTGGTGATAATATATGCCACCATTACATGTGTGCCCAACGACAACCTTGTTCATCTTATGAGATTAGTTCCATTTTATCTCTAATAATTATATTCTATTTCTTATATTCATGTAGTGATTGTACCTTCTTTATATTTCATCCAAAATTATCCACCGTGATCCACTTATGTTGTTTCACAACTCACATGGAATGTAATGGGTCTTATATATGGTTTTGTCAAGTCATGCATGTAATTTTTCCTACTATAGTGATCCTTTTCATATATGTGATAAGGATTTTGTATATTAAGCACTACTTATGTAACATTATTACGTTGATTATGGATATTGGGTTAGATTCGATGATTTGTTTTACACAAGTTATTGTTTAGGGTTTGTAAGATCTAATTCTAGAGTGTTAATGATTGTACACATCGTTGGATATGTAATTCAAGGTTTTTGTATTTGTACATGTTTGGTTCAATAAGTATATAAGTACCCATCCTAAATTTTTATATTCACTACTACATTTTTGTCCAGTAACGTCACTTCCCATAGCGTCATTTTTACTAGAATAACTGACCTAATAGACTATTGTATCAATTTTATCATAAAATCCGACCTTAGTAGTTTCCCTCGACGAAAATTTATGCAATTTTGGCTTCGTGCCTCGATCTAAAGGGTCGGTTTTTCCAAATAACCAATGATATAGGGTCAAAAAAATGTGGGCACTGCTTTGGAACTCTAGGGTCGGTTTTTATAGATAACTGACCTTATAAATACTGACCTTTAGGATCGGTTTTACTATAAAACTGTCGTTATAGATAACCAGACTTCTAGGGTCAGTTTTTTAAGATAAAGACCTTAGAGCCCTGACTTATAGGGTTAGTTATTTACCAAAAATTGACACTATAGGTAAACTTCGGGCACCGTTTGATAACCAGATTTCTAGGATCGGTTATTTACCAAAAACCGACGCTAGAGGTCCTGAACTTAGCAGATACCAGTTTGATCGAAAGCTTAGGTTGCCATTTGTTGCTGCTGCTATTCCCCATTCCTGCTCCCGCGCCCGAAGAGAAGCAAATTGCCGCTGCTGCAAAGGTTACCTCCCCAACCATCTTTGTGCCCGAAGAGAGGCAAATCGGTGCCACTTTCCTTGGATGATGACGCGCAACCGCCATTTTCTTCTTTGGACGACGACGACGCCTCCAAATCGACCACCATCTCCGGTGTCGATTTCTTTGGATGACGATGCCCAGTCACCGCTTTCTTCCTTGAACGACGATGATGCCTACGACATTGCAAGGGTTGCACACCTTCTCTCTCTAGTTCTTCTCATGTACAAGCTCCCCCACCATCCAGTTCTTCTCAAGGTAGCACGATTGTCTCTGCCGCCTCACTCCTCTATTTTCTTCTTACTATCATGCAACTGACCAGGTAGCATGGCTGTGCTGGGCTGCACAACCGTGGTGATGGCACGACCGTGCTGGCTGAGTTGTAGAAACTTCAAAATTTGTCAATTCTTACTACTCCTCTAAAATTGATATATATTGACCCCTAATTAATACATTATAACATAATTGAATCGTGCATTTGTGTTGTTGCAGGTGCTATTGACTTGTTGTTGACTTGCATATATTTCTTCTTCAACCTACAAGTGAGGTATAATATTCTCACTCTCCCAATGTGTCATTTTATTTGACTAGTAAATCAACCAATAATAAAAATATGTATTCTTTCATATCTACATTTTGTTATCAATCACATATGTAATCATTATATACATTCTAGAAATATGAGGATAGACATTGTGAAGTCTCAGATTGACACTTTAGGGTTTATACATGAGATCATCGATGAATGATATTTAACTTAATATATAAATACGACAATAATACATTTATGCATGTATCGACTTAGAAACCCGTTCAAAATTTACTCATTAGGAGTAAATTTTAGATAGTCCCCGATCTGGGACTATTTTTGGATATTTAATCTCACTTAGGATGTAACTGTATAATGTATGTTTAGTTTTGAAGAAAATTTTAGTAGTATTTCCTCATTTGTTCTTTGGGTACATATGGGGGTGGTTATTTTCCATTTATATCGATGTACTTGGAGAACTTAGGAGAAATGCTGCTGAAATTTTCTTCAAAACTAAACATACATTATACAGTTACTAGTGAGATTAAATATTCAAAAATGGGATAGGTGGTACACTTTAGTATAAAAGTAATTAACTTCCTATCAATAAAAACTTACAACTTATAGTATCAATATTAAATGCTTATTTTTATAATTAATTTTAAAGTGATATAGAAAATGGATCAAAGTTGGATGTCTATCAAGAACCATTGTAGACCAGAGTTTGCCAAAGGTCTTGATGAATTTATCAGATATGCTGAGGAACATAGGAAACTACCTACATATAAGCTATATTATCCATGTAGAAATTGTGGTAACAATTTGAAAGTTGATACTACTGAGGAAATTAAGAATCATGTCATATGCAATGGGATCATACAAGGCTATAATGAATGGTATTGGCATGGAGAAAAATTTAATAATGGACCAGAAAATATTGATACTAATAGTTGTGGCATAGAAGATATAGATAATGATGATAATGTCAATGATGAACCGATTCAGGATGATATGGTTGGTGAGATGCTACGTAGTTGTCGGGACAATGTCATTGATCCACCTTCTTTATTTACAAACATTGTCCATGATGCTGAAAAACCATTATATAAGGGTTGTACTAAGTTCACGAGGTTAAGTGTTGTGATGTAATTATATACACTTAAAGTTCAAAACCATTGGAGTGATAAGAGTTTCACTTCACTGTTATCTTTGTCAAAGGAAATTCTTCCTAAAGGCAATGAGCTTCCAATTTCAACATATCAAGCAAAGAAAATAATGTGCCCAATGGGAATGGAGGATAAGAAGATTCAGGCATGTCCAAATGATTGTGTGTTATTTCAGAAGGACTATAGTTATTTGATAAATTATCCGAAATGTGGTGCGTCAAGGTATAAGACCACAAATTCAGCTAATGCTAAAAATGGCTCTCCTACCAAAGTGATGTGGCATCTACCAATAATACCACAATTTCAACACTTATTTGCTAATACAGAAGATGCGTAAAATTTGTCTTGGCATGGGGAGTTAAAGGCTAATGATGATGGAATCCTACGACATGCATCTGATTCACCACAATGGAAGAAAATTGATTTGTTATACCCTCAATTTGGTAAAGAATCAAGAAACTTAAGACTTGCACTCTATACAGATGGAATTAATCCCTATGGTATATTAAGAAACCAACATAGCACGTGGCTTATTATGATTGTTATATACAATCTTCCTCCTTGGTTGTGTATGAAAAATAAGTATGTGATGTTGTCAATATTGATATCAGGGCCCAAGCAACCTGGAAATGATATTGATGTTTACCTTCAACCTCTAATTGATGACCTAATGAAACTATGGGAAAAAGGTGTTATGACATATGATGCTTCACGTAAAGAGATCTTTAGTTTGCGTGCTATGTGGTTTTGCACGATTAATGACTTTCCAACTTATGAAAATTTGTCTGGATATAGCATAAAAGGATACAAAGCATGTCCGAATTGTGAGGAAAATATTGATTCAATCTGACAGAAACATGGTGGTAAAATTGTATATCTTGGTCATCAGAGATTTCTCCCACTAGTGCATCCTTATCGAAGGCAACAAAAAACCTTTAATGGGTCAATTGAGGAATGAAGTTCTCCTAAACCTATACCAGGAAATGTTGTATATGATCGAGTGAAACATATTGTTAATGAATTTGGAAAGAGTCCCAGTAGTCATACTGTCGCATGTGACAAATCTCTATACAAGAAGAGGTCAATATTCTAGAATCTTCCTTATTGATGATCTTTGGCAATTAGTCACTCCATTAACGCCATGCATGTTGAAAAAAATGTTTGTGATAACATCATTGGTACACTATTGAACATACCATGAAAGACTAAAGATGGCATCAAATCTAGAAAATATTTAGAATTCATGGGTATAAGAAAAGAATTATCAGTGGAGATCAGGGGTCACCGCACATATTTACCACCGGCTTGTTACACTTTGTCAAAGCAGGAGAAAAAAACCTTCTGTGAGTGCTTGTATAATATTAAGGCTCCACAAAGATACTCTTCTAATATTCATAGATTGGTATAAAAGAAGGATCTGAATTTGATAGGTCTCAAATCTCACGATTGTCACACCTTAATGCAACAAATTTTACCTATGGCCATTCGATCTATATTGCTGAAGCATGTAAGGTTTGCAATCATAAGACTTTGTTTCTTCTTCAATGAAATATGCAACAAAGTGATACATCCTGATACTCTCAATAAATTACAGAAAGATGTAATTGTTACCATGTGTCAGCTTGAAATGTACTTTCCTCCTTCATTTTTTGATATCATGGTTCATCTTGTAGTACGTATTACAACGGAGGTGAAGATGCTGGGTCCAATTTTCTTACACTGGATGTATCCATTTGAACATTACATGTGTGTTTTTAAAGGTGATGTTCTAAATCGTTATCGTCCTGAAGGGAGTATTATTGAGGGTTATGTGGCTAGGGAGGTGATGGACTTTTACAATGATTTTTTGAATTGCAATGAAACTTCTAGCGATCTAAAACATTCCCATGACACTGAATCTTATTGTGGCAAAGGAACTCTGGGAGGACGAGTGAAAGGAATCAATGGTGAGTTGTGGGAACAAGCACATTTGTTTATTTTACACAACATCGATGAAGTTAGTAGCTGCATCACAGAACACAATGATCTTATCAAGAGAAATCATCCGCGATCCAGTTCAATGTGGATTGCGAGAGAGCATAATCGAACATTTATTAGGTGGTTTGAAGAGAAAGTCTTTAATTAACTATCTGAATCACTGAATAATGTTGCTGAGAACATAAAATGGACCGCCTTTAAGCCAAAAATGGATGTCATGTCATATGAAGGTTATGACATAAACGAATTTTCATACTACACAAAGCGTCAAGATGAAAGTAGTATAGTTCAAAATAATGGGGTCACTGTTCAAGCTTGTTCGTTGTATTTTGCTAGTGCCAAAGATAAAAGACCACGTGAAGCTGAGATGTCATATTACGACGTCATTGAGGACATATGGGAATTGGACTATACAAATTTCAGAGTTTCTATCATTAGGTGTAATTGGGTTGACAACAACAAAGGAGTTTTAGTGGATGAGTTGGGTTTCAGATTGGAAAATTTTGAAAAGATTGGTGAGAAAGATGAGCTATTCATCATGGCAGACCAAGAAAAACAAGTATTCTATATTGATGACCCGAAAAATAAAAATTGTTCTGTCATTCTTCATAGAAAAAGATAGTTTACTTTAGATCCTATAAATGAAGAAAAATACTACAAAAAGTATGATGATTCCATCCCATTCTCAGTTGGTTTGCCAAGTGTAAATGTTGAAGATAACATCGATGAATACTATAAACGTCAAGACTGAGCTGAAGGAATTTTACTTGACTAAAAACTCAACCAATACTAGAGGCATGTTTTCTTTGAATTATTTATTTTATTATCATACAAGCATGTAATCTTTTAAATATACATCATATATCATTCAACCACTTGTGCTTTTATTATCACTTATGTTTCTTTTATCATGTATACTTGCAAGTTCTAAAATGACAAGTGAAGATGAACATTCTGAGCATGAGCACCATGAGGATGGTAGTGGTGGTGCTAAGAAAAGTAGAGGTCCCACACCGATGCGTAGGTTGCAGAAGCTCAGGGTCAAAGGGGAGAAATTGGCAGTCTAGTTTGATGTCACAGGAGCACCTATTGGGGAACATGCTAGTGCTTTCAAGCATTATGTAGGGGCGAATACGTGATAGATATAGAAAATTGGCATGATGTTTCTAATGCCTTAAAAGACCTTCTATGGAAAGATATATCTGTGAGTGGAAGTGATATTATTTTAATATGATTTTGTTTATTGATTCTAATTTAATTTACTTGGAAAGACATATCCTTTTTAAGACAACATTATTGCTTCTTTTGCATGTATAGGGTGTTTTTCATCTAAATGAAAAAGATCACAAGAAAAAAGTGCTACAATGTTGTGGTGTACGCCAGAGGGCTTTTAAGACATATCTCAAAAGGGAATTTATAGATAATCCTAAACAAAAGAAGAAAGGAACAGATATGTATATGTTTATAGATCCTGAGGTGTGGGAAAAATTTGTTGTAGCTAGTAACACGGAAGAGTTTCAAGTAATAAAGATTGTGACGTATTGCATGAATCTTTAATTTTATACAATTAAGGAGGTGAATCTTTTTATATATGTTTGCCAAGTCTAAATTACAATACCTCATTTTAAATGATCAGGCTATTGACGAGGCCCAAAAGGAAAGACAGGCCAAAAATGTGCATGACCATCACTTGGGGCCCAATGGTTATGCCTTCCGCCGCCAACTATAAGAGAAGCAACTCTCTTTTGGAGAAGAGTCTAGTACAACTCAAGCTGAGTGTCCACCCTGACACTTGCAGTATTTTGATGCTAGACAGAATCGAGCAGGTGAAATTGTCAACCCTACAACTAAGGAGGTGGCATAAAATATGGTAGGTTTATCCCAAATAAGTAAAGAGTAACTGCCACAAACTTAGATTTATTTATATCTAATTGATATTGTGATTTAATATTTTTATTAACTATGAATAGATTGATCTCCACGAGAAAATGAAGGAAGGAAAGTTCATCCCAACTGGCCACATGGATGAACTATCAGTTGCTCTTGGTACGAAGGAGCATCCTGTCCGTGTTAGGGGGTTAGGAGCTGGCATAGGATTCATGTCTTATTTTAGCCCTTCGCAATATAAAAGAGGTTGTGCATGAGGTCTTACACAAGAGGAAGTTGAAACATTAGTACCACTGAAAGCAAAAGAAATAATGTCTTTATTTCAGCCTACTCAACCTTCTCAACCTATTCATAATGTGTGTCTCTCATGTGATGAGGTAAAAGCCCATGCTCCAGTTGTAGAATGTCATGGGAGCACACCCAATGACCCACCAAAACAATCTACATTAAGTTTTTGTTCTATATGTTGTGTTATATATATATATATATATATATATATATATAGTTGTAATAGGTATCTGGTTTATCTCTTCGTATACAACTTATATTATTTCAATTCTAGGTTGGTATGAACTATAAATTTGCAGAGGAGGTTCCAAAATATATAGTGGGCAAGGTATACAACCTTGGTGGTACATTGTATTGCCAACAAATTACTGATGACATTTGTCATGTGTCCATCTGTTACAACCCCAATTCTTGGATTCATTGGGTGAGAAATGTAATTTCTCACAGTAAATATATTTGGAAAAAAATAATGAAACATTTTTTTGTGAATAAATGGATTTCATTTACAATAGCCTTGATGATTGTGTTGTGCGCTTTATTGGCTATTGGGCCCAATAACAAGGAAATTCAATTAGTAAATGAATAATTGAGTTTTTGAGAAAAGAAAGGTGAGGAAACGTCTAGAAGGCAAAAGAACTTAATCCAAAGGTGGATTTAGTGCCACATGGGTTCCTTGGGTCCCAAGGAGTCCAAGGTTGCAAATATAATGCAATAAGAAAATAAAAGATCAATTAAGTATTTCCTTGTTAAGAAAGAAATTGAAAATAATGATAAAATGTGGAAAATATGTGGAAAAAGATATATTTGAGTTATCCTTGGTGGATTTTCGTATCCCAAGGATTCCTAACATTAAAAGGAATACCAATGAGGAAAATAAAAGAGAAATAAAGAGAAATCCTCAAAAAGAGATATTTTAATAAGAAATAAATAAGAGAATGTGAAATAACGATTTTGATGCATCTAGAAGGATAATAAGTATCCTTATGAAGGAATTTCGAAATCTTGGAGTTTCTTGGGGTCCCAAGAGTCCCAATGAAGAAAGAGGAAAGAGAAAATACCAATAATGTTAAATATGAGGATAATATGATGCATAATGAATGAATTATGTGGTATTTCTAAGAAGGAAATATTTCCTACGTGAGGAAAATATTTTCTCATGGCCAATGGATTAAAAAGTAAGAACAAAGAGAATAAGAGGGATGATTTTTGAAATCTTAAAATCAAAAGAAGAAGGAATATTAAAGAAATATGAGAGATAGAGAAACTAGCTTCTTGATGAAGGAATCACATTCCTATTGAAAGAGGGATTGGTTGCTTCGTGGGTAGACATCCCAGGGCATTGCTACACTTCCCTGTAAAAGGAGTAGGACCCTTGGACGAATCCAAGATGATCCCTTGCACCCTTCTCTCTCCTTCTTCTTTCTTTTCCATCCAAAATCTTAAAACATGGGAGCACCGTGACCCTGGAGCAACGAGGAGCTCAGGTGGGTTGGCGATGGATCTGGATGTGCCACGATGCCAGAGGAAGGTCTAGCCAGCGTCGTCGTATCCTAAACGATGTTCCATCACAGTCGCACAGCTGCACATGGAGACTACGAGGTGTAGGTCTTCCCAGCCAATCTCGACGGCCTCGACCCTATCTTGGGACACTCAGACTTAGAAGGGGATGACAGAGGTAGGGGAGCCATCCCCGGTGGTCGACGAGGTCCGGAGAGGGCGACGCAACCGCACCTTCCCCCTACTGCTGAGGAAGAGCAAGGTCACGCGCTGGAGGAAGAAGGTCGGGCCATTGGAAGTGTATATCCCTCCACGGGCGGGAAATACAATAACTTACCTAAGGGCAGTTTCGTCATTTTGAAATGTACTCAAAGACAACCGAGCAACGTTGCATGAGATCGGCCATGTGGCACTCCTGGATTGGCCCAAAGTAAGTATTTTTGTGAAATTCATATCTCATTAACCGTAGCTCGGATAGATGCGCATTATACATGAATTTTGATCAGGAGAACTCAATAAATGCAATAAAAATATATTTGAAATAATTCTGATTACAATTCAAAAAGTAATGGAAGTTATTAACTTTAATGTAATGATGATTAAGAAACCCTATTTTGATATAATTAATGTGATTAATAAGGTTTAATTGATGATTAAAGTTGATATTAACCTATTAATCGTAAAGAGATACATTAAGGTCGAAAAAGATGAATTTTGCACAATTTAGGGTTCCATATGCTTTAATGAACCTTAAAACCCTAATATTGGTAAATGCAACTTTTAATGGCTTTAATTATTCAAAATTGTGAATAAATGATTCTAAGCTATTTCGAGCATTAAAGTTCCTAATTTTTGTTAAATACCCTTAATGTGGAAATTAGGGTTTCCTAGTGGATAAAAGGTAGAATTAATGATAAATAACAGTCATATGTGAATTAGAGCATAATGAACTACAAATTGATGATAAACAAGCATAATGATTTTGTCATAGATTAAAAAGGATAAAAATGATAGCTTTAATGTAAAACAGGCTTAATGGACTTAATTGATGGTGAATTGTGCATTAATCTGGAATTAAGGTTATGTGTTTGTAAAAGATAACCTTAATAACTTTTGTGAAGGATAGATGGGAAAATTAGGGTTCAAAAAGAGTAAAGGGAAGTAAAACCCTAATTGCAAAGTAAACCCTAAAGAGAAGAAGAAACCCTAAAAAGGAATAGAAACCATAACTAGCAAGATGGTTTGGATAGATTTTGATAAAAAGGAATTGAATGTAATTTCAGGACTGAATTGTGTGCTTGCTTGATTCTGGATTACTTGCTTGATTGGATTATTCCTGCACCTGAGTCTTCCTGACAGGTATGTGGTTAATTATGGTTAATCACATTAGTTTCCCAAGGGTTTTCCAAATGTTTCCTCATATTGAATGCAATCTAAATAGTTGGATGTTCATACTTGCAAAATTATAAAGTCACTATGGTTATCACAATTATAAAGAAGTGTGTATTCTCGCACCTACATGCCACCCTGATGGAAGATGCCATAAAGGTCAAGCCCAAGAGGGTAGACGCATGGGCACCATGAGAGGTGACCCCATACACCAAGCTCAGGAATGAGAAGGTGGTCTATGATGCATGACTATGAAGCACCATGAGAGGTGACTCTCAGGCACCAAGTTCAGGATTGAGAAGGTGGCCTTAAGTCAATGGCAAAAGAGAAACCCTAGAGGGGTATTCTAGGGTTAGGGTAAAAGTGGTGGAGAATGACACATTGAAAACGTAAATTGTCTTGTTAAATAATTTGATTGTGATTATTAAATTGTTATCCATATCTATGAAATTTTGGATGTCCCCACATACTAGAATATTCCGATATGCTGACTGACATTTTTTTTGTCAGAGTTTTAGGTACAAGCTTGAAAAGGACAAATAGTAAAGTGGCATATGTGAAATTAATTAAGAGTTAAAGTACAAAGGAGGATTAGTTAGAGTAGACTCCTGATGCAGATAGATGTAGATATCCTAGATTTGAAAAAGATATGCAAAGTTTTATTTTGTACCAGTATTCAGTTTAGTTAGTAAAATTTGTTAATTGTTATTGATTATTTGTTGAACCTTTGATCATGTTAATTGGGATAACGACACCGACCTTTTTGTCTCACTTAATCTTTAATAATTATTAAATTTTACAAATTCCATATAACTGAGGGAGTTATTAGAGGATTGTCCAAAAGATTGAGGTGTTTAGAAAAGGATCGCGTCTGGGGGCTGGCAATATTTTCCTCCGCACCGCTAGTCAGAATACAAGGACTCCCAGATTGTGTGACTGCCTGGCCGATGTCTTAGGATATGACTCAAAATAAGATACCTTTAGGAATCTCTCATCTTGTTCATCCCTTCTCAACTCAAATTCTATTAAGGACCTTAAGGATTAGGGTTTTCTCTCTTCTCTTCACCCTCTTGAGGTATGGGTAAGGTTAATAAGGTCTAAGTAATCCTCCACCAAATTAATGGAAATCATGTAAATAAGATATCATGGACATAAGCTTAATAAATTAAGCGCAAACTAATGAATAGATACATGCTTCGGTCGTATGACACGAGTTGTCATTGCCCTCACGAGAGACCTGAGGATAGACTTCCTTGTCAGGAGGATGAGTAGAGGGAGTTAGTCTTGAAAGTAGAGACCTCCATTAAAAGTAGGTACCTAGGATATCCTCTGAGGATGATGTTAACCCTAACCCTAAGTGGAGGTTAGAGAGTGAGATGACATGCTGAGTTAGATGTCATGGTAAACTAGGCATTGGGATAGACATGCATGGGATGCCATATGAGCCATGAGAGATTGGATGATCGAGTACCTTTCGCAACCCAACCCTAGGAAAGGTCGTGCATGAGAGAAAGATAGCTCCTTCATGGATGTGGTTAGAGAACAACCTATAGAAACCTTATGGGATGTTGCAAGTAGGATATAGCTTGCACCCAGAATACATCAGTAGTATGAGCAGTAAGTTAAAACTGAGGCCAGAAGGATAGGATGGACGGCTTATGAGATAAGCATAAGGGGCTATGGATAATCATGAGCAAACATAAGGTTGAACATAGGCTTCACCCATGTAGAGGTATGCCTGTGAGCTTGATCCTTCATGGAGAGAGAACCTCTAGTAGTATGGCTGGATGTGGAGTTAGCTCTAGAGAGAGAAAGCAGGACCCCATCAAGGAGGTTGGAAGCCTAACACCTCAAAATGTGAGGAACAATGGGGAGTTGAAGATGATGCGACCTAAGTGGATGAAAGTGGTTGCCTTATGCTTGACCCCTGGAGGCTGATGATATCTTGGTTGCCTTTAGAGGAACCAAACCCTAGAGAGAGGATGATGCTTCTGGTACCTATGTACCTATGATATAAGTGATTACTTGCTGAGATAAGACAAAGAGTGCCTTAGACCTGAGGAGGTTTAAGTAACCAGTTGTGAGGCTTTATACCTAGTTAGTTGTCCTTAAGGAGGACTCAACTCTAAGGTGATGCTCATATAAAAGGATCATGGGAGTACATGACATACCTTGGACATGCTTGATTCGTGGTTAAGAGATTGAGCATGTAGTTGGATACCCAAAGGTGAACCTAGGGTTCCTAGGCCTAAGAGGGGAAGCAGTGCATCTGATGCTCATGATGAGATTTGAGTCTCTATAGTTTTGAGCATGGTACTCCTCATGTGTAGAGGTAAAGGAAACCCCTTAAGTTAAGGGTATGTTTGATGAACCCCTCACAACTAAGTTGATCTAATGTTGAGGAAAGAGAACAAATATGACCTAGCATGGTGGCCTGCTTGAGCCTCAGTAGTTGCTGGGGTAGACATGCTCATGTGAATGTAAATCCTAAGGACGGTTGTGACCTTGTTGTCAAGAGTTATAGTTTTCTCCTATCCTGGGAGAGGGACCCATTGGTTGGGTGTTTACCAGTTTTGTGGGTTTTGAGGAAACCTAAAGAGGTCTCATTGGATCTTGAGAAGCTAAGTGAAGAGTACATGGTAAGAGAATGAACCTGTAAACCCATAGATAACCATCTCTAGTGCATGTTGGTGTGTTACCATGGAGGCAACTGGTATGGGGCCTAGCCAAGGTGGATAGGTCACCATGACCCCTGTGAAGGGATGAAAGACAACCCAGGGAATGCAGACAGAGATGATGAAGGCTTGGGTAAGGTTCTAAGTCAGACATGTACTATAATACAATCCTAAGTCTATCATAGGGTCAGGTAGGGATAAGACTGATGGAAGAAGGAGTTTCCTAATTCCCTAGTTGCACATGACCATAGTGTCGGGAGGTAACAACTATCATTATCTGAGGGCCATGGGTTAGGAGATTGATCACCTTCATGAACTCATGGGACACAAAGGGCAGATGAGTAGGGCACTCTCTGGATGCATAAGGGAAGAGTGATGAACCCTAAAGTGTCGACACCCTATAGACCTAGAGGTCATGACCAAGGAATATGTGTGGACCCAAGTAGGTTCGAGACCAGTTTTCCATGGAAGTAACTTTGATATCAAGATTATTGTGAAGTAGAGACATAAGTTGCACATTTCAACTTAGATTTGAAGGTGTACTGGAAATGTGGGATGTATCATCTCTACTCTTAGAACAGGAAGAACTTTGTGTTTGGATGACCGCCAAATGTTTATTTCCTCTTGTTATGGGAGGGAGATATGGGACAGTATGCATGCCATACACCAAGGATAAAAGATGATGCGAGTTGGAACGTTGCTATGAGGTATGAGGACAGAGATGATAACATACCTTGGTGGAGTGAATGATACATGGATGGTTTGCAAATAATAAAAGGAATAATGTAGTCATCTTATGAGGATGTTTTTGTCATGAGCTATGAGTCATACAAGGTTGAATTCAAAAACCAAGAGGATGAGCTCAGAGTTTTCTCAATGAAGACAAACTTAGAGTTTGAGATGAGATGATAAGTATAATACATGGAGGTGTATGTCTTCAACATTACCTAACACCTAAGGATAAGAAGTGGTAATGAATGCTCTGGTTGAGATATAGATGCCTAGTTTAGCTAGAGGCTAGAAGAAGTTGAGGTTGTTCGACTAACCCTAAGTTTGGAAAGGAGATGTGTTTTGGCTAACACACAGATGTAATACGATATGTTGAACAAGTTAATGTTTGTTTGGTTAGCCTGTTTAGTCCTTGATGTAGTGAAAGGATGGTGATAGAACCTCGGATACACTTCTTTGGATAGGAAAGTAATAAAACCCTGATGAGAGTGGTTTAGGGTTTCTGAGGAATCGATCTTGAGGAATCGTGACATACAGGAGATCATGGTTTTAAGATCACCAAACACTGTGATACTACAAAGATAGTAAGTGATTGTAGTACTTGGGATGCTTAAAATGAAATTGCATGTAGCATGTGGCCATGCAAGTCAGGAGGTGAAGGACGAACACCAGTAACCCAATGCATGGATATAAAGTATAAAGAGTTCCCAAGAGGGAATGGATGTTCACCACTATGGATTATGTGGCAAGCCTTCTCTATACTAAGGAAGGTCAAGATGCAATATGGGTTGTGGTAGATTGCCTTACCTAGATAACATGAGAAAGAAAGAATGTTGTCAAGGGACAAATTCGGTTGAACTACTTAAGAGAGAAAGATAGTTCAACCACACCATGATGTGAGTTCAAAGGTTCTTGAGTATGACCTAAATGTTCACTTCCATAAGGTGGAAGTAGGTACATGAAGAACTCGATGTTAGTACCGCTTATCACCCCTAACTAATGGTTAGTATGATCCAGACTAGAGGGTCTGCTGAGAGAAAGTGTGCTTGTTCATGGTGATACAAAGAGATAGTTCTTAAGATGTGATGTTAACCACCATAGCCTTTATCGGTATGCAAGAAGTTCTATAGGGAGGTTGTGTCGGTCACCACTTCATTAAGATGATATTGGTGAAGGAGGCCTCACGAAGGTCAGAAAAGAACCACAGTGTGTGCACATGAAGTTACTTTGATCATGCAATGGCTGAGAGAGAGCCCAGTGGTGACATGAGTCACAAGATGATGCAAAGCAGACTGACATGCAGTTCACTGTGGGATAATATGTGATGTGAAAATTTGACCCCTCTAAGCTACAACTGAGAAAGCTGAGTCCCCGATATATGGGTCCATTTGAGATGGATTGGTGGAGATGGTTGTGTTTAGCCTTACCCCTTAGGATAACATGATGTATAATGTGTTACATGAGTCCAATATAGAGCACTATGTGAGGTACCTAAGCCATGTGCTGAGCCCTGAACCTATTCAACTTTTTGAAAGGCTGAAAAGTCCTGAGTCACCTATGAGGGTACGATATACCAAGGTAAGAAAGAACTCAAATGGAAGAATATGAGAAGATGAAGGTTCTTGGAAAGCACCATGGAAATGGTGAAGTCCATGGGAGCCCTGATGGACATAAGAAAGGGTTATTCTGTTTGTTTGCTTGCTTGATGGAATTTTGAGGATAAAATTCTTATAAGAGGGGAAGGATGTTACAACCCCAATTCTTGGGTTCATTGGGTGAGAAATGTAATTTCTCACATTAAAGATATTTGGAAAAAAATAATGATACAATTTGTTGTAAATAAATGGATTTTGTTTACAATAGCCTTGATGATTGTGTTGTGGGCTTTATTGGCTATTAGGCCCAATAACAAGGAAATTCAATTAGTAAATGAATAATTGAGTTTTTGAGAAAAGACAGGTGAGGAAACCTCTAGAAGGCAAAAGAACTTAATCCAAAGGTGGATTTCGTGCCACATGGGGTCCTTGGGTCCCAACGAGTCCAAGTTTGCAAAGATAATGCAATAATGAAAGAAAAGATCAATTAAGTATTTCCTTGTTAAGAAAGAAATTGGAAATAATGATAAAATGTGGAAAAAGATATATTTTAGTTATCCTTGGTGGATTTTCGTATCCCAAGGATTCCTAACATTAAAAGGAATACCAATGAGGAAAATAAAAGAGAAATAAAGAGAAATCCCCAAAAAGAGATATTTTAATCAGAAATAAACAAGAGAATGTGAAATAATGATTTTTGATGCATCTAGAAGGATAATAAGTATCCTTATGAAGGAATTTCGAAATATTGGAGTTTCTTAGGGTCCTAGGAGCCCCAATGAATAAAGTGGAAAGAGAAAATACCAATAATGTTAAATAAGAGGATAATATGATGCATAATGAATGAATTATGTGGTATTGCTAAGAAGGAAATATTTCCTACGCGAGGACAATATTTTCTCATGGCTAATGGATTAAAAAGCAAGAACAAAGAGAATAAGAGGGATGATTTTTGAAATCCTAAAATCAAAAGAAGAAGGAATATTAAAGAAATATGAGAGAGAGAAACTAGCTTCTTGATGAATGAATCACATTCCTATTGAAAGAGGGATTGGTTGCTTCGTGGGCAGACATCCCAGGGCGTTGCTACACTTCCCTATAAAAGGAGTAGGACCCTTGGCCGAAACCAAGATGATCCCTTGCACCCTTCTCTCTCCTTCTTCTTACTTTTGTGTCCAAAATCCTAAAACATGGGAGTACGTGACCCTAGAGCAATGAGGATCCCATGTGGGTTGGCGATGGATCTGGATGTGCCACGATGCCATAGGAAGGTCTAGCCAATGTCACTGTATCCTAAATGATGTTCCATCACAGCCGCACAACTGCACATGGCGGTTGTGTGGTACAGGTCCACCCAGCCAATCTCAGCTGCCTTGACCCTATCTTCAGACACATGTAGACTCAGAAGGGGACGACGGAGGCAGGGGAGCCATCCCCGATGGCCGACGAGGTCTGGAGAGGGGTGACGCAACCACACCTACCCCCTGATGCTAAGGAAGTGCTAGGTCGCGCGCGGGAGGAAGAAGGTCGGGCCATTGGACGTGTATGCCCCTCCACGGGCTGGAAATCCAATAACTTACCTAAGGGCAGTTTCATCATTTCGAAATATTCTCAAACTCAACCGAGCAACGTTGCATGAGATTGGCTAGGTGGCGCTTCTGGATTGGCCCAAAGTATATTGGAAGCCTAATTCTGATTGCAATTCGAAAAGTAATGGAAGTTATTAACTTTAATGTAATGATGATTAAGAAACCCTATTTTGATATGATTAATGTGATTAGTAGGGTTTAATTGATGATTAAAGTTAATATTAACCTGTTAATTGTAAGGAGATACATTAAGGTCGAAAAAGATGAATTTTGCACAATTTAGGGTTCCATATGCTTTAATGAACCTTAAAACCCTAATATTGGTAAATGCGACTTTTAATGGATTTAATTATTCAAAATCATGAATAAATAATTCTAAGCTATTTCGAGCATTAAAGTTCCTAATTGTGGTTAAATACCCTTAATGTGGAAATTAGGGTTTCCTAGTGGATAAAAGGTAGAATTAATGATGAATAACGTTCATATGTGAATTAGAGCATAATGAACTACGAATTGATGATAAACGAGCATAATGACTTTGTCATAGATTAAAAAGGATAAATATGATAGCTTTAATGTAAAAGAGGCTTAATGGACTTAATTGATGGTTAATTGTACATTAATCTGGAATTAAGGTTATGCGTTTGTAAAAGATAACCTTAATGACTTTCGTGAAGGATAGATGAGAAAATTAGGGTTTAAAAACAGTAAAGGGATGTAAAACCCTAATTGTAAAGTAAACCCTAAAAAGAGGAAGAAACCCTAAAAAGGAATAGAAACCATAAGTAGCAAGATGGTTTGGATAGATTTTGATAAAAAGGAATTGAATGTAATTTCAGGACTGAATTGTGTGCTTGCTTGATTCTGGATTACTTGCTTGTTTGGATTATTCCTGCACCTGAGTCTGCCTGACATGTATGTGGTTAATTATGGTTAATCGCATTAGTTTCCCGAGGGTTTTCAGAATGTTTCCTCATATTGAATGCAATCTAAATAGTTGGATGTTCATACTTGCAAAATTATAAAGTCACTATGGTTATCACAATTATAAAGAAGTGTGTATTCTCGCACCTACATGCCACCCTGATGGAAGATGCCTTAAAGGTTAGGCCCAAGAGGGTAGACCCATGGGTATCATGAGAGGTGACCCCAGACACCAAGCTCGGGAATGAGAAGGTGGTCTATGATGAATGACTATGGAGAACCATGAGAGGTGACTCCCAGGCACCAAGCTCGGGATTGAGAAGGTGGCCTTAAGTCAATGGCAAAAGAGAAACCGTAGAGGGGTATGTCGGGGTTAGGGAAAAAGCGGTGGAGAATGACACATTGAAAATGTAAATTGTCATGTTAAATAATTTGATTGTGATTATTAAATTGTTAGCCATATCTGTGAAATTTTGGATGTCCCCACATACCGGCATATTCTGATATGCTGACCGACGTTTTGTTTGTCGGCATTTTAGGTACAAGCTTGAAAAGGACAAATAGTAAAGTGGCATATGTGAAATTAATTAAGAGTTAAAGTACAAAGGAGGATTAGTTAGAGTAGACTCCTGATGTGGATAGATGTAGATATCCCAGATATGAAAAAGGTATGCAAAGTTTTATTTTGTACCAGTTTTCAGTTTAGTTGGTAAAATTTGTTAATTGTTATTGATTATTTGTCGAGCCTTTGATCCTGTTAATTGGGATAACGACACCGACCTTTTGGTCTCCCTTAATTGGGATTTACTGGGAGGTGGGGTCATTACACCATCCATCTTGTGTATGACGGAATGGGGGACAATCCACTACCCATACTTAATCCTGAATATAGTACAATTGAAGAAGTTGGGGGTGCTATGGGGAGTTGGCCTAGACACTTGGTTATCAATGACAAACTATACCTTAATTCTACCATATTTTTCATATTTGACTGCATATATGAACTCGTATATTATAAGTATGTAATTTAATTAACAGGTTTGCAAACCAAAAAGTAAAAATTCTACTAGTCGTCCTCTTATGCCCAAGGCATATTTTATTCTACAATCCACATTCGATGAGTTGGGAAGTAAATGTAAATGTTTGTGTTGATACTTAACCAACCAAAGCTCTGGATTACAAATGTTGATCAATTTAATAGAAGATGCTACTGGGAGGGACTTTGATAGTTATATTTTTCTTGATGATATTATAGAGTTGTTCTGGTATGATTGGCTGAATACTTTGATAATAGAAGTATGGAAAATGTAAGGATCTATCAATATAGAAAATTCCAATACACATTTTTAGCTTATTTCTGTATATGGAAATAATTACAAATGTTTTACAACCATTTATATACTGAGACCACAAACTTTGATATAAGAAATGTTGGATTCTTAGTTCCTTCATTCACTAGTCAAGCGGAGACACATATTGATGATGTGAATGAGTACTTCTCTACTGCATTCAAATATTTTTCTAGTGAGGGGAAATAAATTATCCTAATTCCTTTTAACGTCCAGTAAGTATTATTATTCAATATAATTTTAATAATGAATAAATTTTTTTATTTTTATATTTGTATTATTCTTACTCAGAGCTAGACATTGGGAATTAGTGGTGATTGTCCCAAAATTGATGACTCTTTATTATCTTGACCCAATGGGTAAAACAACAAGGGGTCACAAACTGAAATTGCTTGCTATGGAGTAAGCATAAATTTAGTCAATGCTTCAACATGATATTTCTATTTAGAATTTCTATTTTATCAAATATCATTTATTTGATAGGGGTATAAAGGCTTTTCGTGAAGCTAGACGACAAATACCCACAAAATTAAAGACATTGAATTTGAAAAATGTCAAGGTAGCTACTTTGACAACTGCTTAGTCTTATATGTATTAATTTTCAACTCTTATATGTCAACTCTTATAGTCTTATCTCAACTCATGTTTATAGTAGTTTACTAACATTAAGTATAATTCGTTATTTGTAGTGTCATATACAAAATAATGACTGGGCTTGTGGCTACTATGTAATGAAATATATGCAAGCTATTATCAAACAAGCATCACATGACATTCAGACTATAGATCAGGTAATAAAGAATAACATCATAAATTTACAAGTGTTTGTAGTCATTTTATAAAATATTAGCATGTGCATTTTCTGTTACAAATATTTACAACACAGCCTTACACACGTGAGGACTTAAATGAATTCTGAGAAGAGTGGGCAGATGCTTTTCTAAATGAAGTCAATATAGCATTGGATTAAATATGTCAGCTCCATTTATATATGTGGTTTTAGTACTCTTTCATATTTACTTTTATATTTGACATTTAATATCATCTCAGACTTGCAATCTATCATTTTGTAAATTATGATGTGATTATGTGTAACTCAACTGAATATATGAATCATTTTTGTTATGAATGTGTGGTTTGGAATGGTGATGTTTGAGCATCAATACTCCCCTCTCCCATATCCTGGTTCTTCTTGTTCTTCTATTTTGTTTATGCAGATTTTTTTTTAAAATTGTACGCTATAGGGTCGGTTATCTTAAAAAACTGACCTTATAGGTATCTCAGTCCTACCGCATAGCACGACTGTGTTACAGCGTAGAACGTCCGTGCTGCATAGCACGACCGTGTTGGGATATTGTAGAACGGTTGTGCCATGTAGCACGGCCGGGTTGGGATATGGTAGCACGGTCGTTCCGCATAGCACGGTCGTGCTACAATATCCCAACACGGGCGTGCTACGCGGTACGATCATTCTACCATATTCCAACATGGCTGTAGACTCTATTGAGTCAGTTTTCTTCATATAACTGTCTTTATAGAGCATCTTTAGGGTCGGTTATTAAGAAAAACCGACCTTATAGGGTCTGGTTATCAACAAGCTCAATCTATAGACTCTATTGAGTCTATTTTTCTTCATATAACTGTCCTTACAGAGCATCTCTAGGGTCGGTTATTAACAAAAACCGACCATATAGGGTATGGTTAAAAGCTCACTATAGACTCTATTGAGTCGGTTTTAATAACATAACTACCCTTACAGAGGATCTCTAGGGTCGGTTATTTAGAAAAACTGACCTTATACGGTTCAGTTACAATTTCTTTTCTTGTTTGGGGTTAGTTTTTGACAACCTCTTGGGTCGATTTTTACTATATAAGGTATTTTTTCTTTGGTTAAAAAATCTGACCCTATAGAGAAATTTCTCTAGCGACAGCCACTTAGGCGTCGGCTGAAAAGTGACGCTATAGGCTTAAAAAAATGATGCTATAGACCATTACTATACTAGTGATTGCACACATTTACTAAACGTGTAGCCCGCCACAAATAAAGTAAGCATGTATAAATCCACTTTGACAATATTCTATGTGCATAAGTTTTTTATTTGATTTTTATTTTATCTTCCCAATTATTTAATGATTTGCCTAATATATTATTGAGCTTTCTCCAAATGTTAGTTGCAAAAGGGGGTCATGGTAGAGTCATCTATCTATAGCAGTGTGCATTACTCAAGTTAAGAGCACTCTACAGGATTTTCCAACTTACTAAATGTAGACTGTAAAGATTTCTCCATCTCTCTGTGATGATATTAACAAGCACATCCACTCTTTTATCTGGTCAGGATCAGGTGACCGAAGATTGTCCCTAGTGGGTTGGAGGAAAGTCACTACCTCTAAGGATAGTGGAGGCCTTGGAATCAAGGATTCTCTTGATCAAAATATTTTTCTTATGATCAAGAATGCATGGTCCTTTCTTAATGAGCCAAATAAGCTATGGGTCAAAATCTTCAAGGAGAAATATATCTCAAGTAAGAGGCTTCTTAATAAACCTTGCTCGTTTGTGTGGGGTTTCATCAAGCATAATATCGAATGCATCCAAATATTTTGTGGGAGAGACAATGGTCGGGCCACCAATGTCTGGTACGATAAGTAGATTAACAATCTTTCAGTGAAGAATATCTCCCCTATCATCAGTATACATCCATCCTTAGATTCACTCTTGGTGGAATCGGTGGTGATGCACAATGGATAATGGGACTGGGAGTTCATTGGAGCTTTTCTACCTAATGAAGTGTGGACCTTGATTGACAACATACCTCCACCCACTCTTGAAGGTGGGGATGATCAATGGGGCTGGCCCCTTGAGACCTTAGGAGAACTGAGTAGTTGACCGCCTACATATGGCTTCGCTCCTTGACCAAGACCCAAACTCTAGGTGACTGGAAGTACATATGGCAAGTTGATATTCCTGAGAGAATACATATTTTTCTGTGGTTGATGTAGAATAAAGCCTTGCTCACCAATGCTAAAAAAATAGGCACAGGGATGTTAATCCTCTTTTCCCTATATGCACCAATGAAAATGAAACTCTCATCCATGCCCTTAGGGACTGCCCTAACTGCAAGAATACATGGATAGAGGTACTTCATGACACTTCTGACTTCAACTTCAAAGAGAATGAATGGATAACTTTCTATTTGACACCAAATAATGACAATGACTCCAAGGCAGTGATATGTGATGTCACACAGTAGCATAACTGGACGTTGAGAAATAAATACATCCATGAACACATCACTATCCCACTGAAGAATAGAGTGAATTTCATTCTTGAATGTTCCCTCTCAATTCAAAAATATCACATCACCACTTCTCCAAAGAACAAGAAATTGGGGTGCCATTCAATTACCAATGACACTAAGCTCCTTGTGTTCATAGATGCAGCATACCAAATCCATTCCAAATGCTCGGGCCCAGGCATTTTCATCTTTGGTAGTCATGGCACATACAAATTATTCGCAAGTCTTCGTTCTAAAGCATCCTCGAGCATGGAGGCTGAGGTGCAGGCTATCATCAAAGGTTCCCAAATTTCCAATGATCATGACTATCATAACTATCTTATTCTTACTGACTCTAAGTAGGCAGTGGACTGTCTCACCACAGACAATGACACCCCTTCTAGATTCATACCCTATCCTAGTAGGTATAAAGCATTGCGGGAGGGAAGTACATAGATGCTCCAATATATACCTAGGAATCTCAATTTGATTGTAGATTGTATAGCCAAACAAGTACTTTGGTCTAGACATGCTTTCTCTTTAGTTATGCAACCAACTTGGTTGAACTGTAATGCCCAAGAGGTGGTTTCAAATCTTTTTCCCATACTAGGGATCAAGATCAATAAGAAGTAACCCTAGCTTTGCAAAAAAAGGGGGTAATGGTGTGGTTGTCTATATAAGATGGGTCCTTGTGTCCAACCCTTATACCTTAGGACTACAAGATGTGTTCTCGATCCTATGGGTGGGGGTGAATCATAAGGGCATTTAACCATCACTACGCTTGGGCATCACTTCAACATTTTACTTTAGTTTTACCATACTATGTGGTCTACTCATGTCACACTAGTTGGTTTACTGTTGGTTGTTGCTTTCCTATTATAAATTACCTCAAAACAATGATGTTGTACCCCACCCAAAAAATGTATATGTTTTTCTCTTACATATTTTTTGTGATAAATTAATTTGGCAATCGTGTTGGAAAAAGATAAAACAAAATGAGATTGGAGTCACCACCATGTTATATTTGTAAAATGAGGGAAAAAAGAATAATGTTTCCAATCCATTATATAAAATCAATTGACTCTAGCATCCAAATGTCAGATAGATACGAAAGATGGAAAGCACGACTAATAACCATATTTGATGATCTCGTTATGAGTGGGGAAGGTTTATCACTCCATCTTGTCTGGTAAATCAATATGGTACTCATTTTTTAACGCTCTTGAGGTATGTGAATTTCAAGTAGTATTAAAAAGGAACAAAATGACAGAATGTCACAAAAACATTTTTATCTCTACCAATCATTGGGGATGGATATGGACATGGCTTTCACATCATTTCTCTAAAGGTCCTAGTTTTATGTATTGGGGGTCTTAATCAGCTTATGATTTCTCACAATGGAGATCCTTCCTATACAATTAGGACTGATGCATAGGAAAAAAAGAGTGGACAATTTAAAGAGATATAATTTAACAACATAATTCAATATTTATTCAAGTAATCAAGTCAAGATATATAGGCATATAACATGATGAGGAACAATAAATTATGGGTATATGAGATTAATCTCAAGAAGATAATATGAATTAAAGAAAATCAAAGATGAGAAGTTTACATATACATGATTATTGTTGTTCAACCTAACAGTGCCCATAATGATCCTTAAACAAAAATAATGCAAGAAATAAAGAGGGAGATAATTGATCCTCTACCTTCATAAGGGTCAAAAGGGGCCTAGAATATGTTATATACTGGGGAGGGGGGTATTCATATGATACGTTTAGGGTTTGGGGCATCATGATAAAAGACTCTAGAAGTGGAGGCAAAATGAGGTGATGCGGCATGAAGGCATATCCTGCGGGTCAAGCTAATCTTCCACGTGTCACAGGGTGGATGGATGGTTGTGACCCATCGGGTAACCCAGGTAGGAAAAAACATGTTTTTTTATTATCTAGATTTTTAGGAACATTCTGGAGAAAATCGAATAGAATCAATGGAAACAACAAATTGTGAATAGAATTCAATACAAAATTAAGAAAGATCCTTGACCATTATCAAATAAAGATATGTATTTTTGGAGGAAAAATTCCATTGAATATTTTTTTGAAAAAGATATAATATCTTATTCAAGATAATTCATCTGGGAAATTTATGAGAACTACTTATGAAAAGTAGAATTGGTGAAAAAATTACACTTGAGTTTGGATAAGAATATTTTCTATACATGAAACTCTGAACTGGATAATTTTGGGTGAAAATGAATGAATCAAATAGGCAAAAAATGGGAAAATATGAAAAAGGTGGAAAAAGGAAAATGTGGAATGGAATTTTTAATTAGCCATAGAATAAACATTATCATGAATTTACACTAAAAAATAAAAAAGGAGGGTGTCAATTGTTTATCCCTCACAAGTCAATGTTCATGATAAGAGTGAGAAATATAAGCTTGAGCAATACGACCCCCATTTTTAATTTAAAAAGACAAAAAGGTGAGACTCGTCAAGAATATTCTAATGCACCTTGTCAAAGGTTGAGAGCACATGTTTTATCTTTTCCTTCTAAGGATGGATTAATAAAATATTCATTTCTAAAAAAAGATTGAACATTGATAATATCTATAGAATAGGGGTGGCCTTCGTCCAAGGAATTTGCCTATATATGACCAATCATTCATTCCCTTAAAACATTGATGAGCCATTTGAGGTTTATCAGCTATAAAGATGATTGTCATTGTTTCCCCAGTTTTTACAACAACATATGTTAGAGTCCATCAGTACGCCATGCCTTAGTGAGAAAAGGTGGATGTGAAAAGTAGATATGATAGAAGTTTGTCAGATGTTATTAAAATCATGATTTTATGACCATTGATAGCCATCAAAAGTATTTGATTAGGAAATGATCTTGAGAAGTCACTATCTCACTTTTTCCTTTTTTAGTCTTCTAATCTTATTTTGTTTTATTTTATGATTAGAAATCTAAGTGAGTTAGGTCAATCACGAGACCAAGTGGAGTGGACTAAATCAGGGTTCTGACCACAACCCTCAAAAGGTAAAATTTGATGGATTTTCCTATTTGAGATAGGGATTTGGCCAATCAAAGTATATAAGATTGGGTGCCATACAAGTTCCCAGTTATAAAGTAACCTTCCTATCTACTGACAGTACTGGTCAATCATCTTATCCTTAGAGAATTTGTAATCCCATAGGATAAAATTCATAGGAACAATGTTGAAAAAAGTTGTGATTCGGGATCAGGTGATCATCCAACGATAAGATAGTGTCCACAATGTGTTACCCACTGGTTCCTTATCCATTCTACTAGATTGGTGATGAGAAATTATCCCTAACATTCTAGTTCTCAATTGATTTGATCAACCTTCTTTTGAACGTCATCCCAACCAAGAAGGATCATAAAATTTAGAAATGATAGCATATGCAATTACTAAGAGTTTCTACTAGACGTAGGAAATGGAAATAAATTTGGGACATGAATGGTGTAATCTTAGGTCATTCGTTACCTTAGATCTAGAAAGATACGAAATTTGTGATTGTTCTAGTCTAAGGTCATAGTCAAGGACAATAAAATATTTCAAAATATGAGCATAGTATTTTTTCAGTTTTAGGATAGATATAAGACCCCAAAGATGTGCAAATTGGGGCTAGCTGAGTTTAAGGTCATAGTCTAAGACCATATATTTGGATTTAATTCTAAAATCATCAAGGTATTTTTTGGAAAATAGGGAGAGTTTCATCCTAATAAAAAGTGATTCAAAATAACCGTAATATTTCAAATTGTTTCATATCTTATTTGTATTTTTCTTATTTTTTATGATTCTAAAAGGATTATAATCAGGGGAGTTCAGACATCCTCCTCCATTCCTAGTAGTGATGACAATAGAGAGAGCTCAGTTGAGAAAATGACAATGACAATATTAGTAGAAAATGGAGTTGAGAGGAATTGTGGTGCATTGCGGTGATCTGTTGATCATCATCATCGCAGATACGTGCACTCCATGGCCATTTCATTGTAGAACATTAGTAGACGATTTCTAGCGGTGGTGGAGCTTCATATTGCCAATTTTGATGATGTTACTAGTTTGTATTCTGTTTCATTCATTTATACGGAGGTATACCCTTCATCTTGTAGCTTTAGTTTGGACATTTTGTCTTTTGGAAAAATTTGGATTTTGGCTTTTTTGGTATTCTTTGTAGTCTGGAAGTCGAAGATGACTTAATGTGCATTTTGTCTAACAATTCTTCAATTGTTGTTGTTTTTTTGTTTTTTGAGCATCTTGTGTTTGATGGTGTTGATTTAAATTTTTGTGTGAATATTATGTTTTTTTTTACTTTTTATTTATAGATGGAGGCTTGTGAACGGTATGTAAATGCAAACATTCCTTATATGGATCTGACTTGGATGATCAAGATGTTGAGAAGATGTTGGGACTAATGCATATTCACTGTACATTATGCTACCTTATTTTCTTAGTTCTTGCTTAGATGTGAAAGTTCTAATCATTGTTTTCTTTGGGTAGTCATTAGGGCAATGTGAGCTAGATTGTGGGAGAACTTTCCAGGATGAGAAATTTATGGCTAATCCAGGCATGTTTTGGATATATGTGCATCATTGAGGGCGTCGAATGGGAGATGAGGTATACCTTAGAAAGTTTTCTCCTTTCTATTTCCCTTTGATTGATAATATCAATTTAGATTTTTACCAGAGGGTGATAGTTTTTGACTTCATCTTTTAGTCCTTGGAGTCTCTAATGTTTATTTGAGTACCTATGGAATCAGTTGGAGCATTATATTCTCGATTGCTTAATGAAAAGTTGGCATTGGTTGAGGAGACCAATTTTGGGAATATATGACGCTATGGTATTGTAGATAGGAGTTATATCATCCCCTTGATTGAGAACTTTCTCACCGAGACTAGTACCTTTCACTTTACTTTTGATGAGATAGCCATATCCTTTAGCAAGCTTTCCAGGATCATTGGGTTAAATTTTTCCAAGACTCCCATTCCCAATTTGTCGGATAGAAAACTGCGAAGGCGATCTCAACTTGTTGAGGTACTGAGAGTGAACCCATATGAGATTGATATGGCTTTGAGATATGAAGTTAAATACACCGAATTGTCGCAACCTTCTTGCATAAGAGGGAGAGAAGGTACACAAGTTATCCTCTATATGTTACCATGAGTGTCATGGTTTTTCTTTTTTACTGATCATTTGTTTTTTTTATAACAATGCTTGGAACATAGGAGAGACTGGCTATTTCTCTAAACTTATTAATTTTGGGGTTGTTTCCTTTTTTAATTGGGGTGGATGTGTGTCTTCCGACATGTTTACATGCTTGAGGAGGTGTTTGTTTAGTGATTTCTTCATGAAGGAAACTATCAGGGAAAACAAGAGTTGTGGTAGCTTCATGGTTCTGATTGAGGTAAATATATTCTTTGCTTTCTATTTTTCTTGAAATGTTTGAAGTGACCGGTAACACCCCTCCAAGCACATACATGACAATGGAAACAAACTCAATGTTTTCCATAACATGGGTTAGTTGGCATGGAGGAACATCACAATACATGATAAACATATCAATAAGATAAAGGAAACGCTTGCATTTATTGGATATCTTGATTCATACATTGTGCTTGGCATAAAGGAAACTACATCACAAGCATCAATCAAATCTATGATACTTGGTATCATAACTAAACATAATGGAAAATATTTTAAAACTCTAGATCAGATTGGTAAATGGCACCCAGCCAGGCTAAGATTTGAGTTCTACTAATGCTTGATTCTCCTTTCTATCCTTCACTTGCTCCACGTCCCACGGACATCGCGTCCCCAGCCATGCAAAACAAACAACACGTCAGTAAGCGGTATTTGGCACATTATAAGACAAAAAAAATATACAATAACTTGACATTTATAAACTTGACATGAAATAATTGACATAACTCGATCATGGGTTATCTTAAACATTCATTGGATAACTTTAAACATGATGAATTAGAAAAGTAAATATATGCCACATCTCTTAAATCCCCATAGGAGCCTGTAATTGTTAGGAAAGCCATAATGCTGGGAAAGCCCATAACGACCTTTTCAGGTCCATAAATGGGGCACATATAAAAACTTAGCAAATTCCTTAATCTTCATTATTTACTTAGGTCTTAACTTAAACATTAAATTTTCTTAGTCTTAATCTTTAACATGATGGGATTTCTCCCTATTAATGCCATGATGGAATTTCTCCCTCTTAAATCATAATAGGGTTTCCCCTTCTTGAACATGATTAATTAAATCCGAATCATAATCTTAATTAGTGTTCTACCATAGACCATAAATAAATAACCAACCAAACAATGATAAATATACATGATGTATTCTTGAAAAAAACATTCATAATTCATGAATTCAAGCAATGTGCATAACCATAAATAAACATTCGATTAACCAAAACTACTTGTGCCAAATATGCATGGCCGACGTACCTAGATTAGATCACTTTAAGTTCATCTTCTCTGACTTGATTGGGTCTCTAAACACATGTAGTTTGATTAAAATCACATATGTACATAAGCTCATAGTCATAAAACCCTAATTCATTATTTGATCTATTGAAGGGTTTTAGGGTAGAAATCAACATTTGAGAACTAGCCCAGTCTATAGAAAATCCAAAATTCTTTCCAATGCTTATTTTTTCTCATTTATTTGAGCATCCGACGATTTACTGCGATTTCTACAAAACTAGACCAATCAGAAAAAGTTAAAAGCCATGAAATCCATAATATCCACTGGGACTGTGCATTTTGCTGAGATGGAAAAAACAACATCTTCCATCTGGCACAGACCGTCACCAAATGAAACACATGCTTGATGCGTCGTCCAAAGGTGAAAAACCAGAATTACCCATGTGTGATTAATAATTTGATTAACATGGTGGGGATACCTTGGTCATTTGAAGACCAGGTTTGTTCCTCCCCTGGCCATGGTGCAAGGCACACAACCTGGAGGTGCAAATGATTGATCAGAACTCCCGTAAGACCACCCTTTTGCTGGTAGTTGAGACTACCATTGTCTTCCTTACATCAAGATGAGGACGATGAGACAAAACATAATCCTGGCGTGCACTGGAACACCGGGCTGCTTGTTACAACCATAGCCATTGCGGGGTACAACTTGGCAGAGAAGAAGAATCTGGGTACATCCAAAAATGCAGAAGTAAAACGAGATGAGAAAACTCAATAGCCCAAGCTGGAATTTAGGAATCCTTCACGTGAATCAAAGAACTAGCAAGTTACTGGGTAGGCAGTGAGTAACGCAAAATAGAGGAAGTAAGCTTGAAAATGGAAATGATGGTGTGGGTGGAAAGGTGAGGATCTGAAGGCAAGAAGACATCCTCCAATCATCAATGAACTCTTGGGTGTGATTTCCTTGACCAAAAGGGCCTACAGGAGCCTTGTCGGAAAGCACAAGAAGTGGAATCAAAGCATAGCTATAGGGTATGAAGATTCGGGGCAAACTAGAGAAACCTAGCGATGTGGAAACAAAGTCCAGGGTCCATAGATGGTTATCGAGCATTTAATTTCCACAAAGGAGAATATGAGGGCTAAAAAATAGTGATGGCAGCCCGAGGTGAATGATGAGTAGGTGGTAACATCTCAGGACACTGGAGGGGCATTGACTGTGGAGGAGGATTCCTAGATATCTATGATGCTCAGAAGGGGCTCTGAGATAGTAGAGGGAGGTTGAAGGGAGGTATGCAACTCGAGCTTGGGGTGAAGACAACGACATAAAGAGGAATTTTATGTATATGTGTTCCTAGGGTTTATGCAAGAGGTCAAAGGATGCAGTTTCATCTCCCAAAGATGATGGGCAAGATGATTTCCAAAACGGGTGTGTGCCTTGCATGATTTTTGCAATCGAAAGGGAAAAAATAGTTTCCAAACTAGTCAAAGGTAGGAGAAGGTAGCTATAGTTGGGATTTACCCAGATCTAATGCGGATTGGATCCAACAACTTATATCATGTGCACGATTAAGGAGTGTGTAACTGCGAGATTAATGGGAACTATAGGTGTAAATCGGTGCATTAAATGCATATTTGAATAAAATGAACCCTTTTCAATCTCTTTTATTTTCCTTTTTAATTGGATGAGCATAAATAGTCCAAATAAAACTAATATTCGTAGGTAGACTAATACGAACTCAAATTTAAAGTCGATGTTGCCTTTTGGGGAACTTTAATGCTCAAAACACAAAATTAGAAGGGAATTCTATTTTCTTCATATTATTGAATCTCTTTATCATCTACTAACCAACGTTTTTGTGCATACTTCTCTCTTCACTAAACATATCCATAGGAAAAGTCTAGAATAATAGTTTTTAACTTAAATGCCTCAAATTGATAATTTTGCGCAAGTTAAGTTCCTAGTTTCCAATTTGGCATTTTAACTTACATGCAATGCATTAACACTTTAGATAATCTATAAAATACTTCCCTTTGTGACCCCATGAGTCAAAATTCTATTGAATGACTTATTACTCATTCAAAAGTTATTTCATCTATCTTTTTATGCTTTTTGGGCAACCTCTTAGACGAGTGAGAAAAAAGGATAATTATACTTTCTTATAAAAGGGAAACTTCTTGCCCAAGTTAATGTGTTCCCTATTTTCAAATCCTATCCCTTTATGTTTTTCCTTTATTTGTCTTTGAACAATTTCAAGAATATGAGTGAGAAAAGAAAGTGAAACTAATATTTATCAAATTAAGTTAATAGCAACACATAATACATAAAGGGAGGAGGAAATACATTTTGAGTCTCATTTTAATTTCCTACTCTCATTATATTTTAATATATTTAAATTTCATGGTCTTTTGCATTAAGACCCTCAGCAATTTTTATTTAAGAAAAACTACACTCTAAGTTTTAAATTAGTCTTAGGAAATTAGGATGTTACAATTCTACCCATCTTATATAAATTTTGTCCTCAAAATTTTATCAAAATACCCACCTTAGAACTTACCATATCCTTAGTGCAAACACTTCAAAATGCTAATATTATCATATGAATCCATGGTTCTAAACATTGCATGCAACAAAAGTTTTGAAAAGAAAAAGTATTACACTACAAAAGCCTACTCAGTCTTATCATCTTCACTCTCATCTATCATGGAAAAAAACCCTAGCTTGTCTTTTAGAAGGTAGGTTCTGGTGCTTGTTTTGGTTTTGTTCCTTCTTCAAAAGCTTTCGGCAATTTGGCTTGATATGCCCTAGTTCCCCATAGTAGTAGCATGATCTAGTACCCTGCCTGGATGGGCCTGCATGGTGTCTCCTACAAGTTGGGCACTGGGGTCATTCAGCTTATGCTTTATAGGTGCCTTTCTCTTCACGGCATGGTTGTTGGGAGGTTGATATTGGTTATTCTTATGAGGAACTTCCTTCTTATAGAATCTCCCATCATGATCTTCAAGATCTAGGGCTACATCTAGGGAAGCCTGGAGGGTCCTGTGGCCTCTTCCTGACAAGACAAAGCTCAAGTTGAGCTTGAGTCCTTAGATTAATTTCATTGTCCTTTGACGTTCATCATAATCATACCCATACTTTTGGAGGACTCTGGACTTCATGGCGTACTGGGTAATAGTCATGTCACCCGCTTAAGTGAGGTTGGAAAACTCTAGCTCCTTCTTCTCAATCATAGCTTCAAACACATAATGCTCCTAGAAGGCTTCAACGAAAATCCTTCCCATGTGAGTGGAGGTGCTTCAGCTGCCCTTGAGTTGAGGTGGTTCTCCCACCATGTGTAGGCTACTCCTTTGAGCATGTGGATTACAAAGTGAACCCTAGAGTGCTGAGGGTAGTCCATGTCTTGGAAGCAATGCTCCATGCCTCTAATCTAGTTCTCATCTTTGGTGACTACATCAATCTCTCCTTCACCTAAGAAAGAGTCGGGTCTTATCTTTAGGAAATCTATTAAAGTTAGATCATGATGTCTAGGTTGATGTTGTCCTTGTGCTAGCACATTGGTGAGTGCTTGGACAAGATCTGCTATGGTTGCCTTAGGGTTTCCTCTTGGTCTACTTCCCCCACTAGAAGATCTAGCACCATCATCCTTATCCTTTCCTTTGTCTGCTCTCTTAGGTGGCATATAAAAAGGGTCACATAAACCTAGGGTTAGAACATATGAATCATACTCTACCTAGTGGCCATTTATCAAAATTTCTCTGATACCATATTGTTATGCCCCTCCAAGCACATACATGACAATGGAAGCAAACCCTATGTTGTCCATAACATGGGTCACTTGTCATGGAGGAACATCACAAAACATGATAAACATAGAAATAAGATAAATGAAACACTTGCATTTATTATAAATCTTGATTCATACATTATTCTTGGTATAAAGGAAACTACATCACATGCATCTATAAGATCTAAGACACTTGATATCATAACTACACATAATGGAAAATATTTTGGAACTCTGAGTTTAGGGCCATAATTGTAATTTTCAAATGACACTGATGATACAGTTCTGAGATAGTCTTCGGTTCATTTATTTGTTGTGAAGTGATGACTAACTCCTAAACCAACACAAAATATACCCTGATTTAGGGCCATAATCATCGGTTTAAAATGACATTGATGATACAATTCTGAGATAATTGTCGGTTACAACCGCTAAAACTGATGTCTATATAGATATCCAAACAAAAAAAATTCATCTAGTGTTAGAACCATAGTTGTCGGCTATCCAATAAAACCAATGACAAATGAGAAAATTGGGAGGGGGGATATTTTCATGTGGGCAAGGTGTGTAAACACCTAGTCGTCAGTTTTTTCTACAAAACTAATGCTATAGACCCGTCCCCTCAAAAAAAAATTTCTTACCAAAGTGGTTTTGTCGTTAGTTAGTTGTTAGAGACGATGACTAATGAGGGATAAATTTTCTATGGGGACATGGCACAAAACATGTGTCTTCAGTTATAACAAAAACCAATGTCGGATTGAAAATTTTGGAGGCAAATTTTTACCCTAAAAATTTTTATTTCATGGGTAATTTTAGATTTCAGTTTCTATGAAAACAAACTGACTTTAAAGTAAAAGCTGTACGAGTGTATTTTCTAAATCGACATGACTTCACATATGGTGATGGTTGAATTAATTAACGAACGTTGTTGTCCTTTGACGTCAGATTTTTTTAGGTAACTTTCACCATCAAAAGTGTCGTTGTATGTCATTTATGTACTAGTGAACATCCAGAGTGCCTAAAGCGTTGAGTGATTTCCACCCTCTACACCTTTCAAGTTAATGGAAGCTTAGGATATCTTCTATTATTTTAGGATGTTGTGGAACCCATTTGATTGCTTGAAGTGTTGACCACCATCCATGAGACATATATTGACCTTCCACATCAATTCTTTGCCACCCTCGAGAAGGTCGCTAATGATGAGTGACATGCTATCTGTGTTAGATTTAGGAATGACATTTTCCTCCTCACCACCTCCATTCTCAATAAGATTTTTTCTCCTAGCCTTGAAGCAGCAACCCTCCTTGGAGCATAGACAATGAGACTAATGTGAATTGTACATCCATGTAGAAGAGGCCCAATGTGTAGAGAAACTTTGTAGATGGTAAATCAGACACAAGCTTCCTTCAAAACCCCTACTTGATATATGTTCTAAAAGTCTTAGCGAATACAATTTTTGACTTGTATTAGAACTAGGGGAGTTGAACTAGGAAATATCTATTTGTGTTGGGATGGATGGTACAAGGCAAGCATGTAAGTTATAGGGGAACTTCTTATTAGTCACATGAGAACAATCTGGTCCAAAAGCAAGAATCTTTTTATGATGGGAGGGTTTGTGACTTCTATTTCCCTAGCTCTAGATCAGGACATGTCTAGATATACCAAGTCAAATTGAAGGAAACTTGTGGACATGGATTACTTGATTTCCTCATCTATAATTTTAGTAGTTGATCAAAAGATCATTTACCATGTCAACCCTCCTTATGAAGGAGTGTCACTAGCACTATCGTACCATGATACACCTCTCCTAGATGGGTGTGTCCCATCTCCAGATTTATTGTATATTTTGAGGAGGTGGGAAGATGAGCATCCTAGAAGCATGCAGTAGAAACACCCCATAAAGGTGCCTAAGGGATTGGGAGAGTCACAAGTAGGATAGTAGAGAAGACTCGAGGAGGCAAGAGAGGCTTGTAGGGTGAGAAGTTGAGAGATAGAGACAGAACCGCAACAACCCACAGTGAACACCTATGACATGTCTATGATATAAGCACAACTAGAGGGTATCAACAAAACTCGGGAGGGCATCCTTGGGACACTAGAGGGCATTCAGAGGAAACATGATTCAATGTGGTTAAATCATCAATAGATGCACCATCAGATCAACCACATGTGTCACTTTCTACACGCGCATGGTAGAGGAATCCTAAATGGTAGGGTAGAATGGTTTTGTACATTGTCCGTATATTAGGAGACTTGCCTGCCTCCACCGGAAGACTATTGGGGCATATACTACCAATATCCTCCACCATAAGGAGGAACACCCCCTGAGCAATCACAACAACAATGATTGGTTGGTACACTGGTACGCCCTTATTTTCACTCATTTTGCATTTCATCCTACCATTTACTTTTGTTTTATTACTCTTTCTATCTACATTAGATTTTTCTTGCTTTTCATACATGCATATCATGAAGTTTATTTCCTTGCATTTTTTGTGTAATTTTCAAAAAAATTGCTCTTCTTACGATGCATTGCATATCATGTAGATTTTTGTAAATATTTGCATGTTTGTGGGTAGAACTTTGTTGTATATTGTTATTTGTTTCATAATGAAGGCTTAGATGTGATTGATGGCAATTTGGCACTAATTTGACCAATTTCTCCCAAAGTTGGAACTTCTTGCCTAAAAGCATTTTTAACCCAATCTCTACTTATTGCATTAAAATTTTTTGATCTTTGACAATGCATAATACATTCTCATGTCTATTGCTAAATAGCCTCAATCCTTCAATTTTTACATGTGAATCACCTCTTTCATGCTTGTGTCATGTTTCATTGAATTGTGATCGAAGAAAGCCACAAATGCTTACAACTTGTAGAATCGAATGATAAAAGTGTGATTTTCATATTACTCATGCATGTGGCGTGTCATCATTTGATGAAGTTGTCGTCATAATTTTCATGTTGAAGTTACAATGTTGAAGCCCACATGACCCCTCTTTGACTCACTTCTCTTTCACCATTCCTTATCCCTCTACCTCATGTAAACATGCCAAAGAGCACATATTAGCCTTAGCCACCTACAAAAGTTTTGGGTGGCCATATCTATATCCATGTGCTTCACACTCACCACCATGTGCCCTACCTACCCAAGGGAAAATAATAGAAAAAGAAAATCCAAAAAGAACATAAAAGATGCTCCTATCTAATAGAATTTTAATAAAGAAAAGATGAGTGCTCTTATGTAATAACACTCAAACCTCTTACCACAATCCCTTTCTTCTATTTGCATGCCCGTTGAGCTAGGAAACATCAAACCATGATCATTTTGCCTTTTTTTTGCAGCCATGTGGTTCACTCAATGTGGATTGAAATATGAGATTGAATGTACAAAGGTAAAACAATAACCCCGGTCATTCTTTATTATCACTACCATGAAATAGTTTATCGGGAGTTGTATGAAAGCCATATGATTGATTGTGTACTCTATGCTCTATATTTGAAGTTTGTATTCTTAGTTCTTTAATCATGATTGGTTTATGATAGACAAGAAGAGAGAGGTGAAATACATGTACTTAGTCATCAATGAGTTGATTATACGTCTGTTGCAATGTATTTTTCATCTTTGTTTGTTGAAAAAGTGGAGCATACTTGGGGACAAGTACATTTTAACTTTACTGTAGTAATGAAGCCATATTTTAGGGCTTCATCTTGTGTATTATTGCACTCCAATCACATCTAAATCTATTAGATTACATGTTACTACCCTCAATATGTGTATTGTCATCACATGCACTTATGGATGTTCTTTGTGTATTTTTTTGGTACTTGGGCCACGCGTGGATGGACGAGACAAAAGGAGAGTGTTCCTAGGATTCCTTCATTAATGGAACGTCCAAGAGATTCAACAACCTACCTCTAGTGTCTAAGAGTCAACTCCAGCAAATAAGTCCATGCAGATCAAAAGTTTAAGCTCGAAGTGTTGTTAAAGACCCCAACATAGTCATCGTTCCATGGAATGACTGTTCTGATAATGTTAAAAATCACAAAGAGAGCATTCGTTCAAGAATCATAGAAGAAGCTCAGAAACATGATCATGCAAGCTTCCATGGTCATGCCAAAATGGACCTAGCATGGCTGTAGAGCCTACCACAGCCATGGCACCGGAGCTCAAAATGATCATTCTTAGTAGAATGACCAATCCATTCCCAACCCAAAATTGTCTTGTGACTCACCGTGATCATGGAACCAGTCACCCACCAAGGTTGTGCCACTATCCTTCCAATCACCCAAAACATCTTGAACTATTTCCATTTTATTACCTTTACCATTCCACCTCACCCCAACCACCTTACACACTACCCACCATGACTGTGCTGCCCAACATGGTCATACTACTGAAAATCCTAGCAGCAGCTTTGCAATGCAGTTCCCATTCTACCCCCACTTGACCTAGTGCTTCCCCATCACCTATGTGTTTCCCATTCTACCCTTACTTGACCTAGTGCTTCTCCATCACCTATATATACTTGGGTGGCGGATGGAGGTTGAGGTAATGCACTCTTAGCTGCCTCTCAACCCCTCTTATTCATCTCTACTCCTTTCCCACTACACTTCACCTCCATTCCATCACCTTCCACCCCAAAACCATTCCATTTAGGGTTTTCGTCCACTCTTGACCACCCATCCATGTGATTCCACCTTGGAGGAGGGAGGTAATGGATTTAATACATCTAGGAGGTGGAGAAGGAGGAGTCTCCACTAAGCTACATGGCTTTCCACTCCACTACTCATTCTTCTTTCTCAATTTTTTGTATTTTCTTGTTCTATGAGTAGCTAGTCCCTACAATTGGGTTGTTTAGGGTTAAAAATGTTACTTTGATACTATGTTGGGGGAAACAATATGTAAATATTATAATTTCATTTTCTAATGAATATGTTCTACTTTCATTTCATTTACCATAAACTGCTTGTTAGTTTGTGCTCGAAATCACCTAGGATTCTAGGAAAGTTTCTTATATATAGCTAATTTGGGAATTGCTCTTATGCCCAATTAATGGATCCCTAGATAGTTTACACCTTCATAGATGCTAATCAATTCTCCTCCACCTATGTGAGAGATCAAAGTAGCTATTACAGAAGCATTAAGTGCAATTAGCTTGGAGCCTTCTCAAGGCTAGAATGTAGGTAATGTGATGTCTCGAACTTCATTTCCACTTTCCATTACTACCCTCATCCCCTAGTTACTGTAATATCCTAGAAACCCAGTATTGACTAGATCCTAATTTAATTCCACCTAAACCCTAATCCAAGTGAGACTCGTAAGGGTGGATAGAAGGTGGTAGTGACTAGTTCCCCTATATATAGCCTACCCCATCCTTAGACAATTGGTAGTATAGGGCAATTCATTAGCATCTATCTTATTGTTTATTTTGGTAATATAATTTAAATAGTAATGTTTACATGTTATCACCCCCAACTCAATTGACAAATACATTCCCCAAACATCCAACACTTCCCATTATTGCATTAAAACCTACTTTTTCATCTTGGTTAGTTAATGTTTGCTTAGATAGTCACTTTACTTTCCTAGTTAGTTGTGCTTTCCCTCACCTTTTTCTTGTTAGTATAGTTATTTAATTGCATCTTTGTCCTAATTTATAGTTTAGTGTAGTGTAAGTCTTTCATGGATTGACTTGGTGTAATTTACTTCCTTTTTCCCCTATTTTCTTTCTTGATTATCTAGAGTTAGCTTAGGTATTGATGATTTCTCTCACTTTATTTTTGTGTTGCTCAACCTTAGTGTAACATTGTAGAGTTCACATCGATTTGACATTCAAAAAAATAAAACATTTAAAAAATAAAAACAAGCCTCTAATATTGGGATCTTTTACCAATTAACATTCCTTCAGTGTGATCTCCATGAACATATAAGTCATCGTTACTTCAATATTTGGTGTTGGCAAGCCAAATGAGAAAGGACTTGATCATCATACTTATCATAGTACTCTTCTACATCTATAGGATCTTCAATGAACTTCTTTTACCATGAAGAAAAATCGACCATTTTTCATTTATAGGATCATCAATGTAAAATACTTGCTTCACATGTGATGCCAATATGAATGGTTCACCCTTCTCGACAATCTTTTCAAAATTCATGAATGTGATACCAAATTTATCAACTATAACTCCTTATGTGTTATCAACCCAATTACACTTAAAGATAAGAATTCTAAAATCTACATAGTCAAACTCCCATATGTCTTAAATGACACTGTAATATGACATTTTTGCTTCATGTGGACTCTTATTCTTCACACTACAAAAAAACAATGAAGACACTTGAAGGGTGACCCCACTATTTTGGATGACGCTCTTATCATCTTGATGTTTTGTGTAATATGAGAAACCATTTATGTCAAACCTTTCATATGACATAGCATACATTTTTGGTTTAAAGGCGAGGCATTTGATATTTTAAGCAACATTATTTTGTGTTTCAGATACTTGATGTAAGATTTTATCTTAAAACCACTTAGAAAATGTCTTGTTATGCTCTCTAGAAAGCCAGATTGAATTGGCTCGAGGATATTGTTTCCTGATGAAATTGGTAAGTTCAGTGATATAAACACTCATTTCATTGATGTTGTATAAAATATACAAGTGAGCTTGTTCACTGATTACTTTCATTCATGCTCCTAAAGTCTTTACGCCAGAATAGTCCTTATGTTCTTGTCATTTATAGGAGCTTAATTACCAGTCAAAAAGTCATTGAAAAAATTCATAACCTCCCTCGCCACATAACCCTCAATAATAATCCCTTCATAGAAATAATGATTTAAAGGATCACCTTTAAAAATGCACATGTATTATTCAAAAGGATACATTCGATGCAAGAAAACTGGTCCCAACATTTTCACATCCCTAGTCAAGTGGACAACAAGGTGTACCATGATATCAAAGAATGAAGGAGTAAAATACACCTCAAGCTGACATAGGGTTAAAACCAATTCTCTTTGCAACTTGTCGAGATTCTCATGATCAATAACTTTGTTGCATAGAATGTTGAATTAGAAACAAAGTCTGGTGATTGCAAACCTTACATGCATTGACAGTGTAGATCGAATTTCCACAGGTAATATTTGTTGCAATAGAGTGTGACAATCATGAGATTTAAGACCTATCAACTTCAGATCTTTCATTGATACCAATCTATGGATATTGGATGAGTAACCTTTTGGTACCTTAACATTAAGCAAGCACTCGCAAAAAGTTTTCTTCTCCTTTCTAGACAATGTGTAACTATCAGAAGGTATATATGTTCTCCGATCACTACTAACGACTTGTGCTAATTCTTTCCTTATTCACAGTTTCAGGCATGTCCATTCTCGATTTGATGCCATATTTAGTCTTACTTGGTATATTCAACAGGGAACCAATGATGCTATCACAAAAAAATTTCTCAACATACATGACATCGATACAATGCCTAACTGCCAAAGAACTCCAATAAGGAAGATCCCAGAATATTGACTTCTTCTTGAATAGATATTTTTCACTTTGTGTAGGAATGGTACATTATGATCTCTTATCAAATTTATTGACAAAGTCTTTTACTATTTCATAAACAACCTCCCCTAGTATAGGTTTAGGGACACTCCGTTCCTCATTCGATCCATTGAATGCTTTGCGCAACCTTCGATAAGGATGTAATTATGGAAGAATCTTTCAATAAACAAGGTATACAGTCTTTCCGCTATGTTTTAGTTGTATTGAGTCAGTGTTCTCTTCACATATAGGGCATGCTTTGGATCCTTTTACACTATATCCAGACAAATTCCCTTATGCTGGAAAGTCATTAATAGTGCAAAACAACATAGAATTCAAATGAAATGTCTCTCAATGTGAAGCATCATATGTCATCACACCTTCACCAAAAAATTTCTTTCAGTCATCAATCATAGGTTCAAGGTGAGCATCGATATCATTTCCAGGTTGTTTAGGTCCTGATATCAACTAGGAAAACATAATGTACTTATTTTTCATACATAGCTTGGGAGGAAAATTGTATATAACAAGCATAATAGGCCAAGTGCTATTCCAGGTTGTGCCGTATGGATTCATCCCATCAGTACAAATCACAAGTCTTAGATTTATGACTTCTTCACCAAATTTAGGGTACAATAAATCAATCTTCTTCCACTGTGGGGAATCAGACACATGTCGTAGGATCCCATAATTATTTTTATTAACCTCTGCATTCTTCCTTAAATTCTCTACATATATCGAATTGGTAAACAATCATTCAAACTATTGTATTATAGGTAAATACCACATCACCTTGGTAGGAGAGCCAGTTTTGGACTTCTCCAAAGTCGTCATTTTATACCTTGCTGCCCCACATTTTGGACAATCTTTCAAATTGACATAGCCCTTTTGAAATCATACACAATCATTTGACCATGCATGATTCTTCTTAGGCTTCATTCCCATTAGCCATAATATTTTTTTAACTCATATGTTGAGATTGGAAGCTTGTTTCCTTCAGGAAGAATTTCATTCAACAAAGACAACAATGACGTGAAGCTTTTGTCACTCCATATATTGTTAGCCTTCAGATTATACAATCTCTACATAGCTCTCATCTTGGTAAACTTAGTACAACCTGTGCATAATGGTCTCTCAACATCATGCACAATGTTCCTAAAAAAGGAAGGTGGATCGGTGTGCTCTACATATTTGGGAGATTGGAAGTATTCCTTTCTCTATCAGGTTTCAAGTTTATGAGACTTGGTTGCCTTTGTCTTTATAATATTCTAGTGTTATGCTTATCTCACATGCATGCAGGATGATGGTTATGATATGTGCTTATGTGGCACCACTCTTTTATTTAATAATGGCAAGTATTCTTTTGTTATCATATTATTTCAATTCCTTTTCTCCTGATACCTATTTGGGTGGCACTTATCTTTTCTATGGGAAGCCTTTTATATTTGATGTCCTTTATTCCATATATTGCTCAATTTCCTATTTAGTATGCACATACCAGCCTTTGCTGATGTCATCTATTTTCTCTTCTTGCTGGGGTATGCTACCAACCCCAGGTTGGATCAAGGTACACCTTCCTAGATGCTAATCAATTCTCCTCCACCTAATTGAGAGATCAAAGTAGCTATTATAGATGCATTTCATGTAATTTTTTTAGATCCTTCTCAAGGCTATAATGTAGATGATGTGAGGTCTCAAACCTCATTTCCACTTTCCATTACTACCCTTGGCCCCTAGTTATTGTAATATCCTAGAAACCTAGTCCTGACTAGATCCTAATTTAATACCACCTAAACCCTAATCCAAGTGAGCCTTGTAAGGGTGGATAGGAGGCAGTAGTGACCAGTTCCCCTATACATAGCCTACCCCATCCTTAGACAATTAGTAATATAGGGCAATTCATGAGCATCTTTATTATTGTTTATTTTGTAATATAATTGAAACAATAACATTTACATGTTATCACCCCCAACTCAATTGACATATACGTTCCCCCAAACATCCAACACTTCCCAATATTACATTCAAACCCTACTTTTTCATCCTTGTTAGTCAATGTTTGCTTAGATAGTCACTTTACTTTCCTAGTTAGTTGTGCTTGCCCTCTCCTTATTTTTGTTAGTTTAGTTCTTTAATTGTGTCTTTGTCCTAATTTCATATTTAGTGTAGTGTTACTCTTTCATTGATTGACTTGGTGTAATTTACTTCCTTTCTTTCCATGTTTCCTTTCTTGATCATTAGAACTAATTGTCTAGGGTTAGCTTAGGTTTTAATTCTTGCTCTTCCTTTATTGTTGTGTTGTTCAACCTTAGTTATGATGTCCCCAGATTTTCTAGAACTTAATCTAATGTGTGACATCCAAAAAACCCTCACCTTAGTCAGAATCCCAATTCAAACTCACACACTAGGCTAAGAAGAGGAAAATCAGAGGAAGTCAGAAGGAAACAATAGTAGCTGATGTACATGAACAATAATAAGACCATACAACACATGTTCACCATTCAACATATAATTATAAAATCAAATGTTACAACATTTCATATTACATATTGAATAGTAAACTTTTACATATACATGTACTACCACTAAACAATAGGATTTTAAGACAATATGTGCACCTGTACATCAGCTCGCCACACAACTCACAACTATCATGGTTCTTTACGATCATATGTCCAAATCACATAAACAAAATATTACATGTGGTACATGTCAGCACAATATTCAAGATTATTGTACAGAGTATGCCTACGTGTATTTTCATATACCTCTCATTACTAAGACTTGGCAATAAGATAAAATGAATACTTGGTAGTAACAATAGAAATATATAACAAAAACATAATTGAACAAAGATGTTTATTAACAAAAGAGAACACATATTTTAGGCACATTTTCTATTATATGTAAAGTTGATCAATCACATGCATTATTCCACCAAAGAGATTAAGTGCTCACTTGTACTATTCTGCCAAAGAGATTTAGTACTTTCGAAAAAATGCACTATTTTGCCAAAGAGATTTAGTGCTCACATGTACTATTCTTCCAAAGAGATTTAATACTTTCATCAATGCACTATTCTACCAAAGAGATTTAGTGCTATCATATAATGGATTAAACATCTTATGTTTCAAGTGTTCATAGCCATAAATATGGAAAAGCAAGCAAGATATCACATAAGAACAATCATTTCATCCAATATCATATACCAAGTATTTTGTACACATATAATACAATTGTACTAAATAGCAGGCCAAGTAAGAAGTAAGGGCGTACCTTCAACTGAGATAATCTATACCAAATCCCTAATTTTAACTCTAACCTTTGTTCAACCCTGATAAATATAAGATCACATGTGCCATCATTAGATTCACATCATCTTACATCTCATCTTAACCCTAATTATGGTTCATTAGGGTTTTACTTTGTCCATTATGACATTTTCATCATTACTTGTCCTGCCATCTTGGTATTAGGCTACTGCTATTCCAAATGAAAATACATAATTTTACTATTGATTACATACAATTGTGCACACAAATTAATGCTAGGTTACATGTATTATTCATATTAGGTTACAACCCATGTATTAAGGGTCCTCTTCATATAACATGAATTCTATGCATCTAACTGATTTCAAAGTTCCACATTAACTTCCAGTTTCATATATGAGGGTGTTCCATAAATTCCATCAATTATTGAGCATGTCTGTATTTATTGCATTTTATTTAGGGTTGTTAGCCCTAATTAGCCATATGGAGCAAATCACATGATTTTGTGCATCAACATCACAATCATTGATCTTAAATGGATTATAAACATGCATATGGATTTACTGACATAATATAATAATTTTAGGCTATCCTTTGGTATTTATTATCTATGAAATAAGCATTTCATAACTTACATGATATCATTGAGATTACTACATCTAAAGCTTGATATTATACTTTTATAATGTTCTACCTAATTTTTTGATAATTTTGATATTTTTTCATATTTTTATGATGCTTGAGCTAATTACTAGGAATTATATACTATATGAGCATTTTCTAGAATTTTTGAGTTAATTACCTTTTGTGGCCAATCGGCCGCTACCACGTGGCCCATCCAGATATACGTTTCTTTACTTGGGGCCAGTCGTCCCTTCACTATGTGTGGCTCACCTACTAGCTCTGGATTGGATCGATGGCTTCACTGGCTCTAAACACCGGTCCACACTATTCTCTCTCTTGCCCGCAATGCGGATGCATGACCGCTATAGAATGTTTCATCGCCACCTAGCCTGGCTCCTCCAAAAAGAAATAAACAGAGCCCATACGCTCCTCGTCAGCTTCTAGGACCACCAATAGCTTCAAACCCATCCTCCGCACCTCCATGGCATCTCAAGTAGAGGGATTCGACTGTGGAGATCAACGTCCACAAGCTTTTTGGCTATGCCCACTGCCATGGTGGTGGAAGAATAGGGAAACTATCCTCGTTCCTAGAATCTCAACCAAAACCTTCTTACAAGCATCACAAGGTCCTCAAGAAGTCATCGAGAACCTCTATTCATGGTGTGGATTTCTCAACAACAGCTGTCAAAAGCCACCTCCACCAACAACTGGTGTCTATGGCATCAGCTGGGTCAAACTTCCCTTACCTGACACTTGATTTTCCACTTCATATCTCCCTTCAAACTTCCTTCTTCCTCCCTATTCAAAACCCAACCACTCCCTGTTCTGTGAGGTGGAGAGACGATGGAAAGGGAGGGATCATTCGCTTTGTTCACTTGGTCATTTGACCCACTGAGGGTGTCAAACAGTCTGTAATTGGGAGGCAAAACCAACCCCTCAGTTACTTATCTCCATTTCCCCATGACCAAGTTGATTGTCGCATCGTGACTAGCCACCATTGCATCTACGTTCTAACCACAAGGTGGGGGACAAAGGTTGTGGCCGTCTGATCATTTCCATCTAATGGCTAGGGAAACCTGATCTGTGGAGCCCTCTAATCAAGGTGCCTTGGGTGCGTGACTTATTTGGCTAATCATAGTCTATGCTTCTAATAAGTAATTCTTGGTCCTAAATACATCAGAGCATCAATATTTTTGCCATATTCAAAACCATATATCTCCTTCTAGGAACATCCAAAGATTATGAGATTTTAACCATAGGTTCCTCACATCTTAGGGTACATCTCAACCAATGTTGGTGCTAAGAATAACATGTTTGACCATTTTAATTAAGTACTTCAAAAGGCATCAACTTATGAATCATAATCATGATGTCAACACCGATCAACATCCATATTTTACCAAAACACTTGCAACTCTTAGTATAAACTAAATTAAAGAATTCACTTGTGTCATTAGACATTAAAGATTCCAAAAGATCAATCCATCACATTAGTTTAAATAACACAAAATCAACTTTCACACCCTTCAACCTTAGACTCCATAGTAGCAACCTAGATCAAAACAACTCATATCTCGTGGCCCCTCTCACCCTTGGGTTCAACCCCTAACTTGTCATTTTCCTATAATATGGCACAACCCCATGCGCTTGGGGGTGAAGTGTATTACTATATGTGAGCGAGCCTCTTAGGGCTCTCTATATATTTTGAAGGACCCTGTTACGTGTTCAAAAACATAGGGGGTGCCAAGTCAATATTCAATTGACTTAGGTGTACCTTAGGAAAAATGCACCAATGATCAATGAATGCAAACCAAGCATTTCTATCTTACCATATGATTTATCAAGGTGGAACTTCATCAATCCACAATGGACATCTAATTATGTCAAACTAGAAAATCATTTGGCCAAATCACCACATAGTTGAAGAGGTTCACCAACTGGAATATGCTTCAAAACGTACTCATGCTTAATGATATGGTGAGGATTTAAAGACTCTAGAAATATAGCAAGGCCAAAGCATATCCCTAGATAAATATGAAAAACCTTAAAGGGTCCTCACATCATCCAATCAAGTGTGCTTCCTAAAATCACTCATATAACTCACCCAATATCAAGGGTACAATGGTTTCTTTTTCCAAATTGCAGCCACGACACTTAACTTCACTACAGTCACTAGAAAAGGGTTTTTTGGAAGAATAAATTAGTAAGGCTAATCAAGGTATAAACACACAAAATTAACAAATCTAGAGATCGAACATCATGACGTGATTTTCTCTCGAATGAATCCCATAGGCACATCCATTGAGCAGCTCAAGATTTCTTTATGCCTACCAAATAGGCCACCTCTATAGTCCAACTCAACTTCCTAGGAATCATAGGCCAATGCTTATGTAGGGTAATCTGGGTAATTTTGGCTATATCATCAAGAGTGGGAGTTAGAAATACATCTCCAAAATGGAAGGAGTGGCTAGGAGTGCCCATAAAGGGATCATTGTTGACATCAATTCCATTACAGTGAGAACATAAGCAAGATGGTGCATCTCATCAGTCACACCAATGATTTCCATATCAACCTCCACCATCTCATATAGATCTATAATCCAACATTGTATTAAGGACAAATTTAGGGAGGTTGCCTCAGAAGCAAAATATCACTCATCACTTCATCCCACAAGGTTTTCAATCTCAATGACTAATATGTGTGGAGTAAACAAAGCTATGATGTGCTATTTATAGGCTTTAGTGACAACAATCAAGATCAACCTATGTCCTGAGGAAAAGGGGATGCCTTGTGCTTTTCTCACACAGAATGACACAATCGTCCACAACTCTCCAACTCATCAATCGAGGAAATCTTCCAACAATACTAAATCTTCTAGGATTCGACTTTCTGAGTAAAATTTCAAATCAACAGTTTACAAACCTCACAATATGTTTGAACTCAATCTTGGATTTCATTTTAAAAAATTTAAAATTTTAAATGTCATATAAATACTGAAATAATTCTAACACATAATTTTCTTATAGAAATGAAAATACAACATGCTAGAGAAAAATGAGCATGAACACTAGGTACATCTAGTTATTCAGCTTCTTCTCCAACAATCGTGAGAGATTCTTAGAAAAAGGAAAATGATCAAAAGAAGAATTACCTGATGGTGCTCTCTAGTAATGTCAGGATGAAAAACACTACTGGACCATCTATGACAAAATGAAGAGTTTCTAAACTATATCTCACAAACTAGAGCAACAACCCATTGACAAGAGAAACTTGCTCCATCTCTCATTGACAATGTATCTACATCATGGACCAGGTCCTCCATGGGGTAATCACCCATTCTTATGGTCCCCTAGTGTTGACTATGTTCATACCTCGACATGATGCTCAAACTAAAGAGTCAATTATTTACATAAATATATGCATCATCCTTTTAGAAAGATGAAGACCAAACAAAATCAACATATAAGTCACACAAGCCTTCAATTCCCAAATCATAGTGAGATCACAACCTAGGAACTCTCAAAACACTAAGGAGCCACTTGGAAAGAGCATAGAGCTTTAGGAGTTCATATAGATAATATGGATGACATAACTTGTATCTAGGATCATATTTCTCTTTGTAAGAATGATAAGAAACCACTTATGGAGAAAATGTGTCAAATCACCACAATCAAATAAGACAAACTATAATGGTGGAGGAGGGGAGCGCGGCGGCGGGGGGCGACCTAGGGGAAGGAGGGTGTGCGATGCCGGCGGATGGTCAGGGGGGCACGCCGACGAACGGCGGTCCATGGAGGTTGTTGTGGTTACAGACAAGAGGCGGAACGATGTCCAGGGAAGCCAGGACGACAGGGAGAGACGGAGTCAAAACCCTAGGGTTGTTTCAGTCGTGGACATGGCGAACACGAAGGAGGCAGAAGGTGACAAACTCAAGCTCCCGCACGTAGGAATCGAGTTCCGATTCAGCGGTATGAGAGGCCCTTCAGGCAGCACGTCCACACAACAACAAGGGCGGCAGGGACATGTCATGACGAGCGGCGAAGATGCAAGGAGGCCGGAAGGAAGCAGCGTCCCTACTTTCTAGTTCCCGCCGCTGCATGGGCTTTGCCAAGAAGGAGTGCAACAGGAGGCGAAGACCAGTGGAAACGTTTGGGCCTCGAGCAGCGTGCGATCGGGAAGCGCGGCCACCGATCAAGGTGCCTCAGACCTATTCCTGAACAAACTCTTTGAGGAACACCTGAATCCAGAAGCGGTGAGTCTCACTTTCATTGATGATAAGCCGGATATCATTGTCGATCCTATGGAGGAAGAATTCCTAATAAGACCATGGCAATATGCCGTTGTGGTGAAATCCATGGGAACCCAGATTGGGTACATGACTCTACGTGATCGGTTACGAGCTATGTGGAGCCTTGTTGGTAAGTATAATATATACGAACTTGATCTCAATCATTATGTGATACAGTTATCGTGTCGCCGTGACTATGAGATGGCCATGACTGGGGGGCCTTGGAAGGTCTTCGGATGTAATCTGCTAGTTTGGGATTGGACCCCAACGTTCATGCCGTCACATGACTTGCCAAGGAAAATAGTATGTTGGACGAAAATCCTCAACCTTCCTCTTCATCTGTACGTCCAGACCATGTTCGACTGCATCGGGAAGGCGTTGGGCCGACTGGTCAAGGTTGATGAACATACAATTAAGCGGACGAGGAGTAAGTTTGCTAGATTGGCTATAGAAGTTGACACTACAAAGCCGCTTGCACCGTACATTCATATCAATGGTATTGATTATGAAATCGAGTATGAAGGATTCCCTTACGCATGCGCCAAGTGTGGAGAGGAGGGTCATACATCACAAACATGTGACTCGATCCGAACTGAGAACACATCAGCTGTTGAGAAGGAACATGATAAGATGAGCAGCGGGAGCCCTACAGAACTGGAGAGTTCACAATGGCAGACCCAACGTGTTAGACATCGAAGGCAGGGGAGAGAACCGACTGGCAAACCCCCCGACAAACCACGGGCCAATTATAATAAGTTTGATGATCTCCCAGCAGATAATGGTGATGATAGTGTTGAGACGAGCGGGCACAAACAGACTTCAGCAGACGGAGTAGCTCGAGCAGCCAGAGTGTGGAAAAAGAAGACAAAGAAGGTCACGATTGTTACAGCTGCACAAAAAGTTGAGGTTCTAAAAGATATAACAAATGATCAAGAGGCCAATAGCAAAGCACAGGCTCGAGACAGCAATAATAAGCAGAAAGAAGATCACACAATGGCTGACCCGGATATTGATGAAGTGATCAAGATCCTATCCGTTGCAGAAGATGAAGTACTTACTGACATTGCAAAACCAAAGAAAGACGACAGGAATATCATACCTATGACGCAACGCCTATCTAAAGAGCATAAAGGTTCCCAGAAGACCAAGATTGGTAAAGTTTTCAAAGGCAGTGGCACCAGGATGAAGAGGCCCGACATTGATACTTCGAGTGTTGAAGGTATACGGAGAAGCCCTAGGCAGCGGGGCGCACCAGATTGTGAAGTAGTTGTGGAAGCCTTGAAGACTGTTGTTAACAAAGAAAAAGAAGAACCGTCCCAGTAAGCGATCTTCTTGCTGTTCTTCTGTTCTGTAAGGTATATGATGAAGATCCTTTGCTGGAACATCCGTGGTATAGGAAAAACTGATACGTGTAGAGTCCTCAAAGAATATATTTCTATTCACAGGCCCTTGATTACTGTTATCCTCGAACCTAGAATCAGTGCTGCTAAGGCAGTAGCCACCATTCAAAAACTGGGGTTCTCTAATTCTCATAGATCTGAAACTCGTGGTTTCTCGGGGGGTATATGGGTTTGTTGGAGTGTAGCCAATTGTACAGTCGACATTATAAATACCCATCGCCAGTTTGTGACTTGTAGAATCAACAACTCTTTCTTTGCTACTTTTATCTATGTGAATCCACACATACAGGTCCGGAGCCTTATCTGGAAGCATATTGTAGAGCTTGGTGATAGATACAAGGAACCTTGGTTGGTTGCAGGAGACTTCAACACTACTATTGCCCCAGCTGAAAGAATTGGTTATCTCACTTTCAATCATAAGGAAGTGCAAACGTTTACAGCCACTATGTTGCAAGCAGGTTTAGCTGATATTGGTTTTTGTGGACAGAGATTTACGTTCCGTCATGGCCTGAAACAGAGTAGACTGGACCGGGGTCTTGCGAATAGTGCGTTTGTCACATGTTTCCCCAATGTTTCTGTGTTACATCTACCGAGAATAGAATCGGATCACTGCCCCTTGTTGATTAATATGACCAGGCGTGCCACTGGTCCTGGGCGTTTCATGACTAAAGCCTCCTGGAAGAAAGAACCGACTTTCAAATCTTGCCTTGATAAAATATGGCGTAAGGACTTGAACTTCCAGAGTGCGCTTAATATTGCCAGCCCACACCTGTGCTCTTGGGACGGGGAGATGAAAAAAGCTAAGAGGGCCAATAAGGACAGGCTGATTCGGAATATTGAAGTGCTCCAAAAGAATCTGGCGTCAAGGTATGACGATACTACTGATAAGTTGTGTTTAACTATGCAGGAAGAGCTTAATATTCTGTTGAAGAAGGATGAGGAGGATTGGAAACAAAAAAGCCATATAGACTGGCTCAAGGACGGTGATACTAATTCCCGGTTTTACCATGCTTATGTTAACCAACGAGCAAGAACGAATAGGTGTGAAGCTATCAAACACCCGAATGGGGGTTGGATTACGAATAGCACGGAGGTTTTCAAAGTGGTTACCGAGTTTTATATAAATCTTTTCACTTCTCCCAGCAGCGCCCGCCAATCAGCCATAGAACGGATCCCTGGGTCATTTGAACCTATGTCCGCAGCTCATTTTCAGCTCCTAGCGAGGGAGGTTCATACGAAGGAAGTAGAGGATATTCTGTTTGCTATGAACCCGTACAAGGAAGCTGGTCCAGACGGTACTACCACTCAATTCGTACAGGCCAATTGGGAGTACGTTAAGGAATCTGTTGTTAAAACGGTTCAGGAAGCTATACAAACTAATAAGTTTGATGACCAGCTATGCAATGCTACCATTGTGCTCATTCCTAAGGAAAAGAAGCCTGTCTGTAGAAGTCAATTCAGGTCCATCTCTCTCAACAACACTATTCTCAAGCTTTGTTCTAAGGTGGTTGTGGAACGCCTCAAACAGTGGATTCCTAAATGGGTTAGTCCGGTACAGAGTGCGTTTGTTCCGGGAAGGAAAATTTCTGATAATATTACTGTTGTACAGGAGCTCATCCATACTATGAAAAGAAGGAACTCGAGCAAAACTATGGCTATCAAAATCGACCTCACTAAAGCATATGATAAAATGTCTTGGAATTTCATTCAGGATACGATTGGGAAAACTGGAATTCCTACCAACCTACAAAGCTATATCATGGATTCCATCAGGTTGGGCAGTTCTCAAATTGCTTGGAATGGAGCGATAACACCTCTCTTTAAACCCTCCAGAGGTTTACGCCAGGGAGACCCCCTAAGTCCTTATATTTTTGTGCTATGCATTGAGAGGTTGAGTCAACTAATTGATCAGTTTGTGGTTGAAAATAAATGGCAGCCCGTGCAACTTGGCAGAGGAGGACCGTGGATTGCTCACTTGTGCTTTGTGGATGATATCATTCTTTTCGCCAAAGCAAATGAATCCAATATAAAGACCATTATGAAGTGCTTTAAATTATTTGAAAAAGCATCTGGCCAAGCTATTTCTGTAGAAAAAACCAGAGTCTTCTTCTCTAGGAGTGTTTCAAGCCAGGAGGCTGATGTTATCTGCCGCAGAATTGGACTACAAAGAACCCAAGATCTGGGGAAGTACCTTGGTGTGCCTATCATTCATAACCGGGTTAGCAAGAACACTTATAATGAAGTCTTGGAGAAGGTTACGAAATCTATTAGCTCCTGGATGGCTCGAAGTTTATCTATGGCGGGCTGGGTTACCTTGGCTAAAAGCACTCTTACTGCGATTCCTACTTATGTCATGCAAACGGCTAAGCTGCCCTTACACTTATGCAATAGGATTGACGGGGAAATAAGAAGGTTCATATGGAATGGGGGGAGGAGCAAAAGGGGTGTTCCGCTCATTTCCTGGAGCCGCGTTACCAGTAGGAAGATTCATGGTGGTCTTGGGATCAAATCTATGAGAGAGTGGAACCAAGCCCTACTTATGAAGAACAGTTGGGACATCTACAGCAATAAAGGAACTATCTGGTGCGAGGCTATGAAGAAGAGAATCCTGAAAGATACACAAAGTCCTTCCCAGAATATGTCGCAGTTAGCTCGTAATATTATTCTTTCCAAACCGTTTATGGACGCGAACACTTACATGAGTCCCGTAAGCGGTAGCTCCATCAATGTGTGGCATGATAAATGGTTACCTATTGATTTCTCGCTAAGTGATCATGTTCTTTATCCTATACCCATGGAACTGGATGATTTAGTAGTGAGCAGCTTAGTTAACATGGAGGGACAATGGGATCGAAGCTTCTTGGAACATTGGTTGCCAGCTGAAATTACCAAGATTATCTATACTATCGACCCTCCAACTGATCCGGAGGCTAGAGATGTTCGGGTGTGGACCCTTAATGAAGGTGGAAGTTATACTGCAAAGACGGCATACCAAGCTTTAAGAGATGCAACTGAAATCAAAAGACAAGGTCAGTGGCAATGTATTTGGCAAGTACAAGTGGCGGCACGGGTTAAAATGTTCATGTGGCTTACAGCTAATGGGGCGCTTCTCACCAATCACAATAGGAAACGTCGTAAGATGACGCTCAATGCTGCTTGCACCCGGTGTAATGCTGAGGAGGAAACCATTCTCCACGCTCTTCGGGACTGCCCAAAGACGAAGAGTGTGTGGAAAGCTATTCTAAACTACGAGCACACTCATCAGTTCTGGACCGTTAATAATCTGGACCAGTGGTTGCATATGAATGTCAAGGGGTCCGATACGCACAAGCATACCTTCTTTATTGTCTGCTAGAGCATGTGGAAGCAGCGCAACCTATGGGTTTTTGAAGGGAAGGAGCATAATCTTCAACACACTATAAACCTCATCAATCATGAGATCACAATGAACAACAAAGCATGGAATACTTCCGATAATAGCATGAACCAGGTTGAGGGACGCAGGCCCGAGATGGCTAACCCAGGTTCTATCCGCTTCAATACGGATGCTGCTTGGAAGCGGGGCAAAGGCGCTATATCGGTTGTCATTACAAATTCTGAAGGCGACTGGATTAGTGGTGTTGGGCAACTCGTGACGGCTAGAAGTCCGTTGGAGGCTGAGCTGCTGGCGGTTGGGCTCGCTGTTAAAATTGTGGAGAGGAGTGCGGCTCACAATGCTTCGATTATTACTGACTGCCGGCAAGCTACCACGATGCTAGCAGATGATTACTGGAACTATCCTAGGTATGCTAACATCATTAGAGGAATTCACTTGATCAAGAAGGAGGACACCGAGATTTTATAGTCTGGCAGGCAAAACAACAGGCAGGCGGATGCGCTTGCTAAGTACAATTTGAAACAGAGCATGGGTTATACCCACTACAAAAACCCCCCTAGATGTGTGCTAGACACTGGTCAAGCACATACATGTAATGGTAGTAGTACTACCATGTTTCAATTTCTGTAGTATCCCAATAATTGTAATGCTACTTTTAATTTCGCTTGCATGAGGTGGGCAAGATGAATAAGATGACCGCCTGACTTACCCAAAAAAAAAATAAGACAAACTATAATATAATTTTTTACCAAAGGAGCTAATGTTAAACAACCCAGGCCCACTATCCTAGGATCTAGTAGAGTTTCAAGAATGACGACTGGCCCCACAGACCACCACTATCCTTAACTATGCACTTTTTCCTCACTCACACACAAGTCGGGGTCAACTTCCCGACTAGTCACCCATCCTTGTACTACTCCAAGTTGAGCACGCTTAACTATGGAGTTCTTTAGTGATGGGCTCATGAAAAAGGAGGTGCACCTTGGTGATATGGGTAGTCCAATCATTCCTTTTAAGATCATTCTATTTGAGGCCTCAAATCTTGGGACGTTACAATCTCCTCCGCTTAGAATCTTGGCATCTTCATCAAATATCAACTATATGGCCTCATAATATTACCCCATTTCAATGCAGACCCAGAATGGCCCATGGACACCAAGCTCCCGATCATGAAATACCAGCACAAGGGTGGCTACATCACCATGGATAGCCCTTTCCAACATGCCTGGACCGCACAGCTCAAGATTGGCATGCCACATGCCCATGTGGGCCCCAACTACTGGAGGGGTTGTGGCTCTAATACCATTTGTAACAACCTAGGCCCAATACCCTAGGCTCTAGTAGAGTTTTAGGAATGACGACTAGCCCCGCAGACCATGACTAGCCTTAACTGTGTGCTTTTTCCTCACTCACGCACAACCCGGGGTCAAGTTCCTGACTGGTCACCCATCCTAGTACTACTCCAAGCTGAGAACGCCTAACTATGGAGTTCTTTAGTGATGGGCTCACAGAAAAGGAAGTGCATCTTGGTGATATGGGTAGTCCAATCATTCCTTTTAAGATCATTCTATCTGAGGCCACAAATCCTAGGACGTTACAGTTCATATGCCTTCTAAGAAAATAGTAATGTCTAACCATGTATGTAATACCACCCAAGATACTCAACATATGCTATCTAACCTCCCATAAGCTCATGTGCGGATTGATTGATCCCTAAAACAAAGGGAACTAATCCAAGAATAGATTCAAGTAAATATTGTAGACACCAGCCCACTGATAAGTAGTATGCTCACTGATATGCATAACTCTACATGAGGGTGACTCAAACTAGATCCTACATACATATAGAGACAAAGAATTGAAATAGGCAACACATGATGTACTAGCCTTACCAAGTTGAAACCTAGAGAAGATTTTGAATCTGATTGAGAAATAATAGACAAACTTGTAGCCTGCTAAATACACTCATATAGAGTTAGTGTTAAATTACGAAACATACCTCTTCAAAATCCATCATCTCTAGCTTGCCCCTCCACCAATCATAGAACACCCTACTCTTCTGCCCATCCCAGTGGCGACAAGTGGGAAGAGGATCATGTGAATAGCCCATAAGGACACTCGACATGATAGGTTTGTTAAGAAGAATTGATCGAAACCCAAAACATGAAAAATAATGACTAGTGAAATTGGTCATGTAACGTCCCAATTTCCTAAGAGTAAGTTAAAACTTAGAGTGTAGTTTTTCTTAAATAAACATAGGTGAGGGCCTTAATGCAAAAGACCATGATATTTAAATTTCTTAAATATAATGAGAGTAGGAAATTAAAAAGAGACTCAAAATGCATTTTTTCCTTCCTTTATTTATTAAGTGTTGCAATTGACTTGGTTTTATAAACATTAGTTTCCCTTTCTTTCCTCACTCCTATTCTTGAAATTGTTCAATGATAAATGAAGGAAAAATATAAAGGGATAGGATTCAAAAATAGGGAATACATTAACTTGGGCAAGAAGTTACCCATTCATAAGAAAGTATGATTAGCCTTTTTCTCTCTCCTCCAAGAGGTTTCCCAAAAGGAATAAAAAGATAGATTAAATAACTTTTGAGTGAGTAATAAGTCATTAAATAGAATTTTGACTCATGGGGTCACAAAGAGTAGTTTCCCAATTGCCAAAAGTGTTAATGCATTGCATTTAAATTAAATGACCAATATGGAAACTAGGAACACAACTTGTGCAAAATTATCAATTTGAGGCATATAAGTTAATAACTATTATTCTAGACTCTTCTTGTGGATAGGTTTAGTGAAGAGAGAAGCATGCATAAAATTTGGTTAGTAGATGATAAAGAGATTCAATTATATCAAGAAAATAGACTTCCCTTCTAATTGTGTGTTTTAACCCCAAAAGGAAAAATTGATTTCAAATTCGGGTTCTTTGGTTTCTTATTAGTCTACCTACCAATTTTAGTTTTATTTGGATTCTTTATGCTCATCCAAATTAAAAGGAATAGAAAAGGGATTGAAAAGGGTTCATTTTATTCAAATATGCATTTAATACTTCGATTTACACCTATAGTTCCCATTTCTCTCACTGTCACACACTCCTTAATCATGCACATAATATAAGCTATTGGATCTAATACACATTAGAACTGGGTCAATCCCAACCATCAGTCATCTTCTCCTTCATTCGTCTAGTTAGGAAACTATTGTTTCCCTTTCAATTGCGAAAATCACGCAAGCCTTACACCTGTTTTGGAAATTGTCTCGCCCATCATATTTGGGAGATGAAACCACATCCTTTGACCTCTTACATAAACCCTAGGAACACATATACATAAAATGCCTCTTTATGCCTCCGTCTTCACCCCAGACCCCAATTGCAAACCTCCCTCCAGCCTCCCTCTTATATCCCAGAGCCCCTTCAGAGCATCAAAGAAATCCTACAAATCCTCCTCTATAGTCAATTGTGCCTCTAGTGTTCTGAGACATTACCACCTACTCGTCATTCACCTCAGTCCACAATCATCGTACCATAGCCCTTTGCTTCTTCTTGTTGTAATTGAATGCTCAGTAACCATATATAGACCATGTACTTTGTTTCCACAACCTTAGTTTTCTCCAGTTTGCCCCGAATCTCCGTACCCTATAGCTATGCTTTGAGTTTGCCGCTTTTGCTTGCCGACATGGCTCCTCTATGCCCCTTTGGTCAAGGAAACCACACCCAAGAGTTCATCAATGATCATAGGATGTCTTCTTGCCTTCAGATCCTTGCCTTTCCACATGCATCATCGTTTCTAGTTTCAAGCTTGCTTCCTCTATTTCACGCTACTCTCTGCCTAACTAGTATCTTGTTGGTTCTTTGATTCACATGAAGTCTTCCACATTTGTGGCTCTACCCTAATTCTTCTTCTCTGTCAATTAGTTTTACCCCACCATGGCTATGGCTATAACAAGCAGCTTGGTGCTCCAGTGCATGTCATGGATTATGTTTTGGCTCGCCGGCATCATCTTGATGTAAGGAAGACAATGACAGTCTCAACTACCAGCAAAAGGGTGGTCTTGTGGAAGTTCTTATCGGTGATTTGCACCTCTAGGTTGTGTGGCTCACACAATGGCCAGGGGAGGAACAAACATGGTCTTCAAATGACTAAGGTATCCCCGCCATGTTAATCAAACTATTAATCATGCATGGGTATTTCTAGTTATTCACCTTTGGATGACCAAGTGAGTGTGTGTTTTGTTTGGTGTGGGTCCGAGCCAGATGGAAATTTCTATTTTGTCCATCTCAGCAAAATGCACAGTCTCAGTGGATATTATGGATTTCATGGCTTTTATCTTTCCAATTTTGCAAAAATCATAGTAAGTTGTTGGATGCTCAGATAAATGAGAAAAAATATGCATTGGAAAGGATTTTGGATTTTCTATTGAGTGGGCTTCTTCTCAAACATTGATTTCTACACTAAAACCTTTCAATAGATTAAATATCGAATTAGGGTTTCAGGACTATGAACTTATGTACAATATGTGATTTTAATCAAATTACAGGTGTTTAAAGACCCAATCAAGTCAGAGAAGTTGAACTTAAAATGATCTACTCTAGCTAGGTGGGCCATGCATATTTGGCACAAGTAGTTTTGGTTGATTGAATGTTTATTTATGATTATACACATTACTTGAATTCATGAATTATGAATGTCTTTTCAAGAATACATCATGTATATATATCACTATCTAGTTGGTTGTTTATTTATGGTTTATGGTAGAACACTAATTAAGATTATGATTAATATTTAATGAATCATGTTCAAGAATGGAAAACCCTATTATGATTTAATAGGGAGAAATCCCATCAGGGCATTAAGAGGGAGCAATCCCATCATCATCAAGATTAAGACTAAGAAAAGTTAATGTTTAAGTTAAGACCTAAGTTAATGATGATGATTAAGGAATCGGTAAGTTATTATATGTGCCTCATTCATGGGCCTGAAGAGGTTGTTAGGGATTTCCTAGCATTATGGGATTTCCTAGAAATTATGAGCTCCTATGGGGCGTTAAGAGAGGTGGAATATGCTTACTTTTCCAATTCATCATGTTTAAAGTTATCCAATGAATGATTAAAATAACACATGATCAAGTTATGTCAATTATTTATTGTCAAGTTTATAAATGTCAAGTTATTATATATTTTTCTGTCTAATAATGTGCCAAATACCACTTTTTGACATGTTGTTTATTTTACATGGTTGCGGACGCAATGTCCGCAGGACATGTTGGGAAGGACAATCAAGGATTACTAGAACTTCAATCTTAGCTTGGGGGTGGCATTTATCAATCTGAACTAGGGTCTATTTTGTGTTTGGTTTAGGAGTTAGTCATCAGTTCACCACAAATAACTGACGACTATAACCCTAACCCAAGGACAAATGTTTTTGTTTAGATTTGTTCCTAGTCATTGGTTTTTGAGAAGTAATCGATGACTATTTCCCTCTTCCAGAGTCTACTTTTTTTATTCAAGAGTCAGTTATTAGTTTTTCTAGCAACCGATGACTAAAATGCTAACCTGAAGGAATTTTTTTGTTTTGATTTGTACTTAGTCGTCAATTTTTGTAGACCTAACTAATGAATATTGCCCTTCATCAGTTTCTATTTTTTGGTATATGAGTTAGTCATCGGTTTTGTCTCTAGCAACCGACAACTAAATCCTTATTTGTCGATTTTTTGTATAACTGACAACTATGTCCCACATACGACCAGTCAAACTTTGCTCCTTCTTCCATTCTCTATTTCATTCTTCGCCTGACCTATCTCTATGGGGATTCTAGTTTCACCACCGCTATTGCTATTGTTCATCCATTGTTGACTCACTAGCACCACCACTGTTGGATCTTGCTACTGTCGTCACTACTGGAGCTGCCACTACTAGAGCTGCCACCACTGCTTGTACTCGCCACCGTCGTGGGTGGAACTACTGGAGCTTTCCATAGTTGGAGCTAGCCACGATCATCGCCATCACCATCATCTCATGTTTGATTATCCTTGCCTCTTTGTTTCCATCTAAGAAGGTGTGCGCCCTGCATTCACTTCTTTGATTTATATGACATCAAAATGTATGAATATGAGTTGTTTTGGATTGTAAATGACAAACATTTCACCATTTTTCTATCTTTTCTTATTAATATTGCATCAATTTCTCTATTTTTCTTCTTAAAGAAATGTGTATTATCCATATTAACCACAAACCTAGATGCATAGGTATAGATATAAACCATAAGGTAGAACAATTGATGAAATACCCTATTATTGTTCATCTAAATCGTACTTGTGTTTGGGAACATAATAAAAAATGATTTGAATTAGATGTCATTCCTTAAAACCTAGGACATGAAATATGAAGCTATGATCATAGGTATAGGAATGACATCATATATACATTTCTGACAATGGCCTATAAACATGTATGAGATTTACTCATTAGGAGTAAATATTTGATAGTCCCCAGTTTGGGATTGTTCTTGAACACTTAATCTCACTTAGGATGTAAGTGTATACTGTATATTCCGTTTTCAAGATCTTTCGTCAGCACTTCCCCATTTGTTCTCTAAGTACATATGTTTGTACTTGGAGAATTGTAGGGAAATGTTGTTGATATTTTCTTAAAATCTGAATACATACATTATACACTTACTAGTGTGATTAGGTGTTCAAGAATGGGATAGATGGTACACACATTAATTATTGAACTCTAAACCCTAATATTTTAACCCTAAACCCTAATCTTTTAACCATAAACCCTAGTCTTCAAATCCTTATCCCTAAATCTAAAACAATAAACCCTAATCTATCTGTAAATCCTTAACTTAATCTATAAACCCTAATGGGAAGTGTGTTTCCCTTTGTGTCTTTCCTTTATAGGGCACAACTTTCAAGTGAATCATTGCCACTTGGTATGTGTGGATTTCTTGTAAACATGAGGGTGGATAACTTATTATAGCATACAGTTTCTTGGACTATGGTTCCAAGATCATAAAGTTTGTGATGAGTTTTCTTTTGAGCCTTCCAATAATTAGGAAGACTCCTCTTATATTTCTTGATATTTGTTATGTTGGTAAGTGTGGATGAGATAATGATGTGAGTTCCTTATAGCACATGAGGTGGATACCAAGGTAATGCATTCTAGTATCCAAGATGCATCAACAGTGTGAGAAATATGTGAATGTTGGAGATGTTTATTAAATGAACATTCTAAGTGTTCCTCTCCCTTAGAGAGAGAGAGAGAGTTCATGATGACCCTATAAATGTTGTTTGGAAGGAAAAACAAAAGTGATTCTATAATATTATGTATGGTTCAGTGATAATTGGGCAAGACCACATTTAGGAAAGATAATTTTGTTGATTACTAGATATGTGCTACCATGTTTCTTTAAGATAAAATATCCTTTAGACATAAGAGTTAGAATAGATGACATAAGTTACATGACCATGATGAGTTTAGAGTTATGTCCTTTAGACTAATCAATGTACATATAGAATTTATGAATAAGACGAATAGAGTGTTCCCGTCATGTCATACAAGTTATATCAAACTTTAAATGATGATATGTCAAAGTATTTCAAATATGGTCAAAAATATGATCAATATTTCTTCAAAAACCTTAGGGTTGCCAAAGCAGCAATAGCTATGAGACAAGTTGAACAAGAGTGAGATGGGGTTGATTAAGTGTCTTTATGGGATTATGATATGTATTCTAAGTAGGTTGTGTGAATCCTAGTAAGGTGCAGATAGTGTTGTTGTTTCACCCCTAACAAGGTTGACTAGGATTGATGTTTCCTTGTATGGAATGATAGGTGCCAGCATCAGCATTTTTTTTATGCTGAAAAAGAATTGACAAGTGTTCCAGTGTCAGTGTATCTAAAAAAAGGATGGATACATCGCCTTTTTTTATGCTTCAAGGAATGGTATGGGACACATGCCATGATTGGTAAAAATATAGAAATTATGACTTTTGAGTAACGTGTTGATACAATAGATAAAATTTTAGGATGATAGCTAGAATTTAAAGTTGAACATTACTACTAGAGTTGTACAGATGACACAATAAGTTTCTACATTCCATATTGAGAATGTCTTCTTATATGGGGGTTTTTGTGCTAACCTAAGATGAAATATGCATGAATGATGTGACACCACCATGATATGCAAGTAACCATGTGAATGTAATAGGATGAGGTGTAAAGGAAGTACCCATCTTTGTTTACCTTGGATTTTGGGGGCGAAATCCCTATTAGGGGTTTGTAGTGTAAGGCCCCTATACTTGCTTAAGGAGTTAAATGAGATTAATTATCATAATTGAATTATTATAACCCTAATATAACCTTTTTATATACTTTAAAATCATAATACAAGCTCAAGTTTCAAATTTGGTCCAATTTGGACACTGTTTGAGCAAGTTATGCAATTTTATGCACATTTTGGACTTTTCTACAATTTACCCAATTGAGAGGTTTTCTTTGCAATTTATCACTTTCATTATGTTCCTTGGATATTCTATCATCATTATTGACCTTTTTGAGACAAGGGGAACCTATTTAAACCTCGATTTGAAGGTGTTTTCTCCAAGGGTATTTTAGTGTTTACCCCTTCATGGATGAGCTACCTTTAGTAGCTATCAACTAATGAGTTATTTGTTTTACTTGTAAATTCAATAAATGAGGGATTATCATGTCTCTATGGACGGTGGGGGGTCTTCTTGTGTGTGTACTTGTATATTATTAATGGTTTAAGGCCATGGATACTTGGAAAGATACTAGAACTTCAACATTTTCTTTTCTTTATCTTAAAGTTTCATATACTTATCTCTAAGCACCAAAATGAGCCATTTATTCTTCACCACTTCCCTCCTTATCCCAACCTAATTTTCCCTCTATGCTTCTATGAATTTTCCTATCCAAGGAAGAAGAAAGTGGGGACCTTCTTGGAAAAAGGATCTAGGGTTGCAATTGACTTCCTTTTTGGGTTTAAAAAGCTTCCTTCTAGTGAGCTTGACCTAAAAGAGTAATAATTCCATTATTTCCTCCATTTATTTCTTTTTTATCCTTCCTCTTACCTTTCTCCAAGTCGGAACCTTTCTGTTCCATGGTAGAAATTGCTCTAAATCTGGAAAACCCTACCTTTCTTGCTCTTTATGCTTAGGGTTTGCTCATTTGATGAAGAAAGGTGCTAGATGGACGAGTTTACAACTTATGATTGGATTTCCTACCCTATCTGCTTGAGTTTTATTCTTTTTGGATTTCATATTCTCATTAGAAGAAAGTTTTATAACTTGCCCCACGTTTATTGCTTACCATAAGCTTGCTAGCTCATGTTCTTGCTTGAAAATGATGATCCATGCACTAAAAAGCTATGCTTGACTTGGATTTCAATTTTTATATTGTTCCCTATTCTGATTCCAGTTCCAGATAAACCTGTGATCATGTGTATGTTATTCCTAAGGTATAATATGACTTGGATCAGGTTGGTTTGACAACCTATGATGCTAAGTACCTATCAACCAATGGTCAATTTTAGGGTTTTAAGCAGATTTCTTCTATAAACATATGACCCATTGGTGGTACCATTGCAACAAATGATGGTGTTGTGTTCATTACAATTGATTATGGTGACCAAGGGTGTCAACTTACGTTCACCCCTTAGGTCAGATTTTGGATAAATTAGAAGTTTAATGATCAACCATTAAGTACCCTACTGATGTTATCAATCAATGATGACATTAGCTTAATATTTGATGTTGATTAATGAATATAGTGTTGATCTAACAACCAATGGTGATTTAATGGTCATTAATGATGGTGGAATAGGTCTCTAAAACCTATGTGGAGTTAATCATTGTAGTTTTAGTATCAATTAATCCTTAGACCAATGCTTTCTTGGGTCACTTGTTGCGATGGTCGGACCTATACTATAATTAACGATTTTAACATATGAACTTGACCCAATAGTCAATATCTACTATTTATTCCTACAATAAAGTGGAATGATGGCTAATGTAATATGTTGGTCCTAATAATGTGATTTATGTGGTTTCCTTTATATGATCAACTTAAGTAGATCACTTGTTGACAATGGATGGCTAGTTTTAAATGAACAGTGGATTGTGGGTTTTACCCTACTCTCAATGGAACTTTTTGTGTTGATTAATCAAGAGATGTCTAGGGTTAGATTGTGACTCTTTTTAGAACACAAATCGAGGACTTCATAGGTCGTTTATCCAAGGTGTTTACTTATGTAAACAACCAATAGTCTTACCTTTTAAACATCCAATAGTTCTGGGTGACATTGTGGTCTGGTGATATGGGTTGATGATGGAACAAATGGAGGGTTACCCTTAATATGAGTCTTACCTATTCACTCATATGAATAGAAGGGATGATAATCATGTTGTGTTGATATGTAACCCTAAAGAGGTATAGCTTGTTATACTTAGCTTTAATATAACTAAATGATGGTAAATAGGTATGAATAGTCCTTGAATGACAATGCAATCATGGAGTACTCTGTTACTATTGTTGAAACCCTAGTATGCAATAACCCAATGGTTGCACCTTGATTTATGTGTGGGTTCATACTTGAGAATGTCTATGAATGTAATGGTCTTGCTTCACCTTATGCATCCATGATGCAATGGGGATGTCGTGAGTTAGGGTTTGGGTATAAGTGTTGATTAGTGACATTAATATGATTTATCTTATTGAACCTAACTCTAATGCAAATAGATAAAGATGAGTATTCATGTTTAACATTCTTATATGATGGAATGAAGGTGGAATAACCTCCTTAATATGATCATAACCTTAATATGTTAATTGGTGGTTATCATAGCCACATGATTGATACTTTCTTGTGCTAAACATGTGCATTATGAATATGATGAGTGTTAATCATATCTAGATTCCTTGCATGTTGATGTAATAAAGGAATGTTCTTAATGTTAATATAACCATGTTTTCATAGTTTATGAATATCTCCTATCTCATTAATGCAATATTGTGTTGATCATGTGTATTAAATGTAAACAATGTTGTTGAGCCTTGTTATAAGACATGTAAAGCTAATGATTATCTTGCATGGAATAATATGATGGTCTTAATGACCTTTGGGCATGGTTGAGCCCTGAATGAGGTGGAATCCTCTTGTGTTGATAAGGGTTGATACCCTATGATATTGCAAAAATGATTCATATCCTGTGATAGTATGATGGTATTAATGACCTTTGTGCATGGTTGGGCCCTAAATGAGGTGTAATCCTCTTATGTTGATAAGGATTGATACCCTATGATATTGTGAAAGGATTTATATCTTGTGATAGTATGATGACTAGTGTAGGCTCATGAATGGCAAGTGAATAGTACCATGTGATGATGAGATGAGAAATTATGTTTCACACATTTTATATCTTTTGAAAGTTGTGATATGTATATGCTTTCTAGAAGTGAATTAGGGTTTCTATGTCCACTTGTTTGATGCAGCCTCAATTCACCCAATTAGCATAACTAATCAAGTGCAACTCTAATCATGTAGTGCCATGTGTCGTAGAACCATCTTCAGTGTTAGAACTTGTTGGATGCTGAAATGAGTATTCCTAAGGGAAACTTGGAGCGCATACTGTTGAGTATGTGGGGTGGTAGGTTGAGGATATATCCTTGTCATCACCAATGCAGATTGTGAAGGTTGGCTATGGTCATACCTCATACATCTGATGTGATTGAGAATGGTTGTGATCATGTCACTATGATTATAACATGATGTGATTAGAGGACAACTACGGTTGTACCTCAGTGATTGGGTTTGAATGCCCTGGTTTCTAGTGTTGTGACCTATACCAAGGGCGGACTAGTGGTTAGCATCTTGACTATATGTCATTGTGGTGGCAGCTTTGACTGATATGTCACTGCCTTTTTAATCATACTGACTGAGGGTAAGATATCTCAAGATATCCGTGCTCCTAGATCTTGTACGGAACTGAATAGCCCTTCGCAGGTGTCGGTTGAACTTTGAATGGTACGATTCCAATTCCCCAGGGCATAATAAAAGATGTAATACAGCCGTATAGCATATCTGTTTAGGGTTATACATGACGCTTCAAATTGGATGATAACCCTTGTTTGTTCTCTTTACATAAAGATGATGCTTAGTGAAATTAAGATATAGTAGATATACTTATGTTGTGGATATGCTTAAGATTGAAGATGTGTACATATAAAAGACATGATTATGTTGATAACTATATTGCTACAACTGATTATAATCATGATGCTAGCTATCTCATGCTGTTACTTATGTTTAGCATGCTAGCCATGCCTTTGTAACTAGAGATGCATATAATGCTAATCATGCTTATCCAGATAATTGTTCTTATGTTGTTAGCTCTTTTTATGATGTTGATATGTTCAAAATGTTAGACATGTTAATGTTGTTAGCTATTCTTATGTGGCTATACTAATTCATAATGATAGAGATTCTATGTTACTAGACTTGCTCATGATGCTAGATATGCATATGCTACTGAATTGCTTATATTGTCAACAAGATAAAGGATGATAGTTTGGCTAATGATGATAGTTATTATCTACGCCTTTATGTATTTTGTTAATCATCAATGTTGTTGAAATTATTTGTTATATCTGATTAAACTACTTAATTGTTTAATTACTTAAAAATGTTGTAATCAATAATCGTTGTTGGAGGTTATATCTCTTGCTAGGAAATGGGTCTCACCCTTGTGGTTTGCCACATCTTTTTAGGTAATCTGAAGTGATGAAAACAAACTTGTGACAGCAAAGAGGATGTTACATCCCCAAATTTTCTAAAACTTAATCTAATGTGCAACGTCCAAAATGAAACCTCACCTCATGTAGCATGTTTCATTTTGTATGAATAAGAAAAAAAAATCATTGGGATATGATATGTCCTAAACTAGACTAATCCTAAGTGAACGAGTTGAGTTGCTCTATGCATGATTCCTATAGTCTTCTTGAACCCTAGATGTCCTTGGGAGGACCAAACCCTAGAGATGGAGAGAGGTTCGTTATATGTGTGCATATGTGAGCATGAATATGAGTGCCTGCCATCTGGGTGAGGGAGAGAGCCCAAGACCCTGGAGGAGGTTGCTATGTGTTAGTTTTTGTAATGCTTCATGCTCGGGTTAATGGTTTCTCACATAGGAATCTAGTGGTGTATATATAGTTGGGAGTTGTGTGGCGAGCTGATGTACAGGTGGACATGTTGTCATAAGATCTTGTAGTTTAGTGGTAGTACATGTATATGTATAGTTTGTTGTTCAATATGTAATATCAAATGTTGTAACAATTAATGTTGTAATTATATGTTGAATGGTGAACATGTGTGTATGGTTTTATTATTGTTCATGTACATGTACTACTGTTGTTTTCCTTTCGACTCCCTCGATTTTCTTCTTCTTAGCCTTGTGTGGGGCACTTAAATTGGGATTCTCACTGAGGTGAGGGTTTCAATTTGGGTGTCACACATCAGATTAAGTTTTAGAAAATCTGGGGATGTCACAGAGGAGCTATAGTAATGAATCTATGAGAAAGTTGATTAGATTTCTAGTGTGTCCTAGAGTCGTCCTTGTACTCTCAGGTCTGGGCAGGAAAAGTTTGTATATGATGTTTCAAATGAATCAAAATTTTGTTAGTATGTTAATATTTGTTGTGTGGCATATACAAATATTTTTCTCATGTGTATATATGTTGTGGCTAAGGTGATAGAACAATTTGTACCAAATTCTTGGCATAGTATGGATATAAGAAAGATGTTGGGCTCTTATGCAAATGTTTCTGAGCTGGTGCTGACGTTGAAATCAGTTTTAATATACCCATATTTTTAGGTATGTGATTAATTATTGATCAATTGTTCTTTATGTTTTGAGCAATCTCATTTAGTGTAATGGGTTCTGACAGTTACCTTGGTATGTCTTGCGGTAAGTAGAACGCCTAGTGGCCCAATCATGGCTTTGGTTCCTCTATCGATGAGAGATGCCAGATCGAGCTGATGAGGAAGTTGATGTCACTAATGAAGAGGCATCTGAAGATGATGGTCATGATGGTTCTGGTGGTCTTCTGGTGGTTCTAGTGATGAATGTGACATTGTTGTCTCTATTGCACCTTCAGATGGAGATGACGACTATGAGCCAGAAGCCTCTATTAATGATGATGATGTTGATGATGTGGACATAGATGACCTAGATGTTTGGATGTTTAGTTTTTAGTCTATATGTGTTGATCATATATATCTTTCTAGTATATTTTGTACTAAAAACATCTGGGAACATTTTCTGAGTTGTACTATTTATCATCATGTTTTCATCATTTTGTCTTGTAGTTGCTTCTGAGACCATGCTCTCTGGGTTGTAATCTTAATCATATGTACACTTACTCTTTGATTTACTATATCTCATGGGTTTGTGTCATGTTTACCATATTTTGATTATGACTTAGATTGTTTGTTTATGTCTAGTCTCTCTGTGGTGTATGCTTTGAGATTGCATGTGTTATGTTGTGGATGTATGTTTTGTTGTGCTTGGATAAGACCTATTTTTTGTGCTCTTCTACCCCCCCTTCCTTTTTGATAATATCAAAAGGGGGAGAGAAGTTCAATGTTTTGAAGCTCAACCATATTTCTTTTATTGCCTATGTGATCCTTTTCTTATACATTATATGCTTTATCATGTGACTTGCTAAAGGACCATATAGTATACATGTTATTTTGTTTTGGGTACATAGACAAACTATGTAGGTATGAGTGAGCATAGATTGAGGGGGAACAATTCACATTGTTAAAATCATGAATCCCCCTACAATTCTCAAGGCAAAGGTATAACTTTACATATCCTTTTCAATATGACTATGGAATGGTTCGTCATTGTCAAAAGCGGGAGAGTGTTTACTTAAGAGTTATACATTGCCCATATTTTGATAGTGACTTAACCATTCCAATCCTATGTATCTAATATGTTTGTTCAAGATTGATTTTAGGCTTTAGGTACATGAAAAGGATAAAATTACACAAGTCCTAGCTTGTTCAAGTTCAAGTCAAAAGCAATGCAAGTGTGCATTTTGGGAAATTACTCCAAATGACCTTATTTTAATTTTGTAATCACTTGTTTGATGGTATGACTTGTAACTAAGATGAGAAAATATTAGGGGCACTTAATTCTAATGTTTGGTCACTCAAAGTCAATTTAGAAAATTTGTTACATGCTATTTATTGGTCAAGTTGGAAACTCGACCGATCCAGTGATGGATTTTCTAAAGATGACCATTCGGTCAAGTTGCAAACTCACAGAACTCGATCAATCGAACAACTAAGCAAAACTAATTTCGACTCATGGGTCGAGTTTCCCATAACAAACTCGACCAATAGTTTGAAAATTGACTTTCTCACTTAGTGGATCAGTTAAGTTATCTTTACTGAACTCGTCCAAATGTATTGTACGGAAAACACAAAAAAAGTGATTATAACTGTTGGAGAGTTGTTGTAAGCAAAGATATATCCATTGTAACTTGTAAAACATCTTACATCCTTAAGTTATCCCAGACTCAAGGGAACACCCCCACCTATAAATAGGACCCAATGGAGTTCATTCCAAGTTTGTTCATTCATGCATTTCTAAGTCCTTGCTATATTTGAGTGTGTTGCAACTCCTTAAGCCCCTTTCTCTCTCTCATTTACAAAGAATTTCGTGATTATGAGTGAGTTAGGAAACTTGTAAGGGAGATACCTTGTAAAGGTCTCATTCCATTCCATATTCCCAACCCCTTTTCTCAAAGAGCAAAGGTTGAAGGAAGCTACTCTAGTGAAGGTGAAGTTGTTGTTTTTCTTCTTCAAGGTTGAATAAGAGGTGAGGATATTCTCCATGTGAAGGAGAAGGGCAAGGCCAAGATTTAAGAAGAGTGGGTAAATCCTTCAAGGTAAAAGACTTGATGCAAGTGTGGGTAAGTCCTTATTAAAGGCTGAAGACATCTTGATCAAGTGGGTAAGTCCTTGTGTAGGTGGAAGAATCTTGTCTTGAGTAGGTAAGTCCTAGGATGTATGGAGGTCTCCTTGTATCTCTTATGAATGAATATAAGTATACATGGATTGCAAACTCCTATAGGTGGACCTATCTAGGTAGTGGATTGACTATCTCCTCGTTTGGAGATTGGAACCACTCTAAACCACCTTGCCCATGTGCATGTTTCAATTTCTCTCATCCTTGCTATGCTTTCTTAGATAGGACTTCAAATTGTTCTAAAGCTATTGGTTTTGATTGATATAATTTGAAGGTCTTACTTATCTTGTGAGAATTTTGAATCTTTATTCACCCCCCTATGGAGCCCTAGATCCAACATTTCTCATCCACCTACCATCACCCTATGTTGACCATTTAACCACAAAGGTCATGAAAAGCTACCATGGTCCATGTCATGATCGTGACCCTCAACATCTAGACCATGTCGTGTCTGTGACACTTAGGATTAGGGTTTCACCAAAGCAACTCGACCAGAGGTGTATTGACCCCACCCTATGTCACTACCCTAGATGATCAACCTTCACCCATGTCATGACCCAAGACTAATATGGTCATGACCCTACTCTCTAGGATGAGTCTCAACTCAAACAAGTTAGGTCCAAAGCACCAAGTGTAACTCAATCACCCCCCACCAAGGGTCTCAACCAAACATCACTAAGTCAAACTCAACCTCAAAGGAGCATCTTGACCCAAGAGATATTAAGGTCACGACCATCATGAGAAGAGTTTCATGACCTCCTAAGATTCGCCACCTAGGTCGCCAAATAGAACTGAAACTAAAGGTGAAACCATGGTTACCATGAAGAAAAGGTCACATACAACTGGTTACCAAAAACCCTAAGTCATAGGTCAAGAAACTACTAAGGAAGAACCTTAGACAAGAAAGAGAAAACTAGCACAAGATAACCAAAACTGAACCTAACATCCCTCCAAACTTTTAGTGTACAAACATTATGCATGAGGGTAAGGTAAAGAGAAAAACATGGGGAACAATCTTCACAACATACCATCTACCAAAACATGTACAAAAGGTTAGGGTTTCAGATTACTTTCAAACCAAGAAAGGGATCACCACCAAACAAACTCTAGAGATTACCACTAAACACAATCATGGTGAGAAGGAAACTTAGAGGAAGAAGGTATTAACAAAAATTATAAAGAAGTGGAATAATAAAGTAGTTTTAGTGTTATATAGCGCACCTTAAGAAGATCACCATCAAAGCTCCAAGCACACAATCCAAGGGTTGGAAAAGCTCCACCCAAAAGCTCCACACTCGACCTCAAGAGAACCTCAAGAAAGGGGGAAACACCAAGGACAAAGGGTAGCTCAAGAAAGAGAAAAAAAACTCAAAATTGAACCAAATTAAAGAAGGGAGAAAAGAGAGAAGAAACTCCCTCTCAGTTGGGTATCACCTTGTCAAAACATGGCCTATTACCCTTGTGATGATGAGCTTACTCTCAAGAACAACAACCATGTTAGAACATAGTCTAAGGACAAGAAGGAAGAATAAGATGGGGTAGAAGATCTGAAGAAAACATCAAAAAAGAAGATAAACACTCACCAAGATTGGAGATGGCTAAGGATCACCACAAGCACCACATGCAAGGGATGAACCACCTCCAAAGTACTAAGAACAATCCTTATTGCTCCACTAAGCTTCAAGGATGAGCACAAGAGAAGGGGGGGGAAGATGACCGAAAAGAACCACTTGCATGGAGAGAAGAGGGTTTCATATAGAAAAGGAGGAGAGAGGTAAGATAAAGGATGCAGTTTAAACATGACATGGCTCCAAAGTGACACTTGTCCACTAAAAGGACCAATATGCAACCACACAAAACCACTTAAGAATGACATGCAAGACATGGTGATACACTCTAGGTAGTTTCTCGACCACCCAAACAACTACACCCTCTATGTTGCGATCACAACACACCAAGTGTTCCATGGTCGCGATACACCCTAACAACACCACTAGGTCGTGACACTAAGACCACTACAAGCAACCTAGGTCAAAACACACCTCCCTGAGCCTATGTCTCAACCCAAGACAACCTTAGTCATGAACACCACACCAAGGGGAAGTGTATCGACTGTGACACCCCATCAACAAGCCCTAGGTCATGACCCAGGTCGAGACAAACCAACAATGGTCACAAGGTCAAAGTGCACCAACCCTAGAAAACCCTAATCACCACTAAGGGTGAAACCACTCAACCAAGGCTCAAACAAAGCACCCCAAAGCACCACACACTCTCTCATGAATCGTGATGCGATGATTTTGAGTTGCATTTAGAGACATATTTTACTTGTGCTTTATGCATTTATTAGTCATTTTGGTGGTTAATATTTCATAATTCATCTACTTTGGTCTATGATCTTTCTCTATGTCAAATCTCCCTTATTTCAATATTTTGAGCATAAATTATCACAAGAATATGTTTTGTTTCGGCTTATTTGGTTTCATGTTGAAATTTCAGGAAAAACAAGTATCTGCTGCTGTCGATACCATCGACCGGACCACAGGCAGCCAGCAGCAAGGAGTAGAAAAATCTCGATACTATCGATAGGTGAGTTGATGGTATCGAGATACCATCAGGTTGCTTCAGAAAAGAGAATCGATACTATCGACACAAAAGTCGATACCATCGACGAGTGGAGCTACAACGACGTAAAAGGACAAAACCGACGCCTATGAATGTTGATAACATCGACCCGAGTCGATGGTATCGAGGTGGCATCAGTTGCGACAAAAAAAAGAAAAGAAGACCATCCGATACAGTGCAGGGTCAATACCATCGACTCGCGTCGATGGTATCGACACCGTCAGATACATGTTTGCTTCAGATTGATCTAAATCCGACGGCTGTGATATTTTGGTGACCTAACTCGGTGATTATACCTAATGACGGCGGCGAAGAGCAATTCATCAGGTCATTAGCCGCTGCACACATCCTGAGAAGGTGTAGAGAGAAGAACGGAGTCGAGAAGCACGCCCCAGCTGTTCCGGACGCCGAAGAAGACAATTTCCACCACCGAAAGGTGGGAGAACGTGTATTCTATGCCAAGGAGTGATTGGATCTTCTCCGTTCAGGGGTTTCATCACTCAATCATGTTTTTCTCCATGTTTCCCCTTTTCTCTACCATGTTTTTCTTTGAGATGAACATGCGGGGCTAATCCCCTTTATCTTTAGGACCGGGAGTAGCCCGGGAAGTCATTGTATGACGATTTTATCATAGTAATTCATCATTTATCTCTTAAATCCGTGGTATGATTTCGTTTTCTCCATTATATTGTTATGCTTGATCACCATAATGATAATCTAAAGCCTTTAATTACTTTGAAAGAAGAATTAATGGTTGAAAAGAGACAAAATTCACATTAATTGACAAATCCCTTGAACAAGGTGGTTTAAGGTTAATGGTGGATACAGTGAGATCGACTCTAATGCACCTAGTTTAGGGTATAGGCTGCTACGACGGTGGAACCGACCTAGACATAGGTAGTGAATTGTACCACGACAGTGGACAATTCTGATATCAGGCCACTACTCGGATAGAGAGATGAATCTGAGTGACTATATAGAAATTCATACAATGATAACTCGTGGAGAAACCGCAATCCTAAAGATTCCCACTTGAATTGATTAAACTAAACATTTAATCGATTACTTTGTTTTCTTTTATTTTATTTTCTTTTAATTTTATCAACAACCTCCAACTTTTAATCGGTCTAGCTGATTGCGAGTAGTTAGTAGTAGTCTCCGATAATTCACGTGTCCCTGAGTTCGACTCGGGCCTCACAAAGGCCTATATTACATTGACGCGTACACTTGTGTTTCTACGCACGTAAAACGCATGTCAAGTTTTTGGCACCGTTGCCGGGGACACGACAATTGTCGGCACTACGAGTGCTGCAAGCGGCCACTCTAGGCCACATTTTGATTTTATAATTTCATTTTCATTTCCAAAATTCATAGCTTATCTTTCACAGTTTGTAGTTGTCTAGCACAGTACTGAACTTAATTTACCATTTTGCAGGTATTGTGCATGGTGCAGACGCGTAGTACCGACTACACACAACAAGGACCAGAGGTTCCACTGCCAGGACCTGACGACGAGGACGAGTACAATCAAGACCACTCAGAAGAAATAGATTCTGAATCTGAACAAGAAGAAATGGCAGAGCCACAGACAATATGGGAGAAGATCAAGGCGTCCTCTTCATCTGCTTCAAAGGGGCTGATTAAGAAGCAGGCGATCAATATTCTGACATACAAGATTGATCCTGTGTTAATCAACTTGGTGAAGTCGAATGCTTTCCATGGGCTCAAGAATGAAGACCCAGTCACGCATGTAAGCCAATTTGTGGAGAATTGTGACATGATAAAAATAGACATATTCCCATAGGAGGCATTGTACCTAAAGCTCTTCCCGAGTTCTCTAGCGGGAAACACGAGAGAGTGGTTGCACAACCTGGATGATGAATATGTGGAATCCTGGAACCACATGGTAGAGGTCTTCTTTGAAAGGTTCTTCCCGCCCGAGAAGACCAATGACATGATCAGGAAGATCCACAACTTCACTCAGAAGGCAGGAGAAACCTACTCTGGGACCTGGGAAAGGTTTCAGATCATGCTTAGGTGGTGCCCGCATCACGGGCTTGACTAGGAGACACAGGTTAAGATCTTCTATTTTGCTCTCTCCGAGCATGATTGAAGTAACCTCGATTCAGTAGGCTCATGATTCTTCTTGAACAACACAGACACGAGGTGTTGGGAAATCCTTAAGAACATGGCCAAGAAGCAATCTTGGGGTGACAGGGATGTCGTTGAGCACGTTCGAGTAGAAGGGGAGTCTAAAGCAATCAAGGAGTTGAATGAGAAGATGGACCTTCTCGCGAAGAAACTGCTTGCAAAGGAGGATACTGAATCCGAGGACGAGGCACAAGTCAAATTCATGAGGCAACAAGGTTAGAGAAATAATGATTACTCATGGAGGAAGGACAAGAAGTTTTCTTGGAAGGATCCAAACAACTTTTTGTAGGACCCAGATGCAAAACCCCAACCAGTAGTGGAGGACAAGAGAACGGAGTTTCTCAACCAACTGATAAAGCAAAATCAAGAATTAATGACTACTTTTAGCCAATAGATAAAGCAACAGGGGGAATTTATGAACCAGTTCGGATAGACATTATAGAGCCATGGGGCTTAGATGAGGACAATAGAGACATCCATGGCACAAACGACAGTAGAGATAGCCAATTTGAAGAAGCCGACGCATCAAGGTTTTCCGAGTAACACTAATAATCCGGGAGGAAACCAACAGGAGAAGGCCATCTTGCTAAGGAGTGGCAAGAAGCTTTTAAACCCCAGAGCCGATGAACCAAGTAAAACCCAAGCAAAAATTGAAGGTGAGGCCACTTAGGAGCTGCCCATACCGGTCACCGAACCAGTTGCGGATATAGCAGTGGATGTTATTGAAGATCCTATTGCAGATGAGGAGGAGACGCAGAAAAGGACACCTTATGTGCCACCGCATCAAAGGGCACAGGCTGTCCCGGTCCCATATCTGAACAGTGAAAAGGCAAGGAAAGTGGATGCCCAGTTTAAAAAGTTTCTAGACAGTTTCAGAAAGCTTTCAGTCAACATCCCATTATTGGAAGCAATTGAGCAAATCCCTTCTTACGGTAAATTTCTAAAAGACATCATTACCAAGAAGAGAAAAATCCCAGACACAGAGGTTGTAGTGCTTAAGGAGCAGGTGAGTGCCTTCATCATGGGCACATTGCCACCAAAGAGGCAGGATCCGGGCTGCTTCAACATCTCATGTTACATAGGAAAAGTGAAGTTTGGTGAAGCGTTATGTGACTCTGGGGCGAGCATAAACTTGATGCCCCTCTCTACATTCAAGAAGCTGGGATTAAAAGAGTCACGACCGAGCAACATGACAATCCAATTGGCGGACAATTCTGTGGTGAAGCCATACGGTATTTGTGAAGATGTGCTAGTGAAAGTATATCGATTTGTATTTCTAGCAGATTTTGTCGTCATGGAGATGCAAGATGAACAAGTCAATGAGTTACTACTCAGACGACCCTTCCAAGCTACAACTGACATGATACTTGAGATGGCGAGAGGTCATTTGACCTTGGGTATAGCCGATGATCGTTTTGAGATGGTCATTCCTTCCAGCACTACGTCACTTGAAGACAAGGAGCAGTGCCACATGGTAAAGCATTTTGATCACAATTTCTCACTTTGTCTAGGGAAGCCATTTTTAGATATGGCTCATGTGATGACCAAGGTGGAAAAAGGGACATTAGCTGTGGACATCATGGAGCAGACCAAGGTGGTATCCCTTAGCAAGGTTGTAGGTTTTTTGAATGATGAGGAGGAGGACATTCCTCCCTCTACTGAAGATGAGGCTATAGCAAATTCGGTTTTTGACTCACATCCAGAATTACCACTTGAAGCCTGCTTAGTCAATATCACACATGATTGGATGAGAAGCAAGTCACTACAGGAGTGTGACAAGATGCTTCAGATGTTGTCGTGCTTCTATGCAAGGTACTATGAAGAATTAGGCAAACTCCCACCACCGCTTCAATCTTCCTTAATCAGCCCGCCAGAATTGGAGTTGAAGCCGTTGCCACCGCACCTGAAGTACGCATTTCTGGATGAGGAAGAAAAGCTGTCTGTGATTATATTGGCTTATCTGAGTGTCGAGGAGGAGGACCATCTGCTTATTGTGTTGAAAAACCACCGAGGAGCATTCGGGTGGTCGGTTGCAGACATCAAGAGGATCTCCCCTACCTTTTTCCAGTACAAGATTTGGCTCGAGGAGGGAGCCAAGCCGGTGATTCAGCCGCAACGTCGACTAAATCCGAGCATGATGGAGGTTGTTAAGAAGGAGGTGATTAAGCTCCTTTCTGCAAGTATCATCTATATTATTTCTGACTCGACATGGGTGAGTCCTACACAAGTAGTCCCTAAAAAGGGGGGAATCACGGTTACCCATAATCTTCTAAATGAACCTGTCACCACCCGCTTGGTAACCGGGTGGCGTGTTTGCATAGATTACCGTCGATTGAATGCCTCTACGTTAAAGGATCACTTTCCTCTTCCGTTTAATGATCAAATTTTAGAGCGCTTAGCTGGTCGATCACATTTTTGTTTTCTGGATGGTTATTCGGGGTACAATCAGATTTCGATTGATCCTAAGGACCAAGAGAAGTCCACCTTCACTTGTCCTTATGGAACATTTGTGTATCGACGTATGCCTTTTGGGTTATGTAATGCACCAGTGACCTTTCAGCGTTGTATGCTCGCCATTTTTTCTGATATGGTAGAACGATGTCTAGAGGTTTTTATGGATGATTTCTCTATTTATGGTGCATCCTTTGATGAGTGTCTTTACAATCTGGATAAGGTGCTGCAACGTTGTGAGGACACACATTTGGTCCTCAATTGGGAGAAATGTCACATGATGGTGAGTGAAGGAATAGTGCTAGGATATAAAGTGTCTAGCAAAGGTTTGGAGGTAGACCCGGTGAAAATCGAAGTGATTTCCATGTTGCCCCCACTAAATTCTGTAAAAGGGGTACGGAGTTTCTTAGGTCACGCCGGTTTCTATCGTCGTTTTATAAAAGATTTTTCTAAAATTGCCAAACCTTTATCTGAGCTTTTAGAAAAAGATGTTGTTTTTAACTTTAATGAAAAATGTCTACATGCGTTCAACGTGCTTAAGGAAAAATTGATTTCCGCACCGGTTGTGCAAACACCGGATTGGACCAAGCCATTTGAACTAATGTGTGATGCGTCCGATTTTGCGGTTGGGACTGTGTTGGGACAGTGGGTGGACAATAAACCCACTGTGATTTTTTATGCATCTAAAACTTTGAATGACGCCCAACTCAACTACATGAATACCGAGAAAGAATTGCTTGCCGTTGTCTTCTCTTTTGAAAAATTTTAGCAATATCTAGTTGGATCGAAAGTCATGGTATGGACGGACCACACCGCCATTAAGTATTTGATGGAGAAAACGGATGCCAAACCTAGATTGATTAGGTGGATCTTGCTTTTACAGGAATTTGATATCAAAATCAAAGATAAGGTGGGGATTGAAAATATGGTCGTGGACCATTTATCTAGGTTAGAGAGGGTAGATGAAAAGGATTTACACATACCCATTACCGAGACATTTCCGGACGAACAACTTTTGAAAGGTGAAATCAAAAGACCCATGGTTTTCTTATATTCTGAACTATCTTGCTTGCAAAATCATCCCGGATGTTTGGACGTACCAAGAGAAGAAGAAAATTTTCCATTCTTTACATTATTATTTCTGGGATGATCCTATTCTCTTGAAGCAATGCAGGGATGGTGTCTTACGTAGGTGTGTACCAGAGGAGGAATACGAAAATGTTCTTCATCATTGTCATACATTATCGACGGGCGGCCACCATGCAAGCTCTCGCACTGCAGCCAAAGTATTGAAAAGTGGCCTATACTGGCCGACCTTGTTTAGGGATGCTTATGAGTTTATGCGTCAATGTGATTCCTGCCAAAGGGCGGGCAACATATCAAAAAGACAAGAGATGCCCCTTAATGTATTCCAGAAGGTTGAGGTATTTGACTTATGGGGCATAGATTTTATGGGACCCTTTGTGTCCTCAAATTCTAATTTGTACATTCTTTTGGCTGTTGATTATGTGTCGAAGTCGGTAGAGGCAATACCCACAAGGACTAATGATTTCGCTGTAGTGTGCAGGTTTGTCAAAGAATATATTTTCTGCAGGTTTGGTGTACCAAGGGTGATCATAAGTCATGGAGGTACACACTTCCGGAATCAAAAGTTCGCGGCACTGTTGAGAAAGTACGGGGTCAAACATAACATTGGTACCCCGTACCACCCGCAAACTCAAGGACAAGTGGAGGTCTCCAATAGGGAGATTAAGAAGATATTGGAGCGTACTGTGGCTTCCACAAGGAAGAATTGGAGTACCCTACTACCGGATGCGTTGTGGGCATACAGGACGACGTTCAAGACACCTATAGGCACTACACCTTTTAGGTTGGCTTATGGTTGGGCCTGTCACTTACCAGTGGAACTAGAGCATAAAGCACATTGGGCGCTGAGGAAGCTAAATCTGAGTTATGATTTTGGTTTCTTTTACATTCGTACTTTGGTTTATTTTGACTTTATTTTTAGTGTAAAAAAGATACCGTGATCGTTTGGGTAATGTGCAGGACTGAGGCAGAGTCGATACCATCGACCCTTGTGTCGATGGTATCGACTGGGGTAAAAGGTTGCGACCGTAGAAATCGCACTGCGTCGATACTATCGACGGCCTCGTCGATAGTATCGACACACCAACAGGTTGATCGCAAAGTCAAATTCGATAGTATCGACATGCCAGTCGATACCATCAAGATCTCTGGAGATATTCAGAACAAATCGTCTCAGTGAAGTCGATACCATCGACGGGCCTGTTGATGGTATCGACACAGTTACAGGCAGAAGGTGGTGGCCGGGTCTCGCGAAGGTGTTGCCCTAACCGGAAGTCGATACCATCGACTTGCGTCGATAGTATCAATGCGACACGTCACCAATACGCGAGAGGAGATCAACGGTGATCGCTACAACCAGAAAGTCAATCTGGGGGATGTGTCGATACCATCGACACATGTCGATAGTATCGACAGGTCAGCGATCTGGGCCCCGCAAATTCAGCCATCGACGACCGTCGATACCAGTGGCAGTAGGGATTGTGCTACCCGTGTCGATACCATCGACCCGAGTCGATGGTATCGACGGGCGTACAGCAGCGCCGACCATGGCTATATATGAGAAGGATTGTCGTCATATGACGTCACAACTCCAGAGCAATTCTTCTCCACCTGTGCCGAGCGTATTCAAGAGCAATCCGAGCCTGACGACGAGCATCCAGGAGCACGTTCTTCATCGAGCAGAGATTTCCTTCTCCGATCTTCACCGAGCTCTTTCTCTACTTCTCCTTCTTCCGCAACCATGGTGCATGTTGTCGGTGCGTCTTCTTCACGTGCCAACCCGATGGACATTCTGGAGTTCGTGCCTCCACTGAATGCATCGATCCCACACCCGCAGATTGTCCATCCGTCCGTGGAGGTCAAGAAGATCTATGAGGAGATCATGAAGAGGAAAATTGAGCCGACCTGCTATGTTGACCAGGAGGTGATCCGCAACTTGTGGTTTGAGGCTAATCTGGCCTACGTTCTAAAAGGGCAGGTGAGACACACGAGCAGGACGCCCGATGAGATGGAGTACCATGTTGATGGCCAGCCGTTCTTCAATGAATAGCCTACTTACAAGGAGCTGGTGGCGGAATTCATGGCATCGCTGGACGTCTGCGTCGTGCCCAATGACATTGTTGCTACGAATCACGAGTGGATCAAGGGCTGCGTTTCTTTTCAGTTGTATAATAATGACTACACTCTCACTCTCCGCCAGTTCAACTCCATCTACAATTAGAACCATGGGCGAAATGACTACTGGCGGCCAGACAACCGGACCGACTACAACGCCATCTTCACCGAGCTTGTGACGGTGCCACCGAGAAAATCAGTGAGCTACCACAATGCAGCGGTAGCAGACTTCGAGCATCCGTTCGTGCGGATTCTTCATCGGATGTTGTGTTCTACTCTGTTTGGGAGGGGTGATCTGTCCCTTAGCAAATTCCAGGAGACGGGCTTGTTTTTCTTGCATAAACTCCTGAAGCGCTAAGAGTGCAATTGGGGAGCTTTCTTTCTACAGCGAGTGTTGGCTGTCAAGCGGAGTACGCGGAAGGCTCCAATTCACTTTGGAGGACTCATCACTCTGCTGACACACTACCTTGGGCTGAACTTCTCAACCTTGACTCCGCTCTCCAACGTAAGCAAGGTTAATTTGCAACATCTTCACCAATCAAACCTTATCTTGCTTCAGGATGGTTTACCTTATGCTCATTGCCATGTAAACCATGCATACCAAGAATGTTTGCTTCCCAATCTTGTCTTCCATATCGAGGGTGCTCAACATTTCCGATGGCCCATCATAGCCATTGATGACTCCGAGGAAGATGGCGGCAACGATGACAACAACAATGACGACGAGGCTGAAGAGGAAGAGGAGGCTTACACTCCTCTTTGGGCACGAGGGGCACCTAGGAAGCGTCCTCGCATGCATCCGGGTGCGTCTTCATCTTCACAGCCTCCGCCACCATCACCGCCCTCATAGCCAAGTGAGAATGTCTATTCCATGCAAGGAATGTATGCCATGCTACAGGATATACAGCAAACGCAGCAGTGCCATACAGTAGTGTACACTGGTGTTCAGGAGACGACAAACCAGTTACTTGATAATCAGAGGGCAATCTTCGAGAATGAGCACCTCCTCCCCGACAACCAACAATAGATTCATGACAAGTTGCATAGGATGGAGATGCAGCAGCAGCCCTTTTATGATCATTACTGGATCCAGAACTACTTTGGGGGTATCTTCAACCTCCACCCATGCCCCAGTATGATCCTAGCTTTCAGGGGCAATACCCATCCTGGGACCCCACGGCCCCACAGTACCCACCTCCACCAGAAGAGTAAATCAGTATCTATGTTCCAACCTTTAATATTGTTTTTGACTATGAGGCCATAGTCGAATTCAAGCTTGGGGGGGGTGTTGGAACAACTCTATCCTTTAATTTTCTCAGTTTTTAGTTTTTATTTTTTTACTTCTTGTCATTTAGTTTTTGCAATCTTAGTTTGTTTGTAGGATCCACACCCTATCTAGTGTAGTTGTGGATGTCTTAAGTCATGTGTCATCTCATTTTCTTGTACATGGGAATTAAGGGAAAATTAAAAAAAAATTGAGTGTTCGCAAGCTTGTGTTGTTCAACTTTGAGCACATAACTTAAGAAAATGATTGGTTTTGTCAACTCTAGAACAGAATATCACAATTGTACATCCCTGATGATTTATGAAAAGTGGATAGACGTGGTTGTGTGAGCCTAAACTGAAGAAATGATAATGAGACTCTAATTTGAAGTAAGTGAGAGAAACCTCTTAACTATTACACAGGTTAATAAGGAGGGACACATAATAATTTTCAAAGGTTCAGTCAATTAGTCTTGTGATCTTTCCACATCTTTGTTTTTCACAATCCACCATAAGAAATTGGAAGTACTTTACGGTTTTAATCTTTTTTATTGCATCTCATATAGATAGGTTTTGCATTGCAACCACTTTCACATGTTTTACATGAAAATAAAAAATTTAGAATAGTGATACATGCACATTGTCCTTAGGTGTGTGTCATTTAGCTGCATTCATAATTTCTATGCATAGAGCACATCATGTAACTTATTTCTTCTCTAAGGGTGATTAGCTATTCCATATCTTCATAAATGCTTCAAATATTTGAGCTATGCAGAAAAAGTGAGCCCAACAAATAACTCATTGTCGATTATGGATATAAGGGTTTAAAAAAAATGAAAAAGAAAGAGAAATTATTGAGAAGCAAGTAGAATAAGGGGGAGAAAGGAACATAGTCTCACCTGCATTTGAAGATGGTACATGATGTAGCTCGGTTAGATATTCCATCTCATTTTGAGACGGGATGTTAGTGCATGCATCATTCCACCCAATTATAGGCATCAGGGCATGTTCATGTGCAAATGCATAATTTAGGGCATTTTTGTTTATGCATGTTGAAACTGTATGATGCTTCCATTTCTTCCATTGGCCACCCATTCCATCCACCCGTTGCTCGAATTGGTAGGCCACCGTGAATTTCTCCTCACTTATGAATATCAGGAGAGTTGCTTCCATGTAGATGGTAGTTAGGGCGAGCAGCGTAGTATAGGAGATCACAAGATGCACCGAGCCTGGACCGACGAATTTTATTATGTTAACTGCCTTATGTGATAGTGTTCATCAGTTTTGAGGTGGATATCTTTTATGGATAATTACTGTCACCTTAGGGTAATTATCATTCTGTGGTTAGTGAGGGTCGGAATGTGAATGTCCGGTGGGGATCATATGGTGATGTTTGTTGTGATGATCTATTCTTTAGTTGACTCTAGAAATTCTATTCTAAGGTTTAGTTGCTCGAGGGTGAGCAATGTTCCAGCTTAGGGGAGTTTGATGCGATGATTTTGAGTCGCATTTAGAGACATATTTTACTTGTGTTTTATGCATTTATTAGTCATTTTGGTGGTTAATATTGCATAATTCATCTACTTTGGTCTATGATCTTTCTCTATGTCAAATCTCCCTTATTTCAGTATTTTGAGCATAAATTATCACAAGAATATGTTTTGTTTCGGCTTATTTGGTTTCATGTTGAAATTTCAGGAAAAACAAGTATTTGTTGCTGTCGATACCATCGACAGTGGTCGATACCATCGACCGGACCACAGGCAGCCAACAACAAGGAGCAGAAAAATCTCAATACTATCAATAGGCGAGTCGATGGTATCGAGATACCATCAGGTTGCTTCAGAAAAGAGAGTTGATACTATCGACAAAAAAGTCGATACCATCGACGAGTGGAACTACAGTGACGTAAAAGGACAAAACTGACGCCTATGAATGTCGATACCATCGACCCGAGTCGATGGTATCGAGGTGGCATCAGTTGCGACAAAGAAAAGAAAAGAAGACCAGCCGATACAGTGCAGGGTCGATACCATCGACTCGCGTCGATGGTATGGACACCGTCAGATACATGTTTGCTTTAGATTGATCTAAATCCGATGGCTGTGATATTTTGGCGACCTAAATCGGTGATTATACCTAATGACGGCGGCGAAGAGCAATTCATCAGGTCATTAGCCGTTGCACACGTCCCGAGAAGGTGTGGAGAGAAGAACAGAGTCGAGAAGCACGCCCTAGCCGTTCCGGACGCCGAAGAAGATGATTTCCACCACCGAAAGGCGAGAGAACGCGTATTCTACGCCAAGGAGCGATTGGATCTTCTCCATTCAGGGGTTTCATCACTCAATCATGTTTTGCTCCATGTTTCCCCTTTTCTCTACCATGTTTCGCTTTGAGATGAACATGCAGGGCTAATCCCCTTTATCTTTAGGACCGGGAGTAGCTCGGGAAATCATGGTATGATGATTTTATCATAGTAATTCATCATTTATCTCTTAAATTTGTGGTATGATTTCGTTTTCTCCATTATATTGTTATGCTTGATCACCATAATGATAATCTAATGCCTTTAATTACTTTGAAAGAAGAATTAATGGTTGAAAAGAGACGAAATTCACATTAATTGACAAATCCCTTGAACAAGGTGGTGTAAGGTTAATGGTGGATACCGTGAGATCGACTCTAATGCACCTAGTTTAGGGTATAGGTTGCTACGATGGTGGAACTGACCTAGACATAGGTAGTGAATTGTACCATGACAGCGGACAATTCTGATATCAGGCCACTACCCGGATAGAGAGATGAATCTGAGCGACTATATAGAAATTCATACAATGATAACTCCTGGTGAAACTGCAATCCTAAAGATTCCCACTTAAATTGATTAAACTAAACATTTAATCGATTGCTTTGTTTTCTTTTATTTTATTCTCTTTTAATTTTATCAACAACCTCCAACTTTTAATCGGTCTAGCTGATTGCGAGTAGTTAGTAGTAGTCTCTGATAATTCACGTGTCCCTGAGTTTGACTCGGGCCTCACAAAGGCCTATATTACATTGACGCATACTCTTGCGTTTCTACGCATGTAAAAAGCGTGTCAAATCCATGAGAAAGAATGAACACTATAGAGGTGGAAAATTGCACATCAATTCCCTATATTTGGTAAATTACAATTTGCACCAAAACTAGCACAAAAAAACAAACATCATCCAAAAAAGCTCGAAATTGAAACTTAAGCTCTCAACAAGGCCTAATCACATCTCAAAGTTTAGAGCAAGGTTCTAAGAGTATGATGAAGACAAAACAAACAGGGTTACCCCAAAACTCAGGACGGGGTCCTTACACTATTTTTGAGAAAATTGTATGTTACATTGAGCCTATTGTTAGACATGGTTGTGGGTGTGGGTGTTGACATGAATGCCATGGACATGGATGTGGATATGGTTAGTTGGATCCTTATTTTCAAGTAAAATTTGGTGTACTGATAATGTTGCCTCATGTATAGATCTTATTATATTGTCATATATGTTATAGTCAATATATTATGCCACTATAGCTTCATATTTTTTTTGGATAAGGTAAAATATTACTAAACCATCAAATCTACACAAACATATAGGAGTCTAATCCACTCTGTATACTTTACAAGGTCACATCAGACCCCACATCAAAAAGACCTCAGGTTTGATCCTCAACAAGATCCCTGAGTTAGCCTTACAAAACCAGGCCAGACTATATACAATATCATCAAAAAGTTGAAACTTGTCCCTTTCCTTTTTCCCATGCAGCCTACCATTTCTCTGCTGCCACACCAGGTATATCAGACTAGACCAAAGAAGTCCCGCAAACCTTTTCATATGTCTATCCCCTTTCGTTCTATTCAAAATCCATAGCATGGATTCTTGAAGGCTGAGGGGTGGGGTGTCGCCCCCTTCAAGAGCTTGAGAGAGCATCAGATCGATAGATATTTTGTATACATACAATCAAAGTAGATATGCATGTGTGATTCATGTTCCTGTTGACAAAGAAGACATACCGGTTCCACAGCAGCCCCCCATCTTATCAACCTATCTTTAGTGGGAACTCTACCCAAAAGAGCACGGTAAGTACAAAAACTCCACTTGAGACAATGTATCTTGCACCATATCAACTGGTGCCAAGGAACTTGAGGTTGGTTGCACAAGATATGCCAAGGTTTACTCCCCACAACCAACTTCCAGTTTCCCTCCTCTTCCTCATAATGTTGTTTGCAATTGTCCCAAATCATACACATGCTACGCCAAATCCTCGAGCATCCCACCAAATCTTCTGCTCCACAGTTAAGAGAAGAACCGTACCGGGTTCTCATCCAGCCACTCCAAATGTTGTCTGGTTCCATCAAGAATTGGTGTATTCTTTTAGCCGTGGCTTCCCACATGATATTAGAAGGATCTTTCAAACCCAGGCCCCCTCCATGCCTCAGTTGTGCAATAGCAGCCCAAGCAACAATGTTCTGCCCTCCTCTCCACAAAAAACTTGCCATAGTAGATCTAAATCTACCCAAAATAAACTCTGGGATATCCGCCAGTCTACACCAAAAACCAACCATGCTCTGTAGGACATTTTTAATAAGCACCGCTCGACCTGCCATGGACATATTAAGACCAACCCATTTATCAGCCTTGAGTCTTAGATTATCCAAGCACATGTTGAAGTTAGAACATCTCCCAGCACCTCCCGAGATGGGGATACCTAAGTATCTAGTAAGGAAGGAACCCATCTCCAAATGAATAGCAGCCTTCAGATGTCCTCTCCTTGCATCACAAGATTTGGATAGGAAAACTTGTGACTTGATGTCACTGATGTAAAGGCAAGACTTGTCTGCAAATCTCCCCAATACAGGTCTAACCCCTCTGAAGATTTTAGCATGAGCAGCAACAAAAAACATGAGATCATCAGCGAAGATCATATGGTTTAACACCTTAATATCATGCACCTTATACGGTTTACTATTACCTTTGTCTTCAACTGTCTGGACAAGAAAGGAGAGATTCTCCATAACCATCGTAAACAATAAGGGTGAGAGTGGATCCCCCTATCTGAGACCATTAGAAGCTCTAAACAAGCATTTGGGAACCCCATTGATAAGCACAGAGAAAGAGGTTGTCTGTACACACTGCATGAGGATATTTATGAACCTATTAGAAAACCCCAATGCCTCCATAGTGCTCCACATGCCCTTCCAAGATATGTGGTCATACGCCTTTGTTATATCTAATTTGATGCATGCCTGCTTGTTGCTGCCTTTCACATGAAAGTCCCAAAGAAATTCCATAGCAAGGAGAACATTATCATACAGAGCACGACCCTTCACAAAAGTAGCCTAGTTAGGAGATATGATGACCATCAAGATGTTCTTCAAACATCTCACAAGCAACTTGGATATGATTTTATAGATCACAGAACAACATACAATAGGGCGAAAATCATTCATCTCAGTAGATCCCATCTTCTTTGGTATCAACATGATGAAGGCATGATTAACTTGGCACACCATTCTTCCACCGACCAAGAACCACCTCACAATATTGCAAACATCCCTACAAATAATATGCCAGCAATTTTGAAAAAAAACTTTGCATTGAACCCATCCGATCCTGGCGCTTTAGAAGCACCTATGGAGAAAGTAGCTTCCTTGATTTCCTAATCTGATACCAACTTGATAAGATCTCTATTCATCTCATTGGTTACCCTCTTATTCAGCAATGATAGCCTACTGCTAGTATCATTCCCACCTCTGTTATATAAATCGGTGAAATACCCAACCGCCAACTCCTCCACCTTGGTCACTTCATCCACAAGCTCTCCATTTACATCAATCAAATTGTGAATATAGTCCTTCATATTATTTCTTTTAACTGCAGCATGGTAGATTTTAGAATTACAATCACCATCTTTAAGCCACTTCAGCCTACTTCTCTTCCATCCAGATATTTCATGAGCTTTCTCGAGTTGAGTGAGTCTCTTGCCAGACTAATCCTCGGCTTCCATACACCCAGGATCATTAGGATGCATCCTAAGCTCAGTCGCATCACACTCATACTCTTCTTTAGCTTGTTTGATCAGATTGGGTAAATCCACTAACTTACTGGACCAGTTCTTGTGGTTAATTTTAACTTTTTTCAGCTTCTCTGCTACCCCAAAGAGAGAATTCCCCTCCACCCTCCCATTCCAGCTATTTTTCACAACCCCTTCGAAGGAGGGCCACATAAGCCAGTGATTCAAGAACCTGAACGACCTATTAACTTTCTGCTGTTCAGAAAGTTGGACTTCCATCCACGAATGGTCATTGTTCGGATGACCCCCCAACTTAAGGGAAACTTCTGGGAAAACATATAACCAACCCTCATTCACTAACCCCTGATCAAGATTGCTAGATATCTGTCTAATGGGGTTCCCTTTATTGTGTCAAGTGATCAACCCGCCTCTCATGTTTAATATAAAAAGATTTGCAGCATTGACTGCATCATTGAATCTATTCAGGATGGTTTCTGGAACTAGAAGGCCCCCCCATTTCTCCCTATCCTTCCTTACTTGGTTAAAGTCACCCACAACCAATTGAGATAGTGCATGTTGCATAGATTGAACTAAACCATCACATAGTCTTCTCCTGTCCACCTCAGAATTAGACCCATACACTGTTGAAGGGACACATTGAAAGCCCCATGTATTAATACAACTTATAGTGACCAACTGGTCACTCTCAAAAATCTATTGCACATCCCATATCACTGGATTCCACCCAATCGCAATCTTTCCTCCTTCAATGCTATTCAATTTCGTGTAATAGTCCCAACCACCAGGGAACATACCCTTTACTCTTTCTGCCACTTCTTTTCAAATTCTCGTCTCCAAGCAAACCACCATCGATGCCTTTTTGTCCTGTATGATATGTCTGAGGGTTGCCTGCTTCCCAGGACGTGAAGCACCCCTCACATTCCATATCATCAAGGTCATTGGGTGCCCTCAACCACCTCCCCTCTCCCATGGAAGCTTCCTCATCCTCTTGCTCTGCCTCTACCTCTTCCTCTATGCATCTTCTCAACCCACCACCGCTTCTCGTGCTTACTCTTCTAGTATTTTGTAGAACCACTTCTTCAGTTTCTTTGTCTTCCAACACCTGAAACAGATTTACAGTCTTCCAACACCTCCCCTTCCTCATACGTCTGGTCGGTTTCCATATTATCCTCTTTCTCTGTTGCCACAACCATGGAAGCAACAACAGCCTGAGTGGCGACCCCTTCCTGAGTCGTCTCAAGCCCTTGTCCTCCGCCCTCAATCTCCACCACATCAACCCCAGCTTGATCATCATCACGAACAGGTTCTTCAGCAGTCCTCACCGTTGTTGTTGTTGTTGTTGCTGTTTCTATGACGTTGGTCACCTGGATCCTCTGCAATGGCCTTCTCGATCTCCCTCTTCTTTGTTGGGTGGGTCTGTTACTCTTGTCACTCCCCAAAGCAAACAGGGGGCAAGGATGTGCTGCCCTTTCACCAGTACAGTCACCGGTAAAATGGTTGAACACCTTGCAGTCGCAACAAAGATGTGGCAGAGCGTCGAAGATCACCTTGAATTCAAGCTCCTTCCCATCATGCATCTCAACCATCACCACCTCGTCGGGCTTCCGATCGGCCGTGACCTCAACACAGACATGAGCAGCACCTTCGTATCTCCCTTCAATGTGAAAGTCGATAACCTTGGGCACCCCCACTCCGCTGGCGATGATGGTGATTGCTCTCCTAGACCAGTGGTGTCCGACCCCCGGAAGGGTGATCCGCACCGGCGCTGAAGAAAGGGAAGCACGCCTGAAGTCCGCCTCTCGAGTCCAGCGTCTCGTGATCACCAGTTTACGATGAAAGAACCAAGGGCCCTTGTCCAAGGCAACCCTCAGATCCGCCTCTCACACACACTGGGCTAGGAAGAGACCGCCGAACATAGGAGAGCACTGCAACTCCCACTTCGGTCGCCAGCTGCAGATCATCCAACCGTAGAGGTGGTTGATAATGCATTTACCACCCATCACTTGGACAATAATAGAGAACTTGTGGAATTCACCCATCTCAGTGACAACTGGCTCTGTCATCTTCATCCAGGGTCGACCGTCCTCCGCCTTGAAGCTAGGTCGACTGGGATCGCCCATCGCCGTAACCGGAGCAAGTTTGTGACGGACCACCAGCGGCCTGGACACCGCGGAAGACCAACCCCAACCCACGGTGACAACCGTGAGTGGGTCACCCCACCTCCCAGAGGCAGCCAAGGTGGAGGACGAGGTGGAGGAACCCACCCCGCCCTGGGCGGCGCACACCATAAATCGCCCTCAATCTAGAGAGAAGTCAGAGCACTCTAGAGAGGGAAACCAAAAGCGCGATTTGCCTAGATCCTATAGCTTCATATTAATCGTGTGCTAAGAGAAGGCTAGCTGGATCAATAAAACACCTTCCAGCGTATTAATTATTATAATTTATTATGACATATGGTCAAATTAAACAAGCCATAATTGGATGTTATAATTGAGATTCAAATACTCATGAAACAATTACTGACATGATAACACAATGTAACATATTTGAGACTCAAGTAGTAATGTATAAATTCATAGAATGCATGATACATTATACAATTGATTGAAATATAAACACAATACAAGTAGTGAATGTGCCAAAAAAAATTGACACATTACATATGTACCATATTGTTTGGTGTATCCAATTTGAATATTTGCACATTCACTAGGAACAAGCACATAATTGGCGCAAAGGTCTTTCACAATTGAATGGCCATCCTTTTTAGTATATTAATCGTCGCGTTATGAATATGTTGTTTCTTTTGAGACATTCACTCTGAGAAGTGAATGTGCCAAAATATATGGTACATCCTTCTAGGGAAGTGCTCGTTTGTATATTAATTTTACACGTGTGACTCTATTAATTATTTCTGGGAAACGATGCCACTTGGCTATATTTTCCAAAAAAATTAAATAACTATGTTTCAACCGTGACCTCGTTGACAATACGCACGTCACCCTCACGGTGTTACAGTCAAGTTACATATACCCATATGGGCCATATTAGTCATAAAACTTGGTCCATCATGATCGACTTCATGTTTGTGCCTCCCACTTCTATGTACTCGTATATACATGTTCAGATTCATCGCTGAAGCTGTGCGCAATCATCAGCAAAAAATTATGCGGCCTGCTCATCTGATCCCACGATGCTATTTATGACATAAGTTGTATGTCAGAGGCTAATCAAAACATATGCCGTGTGCCAAGCATATGCTTAAGGGAAAAATATAAAAAAAATCATACTTAAAACGTTTCAGGTGTATAAATGAAATCAAACTTGAGCATAGTCATTTACCGGTAGCTGCTTCGGTTCCATAGACGCATGCGCAGGTCCCAATTCTTTATAGAACCTTCGTGCAATCGTGGATTAGCTGCCTCGGTTACATAGACGCTGCCCACACATCATCCTATAAGGGTATGATATTTGTGGTCTGTCAGACGTACGGTCCAGGAAATCGTACGAATTTTCCACATAAGCTCCCAGTGTTTTACATAAATTTCAATAACCCCTCTCTTTGGAATAACTCAAACCAACCTCGTCCGCCTTTAACTGTATAATTACGTTAATGTTTTCTGCTTCATTTTTATATTATGTTTTCTCCGCCTCGCTCAGGTGCCTCCACTCGTCAATACTTCCTCTTTTTATTTTCTTTTGATTTTTTCTTCTCCTCTACGATGGCGCAGAACATCTTAGTTTTTTTTATAATCTGATCAATTATAGCGCCAACCACATTATTGAACTGGATATATTAATATAGATGATGATTTAAGGATTAAAAATTGTTTCTTTCATTTAGATTTATAGCGTGAATGATTTGAAAAGATTTGCGGAAGCTACATTCAACAAAAAAATGTCACACAAGATACAACTCAACCATGCACACTAAGAGCTAAGACGACTCACGTCGACAATGCCAATAACCACCAAATATATAACCAAGTAGAGAACATAATTTGGGGGGGAAGACCGTATAATTCTATCAAGTAACCTCAAGAAGATTACAAAGGTTGTCGCTCTGTCATAATCTTGTGCCCACAATAAAATCTCATAACCCACTCTTGTTTTCTCCCCTCTTTGTCTATATTTTGTGAATTCCTGTCTTTGACGCACAATGTTGTCACACGTTGACACACCTAAATTTATCACACATTGGAACCTCACACATCGCCGCACCGTACTCCAATAGTATCTACCCCTATTCATAGAAAGAGACTTCCGGTTAGACAATACGAGAGGATACACTTTTTCTATAGGTAAAAGAAACAACAATACAAAAAGATAAGAAAATAATGTCTTGGATCCCAAGTCTAACATTAATTTGTATTTTCTTAATATTGTTAGATATTATTTCTTATCCAATTAGGATAAGAGACAAAATCCTAACAATCTCCACCTTGTATCTTATCAGCTGAAGTTGCTCCTCGAAAAAGTCTTCTCTCGTTCTTCTTCTAAGCTTCAATCCTCAGAAGTTGCTTCTGTTTCCAAAAGCATATCACCATACACGTCTACATGGAGTGTGTGTCCATACATGTTTGCCTAGATTCTTCATGTAAGAACTCTTCAAAGTGTACACTTTGAGAAATTGCACCGCCTCCATCTGCGGTTGAAAGAACCACCTCTTTTGCATCTTTGGCCCGCATGCCACGGGTTGTGCCTTCTCTGAGCCACACCAGTACGATGACACTACGTGGTTGGTCCTACCAAGTCTTCCTCCTTCCAACATTGGACAACTTCACCTCTGCACATGTTAAAATTTGCAACCGAGTTTACAGCCTCTTACCAGACTGTCCTTGAGAGTTGAATACATGTAGTAATATTTGAGTTCATGACACCTACCACCTATGTTATTGTTTCATCTACGCCTCCCATATTGGTAGACCTCTCACCAGTCGGTCCACTTTTGGTTAGAAAAAGTCCAACCAACCGATAGTATCAGGTAGCCTCTATGGCGCCCCTTGCAAGTAAGTAATATGACTCCACCTCGCGTTGATATTTCACAATCAGTAGATTCACACCCTCCTGATTCGATAATGTTACCATCAAGTTTTTATACCGGATGGAACCCAACGGTAGTTGTCGATGTCATAGTATTTTTTTGTCCTCGATACTCTCTGGTCGTCTCGCATGAACCCTGCTCTACTACCACTTAAAGAGATTTGCGGAAGTTTCAAGCTCAAATTAATGCTACACGAGATACAACCCAAACATGTACACCAAAAGCTACGACGACACACGTTGACAAAGCTAATAACTACCAAATAAATAACCAAGCAAAGAGCATAATTTGGCAAAAAACACCGCAGAATTCTATTAACCAACCTCAAGAACATTACAAGGATTTTCGCTCTGTCACAATCCCGTGTCCGTAATAGAATCTCGTAACCCACTCTCGTTCTCTCCCCTCTTTAGCTATATTTTGTTCTTTCCCGTCTTTGACACACAATGTTATCCCACGTTGGATATCCAAAGTTACCACACGTTAGAACCCCACGCATCGACATGCGATACTCCAGCGATTACCCCTATTTGTAGATAGGGAGTTCCTGTTAGACCGTACGAAGCGATACCCCTATTCTATAAGGATTAGGAAATGACAATACAAAAGGATAATTAAATAATGTCTTAAACTCTAAGTCTAACATTAATTTGCACTTTCTTTTTCTTATCCAATTAGGATATGAGACAAAATGCTAACATGATTTGTCTTATCAGTTTAATACTAAGATAAAAAGTAGGCGGGGTTTTCATTCCTCTAAGAAGCAGACTATCCTAATACACACATTTTTAATTTGATTCTACTACACGCTAAAAGCTTAGGTTTGGATTTTGTTTGTCTAGATTGTACATATGAGCCAAACCGGGATAGTTTGATTACATATGAGCCAAATTGGGCCATTTTGATTGCACTAGTGAATTGTCTGACATAACATTATTAAGCCCCAGTCCATATCATTTACATGGGTTGGCCGGACTAAAGAGTTTAACTTTGACTTTTTGAGAAGACGTGTCAAAACTGAGGTATCCTGGCCTGAAAATCAAAATTTTATTTCTTGATTTTTTAATTACACTCACGACCTTAATTATTCTACACATGTGTACGGACTACATATGTGAATCACCACGTATGGTTTATGAGTCTATTTGGATTTTGCTTTGGATTTAAATTAGGCAAATTTATTTCATTCAGGATTGAATCAATCGTGTTAGGTCAGCTTTTTAATCTATCTAAATTTATAATAAATTATTTATCATAATTGAAAAAAAAACTAGGATTAGGTTGGGCTTATATCAAATAAATTTCACTTTGGGTGGAGTCAAAATTACTTTGTGTCCCCTAGAAATTTAGATCTATCTAAAGGTATAATATTTTTACCCAAAAAATCAGAAATAATCATGTGATCTTGGGTCAGAATGGGTTCAATTTGGATTAAATTTGATTTGGCTCAAATTCTTTTTTTATAACCAATGCTTCAGTTCAGTCAACTAGTGTCGGCAGAGTGTGTGATTTTTGTGAACCCGGCCTAAGGGATTCAAATAAGACTTATCAAGGGTTGACACAAGTTGAGTTGAACCTCGAATGACCCGACATGAGCCCAACTTGATATGACATCATTATATTTTTTATTTATTGGTAAAAAGTGCTATAGACTGGTACAAAGCCTGATTTGAACTGACCTAAAAATATTGTGAGCCGACCCAAACTACATTTGACCTATCTACCCTAACTGAAATTCAAATAGACTTCTAAAATATACATAGTGCTTAACCAAGATACATAGTTTATCAACATGGCTAGGCCCATTGACGATGGCGGGTATGAGTAAAAAAGAAAGAAAAGAAAACTAACAAATACAAGCATTGGTTGAGTAAAGAAAAAGATGCAATGAAAAGAAACCAAAAAGTTTTGTTCCGTCTCCATTGTTAGCGGTTGAGGGAATTTTTTAAATTATTTAAAACATAGGGACATCCTAAAATTTCACCGAAAGGAATGGAAATTTTTAGAATAAAAAAACTCTATTTTATTCTCCACTCAGTCAAACGCATGTATTTTTTTAGTTTTTCAATTTATTTGCTTTTTGTTCACACTTGTCAACCTCAATGGGCTTAACCATGCCAATAAACTATTATATTTGTCAAGCGCCATATATATTTTAGGAGTTTACTCAGAAAACGATTCTGTTTCAAGCCAGGCCAAATTTAGTTTCAGTCGAGACAAAATTAATCTGGGTCAATTCGACTAGATTTTTGGATCTATCTACATGTATAAAAAATTTATGCAAACAAAAATAAAAAATAATCATGTCATATGAAGTTGAGCTCACATCGGTTAAATTCAGGTTTAACTCAGCTCGTTCCAAGCCTTTTATAATTCTTATATTTATTCATTGCGGCCGAGTTCATAAAAATTCCACCCTCTACTATCTTGGTTGTTTGAACTTATATGGTTAATGAAAATTGATTTTGATCCGAACTGAACCCAAGACAACAGCAAATGACCTTGTCATTATTGTAATTGGTAAAAAAATATTTTAAATAAGGTAGATCCAAAATCCAAACTGACTTGAAGTAATATTGACCTGATCCAATATGAATTCGGCCTGACCTAAGCCTGACGTGACATGCGATGCCATAATTAATTTATTTATTACTTTTATTATGATAATTAATATATTATAAATTTTGGATACAAAACTTGACCAAAGTCAAAATTGTTGTCATAAAAAGTATTTATCCACCGATACCAATCCCACTATCTTGCTAAACAGTATAAAAGAGATTAATATGCACGTCTCTTAGCCATCAAAAAAGATACACACAAAAGGTGAAATAAGAAGAACACAAGTTCTTTTTGTTGATCAGGAACCAGTATATAAGAGAAGCAGCCTAGAGGCAACATGAATGAAAATATACATGAGGAGAATCAACTTCAAAAATTACATTAGTATTCATGTTATTCATTACAATCCTCATGGAGTGCTAGTTTAGTGGTGCTTGTTCAACATTCTGACAAGTAGTATAATCATCAATACAGAAGCATTTAAAATGGTAGGGATCCAACAATCATCTTCTTTACCTAATAGGAAAATTCAAGACTTTGTCAAGATATGTTGTTGATAAAACAATGTCATTGGAATAAAAAAAAATCATGAGTAACACAATCTTTAATAAATACTAACATATTTTACATCCAAAATTTCCATTGAACAATTGAGTCCATTCTATTTTCATAATGTATAATCCTCTTCTGACCTAAATGTCTAAGTATTTAATCTATATACATTTGATCCTCTCTACATCCTTTTGTCTAGATCTCTCTATATTCATGATGTATAGATTAAATCCTCACAACACCCACAGGTGCGATCTCCTTACATTCATTATCTATACATTAATCATTTCTATATATACATATGTGGATGTAGTTTCATGTATTAGTTTATAATGAATTCATCTATGGTTTATGTTTTAAGGTATTTTGGAGCATAATATACATAATAAAAAGGTAAAATAAAAGGCCACTTAGCTCAAATAAATATCATATGTGAAGGTCTAGACTCATACATAGGCAGTACAATCGAAAATATCATAATTATGGCCAATAAGAGGATAACACGTACCATATTAGATCTTGGATAAGTTGGAGTCAAATGTTAAAATAGTATCGCTAGCGTAACATCCCAAGATTTGAGGTCTTGGGTAAAATGATTTAAAAAGAAAAGATTGGGCTAAAAAATCACCAAAGTCCACCTCCTTTTTCAGAGATCCCATCACTAAGAACTATGTGGTTAAGTATGCTCATCCCAAAGTATTTTTAGAATGGGCAACATGTCTGGAAGCTGATCTTAGGCAGTACATGAGTGATAACAAAATGCGCAGTCAGGGTCAATTATGGTCTGTGGTGCCAATTGACATTCATGGGATTGAACTATATCCTTGTGTGGTAGGCCCATGCTTTACAAATGGTGTAAGATTAAGGTTCTCTAGTATATTGGGCCAACACGGACATGTGGCACTAAACTCTTTAGTCATGCTGTCTAGGCATAATTAATGGTCTATCAGATGAGGCAAGATGGATCAAATCATGAGTCCATATACTTGAGCCTTGATAAATATGACATGAGTCTAAGTGGGGTATATTGTAACATCCTAGGATTTGAGGACTCATATAATAGGACTTCAAAAGGAATGATTAGACTACTCATAACACCAAGGTGCACCTCCTTTTCAGGGAGTTTGTTACTAAGAACTATATGGTTAAGCATGCATAGCCCAAACTAGTACTACGATGGATGAAGAGTTTGAAATTGATCCCTGACTATGTCTGAGTGAGGACAAAGTGCACAACCATGACATTGGCGATCTATGGGGCAATTTTTCATTCCCAAAAATCTACTAGAGCCTTTGGTAGTGGGCCCAAGAATCACATCTAGGGTGATGAGATCCTAATATGATCCTATGTTATAATCATGCAATCATGTCATCATTATTGTGAATAATGGATTGTTGTGAAATGTACATTCTTATCTATATATGTCACATCTTTGTATGCTACCATGTACACAATATAGACAATGGAGAAGGTAGGATTTTTAGCCGGGTGGGGCACCATGCCATTTAACATTGTAATAGTTTAGATGTTAGGATTATGAGGCTTAACTAATGTAAACTTACTATATAAGTTTGAGAGAGCATTAAGTAAACATATTATCTATGCATCTACATAGTTCATAATAAAAAATGGGTTTAAAAGAGTATAGTGCCATGAGAAAACAAGTCACCAAAGTAAAAGGGGTGAACCGATGCAATTTATTCCCAAATTGAATATGGGGCTGACACATCCCTTTTGCTAATATGCTTTGCCCACAACATCATCAACTTTACATCAGAACTAGATATGTCGATCCTCAACTCTTAATAAGAAAATTTATCTTTTAGACTAAATCGTGAATTAACAATTCTTTTAGTAACTTGATGATGGTATATAACGGTGCCTTGTAAAAGAAACTAGCTTATTTGTGTTTTCTTAAAATAAGTTTCTTCTGTAATGTGTCTCCATGACAACTAAATGTTCCATGGAAAACCATACAACCATACCTTCTTATAGAATTTTTAAGTAGAAACCTTAGTTTAGATCTTAGTTTCTAGTAACACACATGAAGTTAGACAACTTAAACTAATGTACATATGATACAATACATAATTAGTTTACTAATCTTCATATAGACTTTTCTTTATATGAATTAAAAATCTAATCCATATCATGTATTTGGAATACGTACATTACAACAGTTGTTTGTTAGACACCTATGTGATCAATTTTAGAAATTGCAAATTATAACATTTAGTCAATAATGAGATATTTCTCTGCAACTGGCCACCGACTACCGATAAGTTGTGTTGCTCAAAGTTTGTTTATATCAGTGATTTAGTTATCATAGGAGATCAGATATAAATAGTTGTACTGATTTAAGAAAAAGGAAAGGCATCAAATATTATTGTTTTTATGTTTTCCTCGATGACTTTGTAATGGATGCATTTCATTTTGCTAAAAGATGGTAGCAAGTGTGATTCTTACCTTTAATAGAAGCATTCAATCTTACTAAAAGTGTGGTTCTCACCATCTCTAAAATAGATGTATTTGAATCATGCAAGGCAGAGGTTAGCATATTCTCTCATCCGATGGTTTTGATTTTGAGATTCGACTACCCAGAAGGCACTTGCATACATGATCCTGGGACGACGCCGCAAGAGGTAGGGCACAACTTTGGTTGGGCACAACTTGTAGTTTGACAAAGTAATTATCTCATTACACTAAAATGGCCAGGTTTATTTGGGGTGAATGGGTAGGGCATGTGCCCACCCGTGCCCAAACGTGTCTATGCCACTTAATATAGAGATATGGACCACATCTTTATTTGTTGGCATTTTGGTCTTAAAGATATGCACATGTAGAAGATTGCATCAAAAGGACAATAAGGCTAAAGATATCTTGAATATTAGTTAGATAAATCATGATATTTTATTTTATGTAGAAGTTACCCTTTTGACACTTTAAATAACTCCTTTGGGAGGCATCTTTACTCCCCTTGATAATCAAATAAAGTTTATTATTAAAAATTATTGAATATTGTTGGTTATTTATTAAGTTTGGATCCTGTGAAGTAGAGTAACAATGCTTGCCTCCTTCATCCTCCTTCAAAGTAGGATTATAGAGGGAGGAGTTCATCACAACCACCTCCCTACATAGTCCCACCCATACCCTTTATAGTTGCATAATATAATTTAGTTCCATCACTTACTGCATAGGCACAGGCACCCTTTGCAAGTGCACCTTCTAGAAAAAGCCCATGACCACCTTAGTTGCACTCCCCTTATGATGTCCCACACCCCTACTTAGTCCTAGTCCCTATGCAGTCCCATCACATGTCAAAATGACCACCCCCATTCAAACTTGCATCCATTTTCATATATTTCACTGGTGGCATTCGACCTATCCTTACACGTCTTCTCCATGCAAGGAAGCCTAGACCTTATCTAAATCGACTTACTTAGTACTTTTTGACTAAACCCTTCACTAAACTACACTATCAGAACAAGTGAGGGACCCACAAACTAATTGAGATATCTATCTAGGAGGAGGTTGAGCCTTAACGATAAGGAGGTTGAGAGTAACATTTCAATTTTCACAACTAATTTGGACTTTTAATGTGACATTTTTAAATAGATGCTTACTAAGGGACTTAATGCAAAATTTATAATATTTTGGGATGGGTCAAAATTAAATTTTGTCCCGTACGAATTTGGATCTCTCAAATTTATAATATTTTTTTTCCAATCAAACTAATAGATAATCATGTGATCTTGGGTTAGGTAGGTTTTATTTTAGGTTAAATTCAGTTCGAACCAAATTCTTATTTGATCAATGAATGTCACATCTCAAATGACTAGTGTTGGCAATGTGTGAGATATTTGTGAACTCGGTATAAGGGATTCTAGATAAGAGTTATAAAGGGATTGACACAAGCTGAGTTGAACCTAAAATGACCCGACATGAGCCCAACGTGATATGACATGATTATTTAATTTTATATATTGTCAAAAATTCTACAGATATATTGAAAGCCCGATTTAAACTAATCTAAAATAATTCTGATCCAATCCAAACTATATTTGACATGTCCAGAACTCTAACTGAAACTCAAATCAACTTCTAAAATATACATAACACTTGAAAAGTATATGTAGTTTGTCAACATCGCCAGGTCCATTAAGGTGGGTTTATTTGAATAAAAAAACAAAGAAGAATAATTGACGGACACAAGCATTAATCGAGGGAAGAAAAATATGGAATGAAAATAAACCAAAAACATTAGCTCTGTATCCATTGTCAACGGTGGAGGAAATTTGTTATATTATTAGAAATAGAGAAAGGGAGGGGATTTTAAAGAAAAATCTATCCTATTCTCCACTTGACCAAGTGCAAGTTTTTTTTTTAGTTTTTCTTTTTCTTTTCTATGTTTACACTCTCCAAGCTCAATGAGCTTAACCATGTCAGTAAACTATGTATATTCATCAACTGCTGTACATATTCTATGAGTTTATTTTGAAAAAAGTTTGGGTTTAAATCGGGTCAATTTAAATTGGGTTGAGACGGAATTATTTTGGGTTGATTCAAATTGATTTTTGGATCAATCTACACATAATATTTTTCTACAAAAAAAATCATGTCATATGAAGTTGGGCTCACATCAGTTCAACTAATCAACTCAGCTCATTCTAAGCCTTTTATAGTTCTTTTATGCATTCACTTTGTTCAAGTTCACAGAAATTCCACCCACTACCATCACTGATTGCTTAAACTAAAATATTGGTTAGTCAAATTTATACCCACACTGAACCCAATCTGACTGGAGATAACATGATGACTTTTATTATTTTTAATGGCAAAATATTTATTTTAAAGTAGGTAGATCCAAAATCCAGATTGATTGAAAGTAGTATTGACCTGACCCAATGCATATTTGACCTGACCTAAGCCCAATGGACCTACAATGACATGATTATTTTGCTTATTATTTTTATTATGAAACACTAATATATTAAAAATTTAGGGATTCAAAACCTGATGAAACTCAAACTAGTTGTCACAAAAACCTATTTATCCACCGATATCGATCCCACTATCTTGGTAAGTGGTGTTAAAGAAATTAAAATGCATATCTCTAAGGCCCCCCAAAAAGATATAATTGTATGCAATAATAAGAACACAAGTCAAGGTTTTATATATCATGAACTAGTATCTTACAAAAGTGGCCCAGAGGCAACAAAAAAAAGATACATGAGGAAAACTAAACTTTAAAAAGTTACATCAATATTCATGTTATTCATTATAATCCTGTGGAGTTCTAATTTAGTGGTGATTGTTCAGAATTTTGGCCAGTAGTATAACCACCAATGTAGAAGAAGTTGAAATGGTAGGGATTTATTATTCATCTTCTTTATCTAATAGAAAACATTAAGGATTTTCCCATATTGGTTAGTGAAAAAACAATGTAATGGTAATAGTAATTTATTATTCTGGAGTAACACATATAATCAAGATATGACAATTTGGTAAACTTTACCTATTTTAAACCATAAAATATTTTATTGCCAAGTTTTCCATTATACAATTGTGTCCACAGTATTTTCATAATGTATAATCCTATGGTGTTCTAAAGATTTCAATATTTACTCTCTCTCTCTCCCACCCATATATATATATATATATATATATATATATATATATATATATATATATATATATATGGGCCCATCTTTATTGCCCGCGTGGGTAGCTACCCGCCCACCCTTCCCATCACTTTTTTTTTAAAAAAAATTTTGCAATTGTAGAGGACTATTTTGTCTAGCTCTCCAAAAAAATTTGGCCAAAAATAATATCATTTGCCCCTCCAAAATCAAAAAACCCGTCCTTATATATATCTGTTGTATATTTTGTACAGAGTTACTTTTTTGGCCAGCAGAGTTACTTTTTGGCCACCATAGTTACTTTTTTGACAGCAGACTTACTTTTTTGGCTAGGAGAGTTACTTTTTTGGCTGCAGGGTAGCGAAAATCCATGTTACCCACGCGGGAAACGAATGAACGCCATATATATGTATATATATATATATATATATATATATATATATATATATATATATATATATATATATATATATATATATATATATATATATATATATATATATATATATATATATATATATATATATATATATATATATATATATATATGTGTGTGTGTGTGTGTGTGTGTGTGTGTGTGTGTGTGTGTGTGTGTGTGTGTATAAATATATAATCTTCTCTTCATCCATATGTGGGGATCTCTTTGTATTAATTATGTATACGTTTGATCCACAATACACCTACAAGTGTGATCTCTTTAACTTCATTGTCACACATTGATCCTTTCTACATGACAAGCCTTAAACATTGGTCCAAAGATGGAGACATGTCTAGGTCATCAGACTTTAGAAATTTATAATATCTGATTGTTTAAGACTCCTACAACTAGCACAAGGTCGAAGTAGTTCGGGGTCGAACACATGGATTGGAAGAATAGCGCTTTGGAACTCAAGTTTTCCTTGTCTAAGCACGTCGAAAAGGTCGAAGAATAAGGGTTTTTGTTACGATAAAGAATTATAAGGAATCAAACTAAAAGCCTATCTCCAAAGAGAGTTACCAGAAGGATTAAGGTTTGGGGTTTAGTAGTTTTTATGGAAGTTTTTAAATAAAGGAAAGATGAGGAGATAAAACTTCTCTCGGCGTACAACACGGAAGAAGAAAACTTAATCATAGCAAGCGACAGTGACGTACATCCCGCACCCTCCTCTCCCAAAGAGGGTTCCACTAGCCATGCACTAAATTCCCTCTCTCAAGGGTACCAGGCATAGACTGGAGCAGAAAGATAGGTCGGGGCAACCCTGATTCTGGGTACTCTCATACACCTAAATCATAAAAATCTCTAGAGTTTACGACGTCCCTCTCTCAAAGGAATTAAAATGAGAAACACGATTCAATAGTTAGTCAAAAGTGTGATCCATACAGAAGAGATTAGAGCTCAGATACTATAAAGAAATCATCCAACAAAAAGGAGCCATACACAGAACAACATGAGATAAACTCCATAGATTCTAATAATCATAAAGATATAAAGGGGTTTAGTTACAATGTAGTAGTAAAATGAAAGTAAAGTGCTATAAAAGGGAAGATAGGTATCGGTCTCCTTGATTTAGGAGATCGACATACATAGCAGCAAACACCTAAGATAATGTTAACCTGGTACCAGGTAGGAGCCGTATCGGGATACAACTGTGTCGGGTTCTTGACTTTGTCAGGTTGTGAGCCGTGATGGGTAAGGGTGTATCGAGAAAGGACTCCCGACCCGATATGGTCGTGTCGGGCTTCCGTCCCTATCGATCTGCAGTCATGATGGGTATAGGCCAAATCGGGTTGGGTATCGTGTTGGGTTAAGATGCATATCAGGTTAGCATTATCTTAGGGTTCTCGGGCTCCTCGTGTCGGGTATAGATGGGTGAGCCATCTTGGGTTGAAGCCTAGGTAGGGACCCGACATGTTGAAGTAGCCTTGAGGATCAGGTCGCACTGCTTACTGCAACCGGGTTGGATTCTAAGTGAACTTTTCCCATCCCTCTCAGGTTGGGGGTGTGCTTACCTAGTATCACCCGACAGACTCTAGAACTCGACATACTAGCTCCTGTTCCCTAAGAGTTAGCTCTCATAGCGTTCGACCCCTCCCATCATAGGCATGTAGCTGCTATTTATGAGCAGTGGGCTGGTGGGAGTTGTGGCTCTTGTTGGGCCACGTGCCCTCCGTCTAGCAAGTTCATGTGGCTTCAAAGGGGTCGACATGTCTGTCTCCCAGAATGCCTGGCGGGGGCCGTCACATGTCAGTTTGTGAGTAAATCATGCATGGTCGTGTCGGGTAAGAACCTTGGCGGGCTGCTGCACCGAAGGGTAGCCATATCGTGCAATCGACTTTGTCAGGTGGCGAACCATGATGAGGAAGGCACCCTGTCAGGTAAAGAGCTACAGTGGTTAGGGCTCCCGCGTGACACCCTTATGTCGGGTTGTCGAGCTATCAGGAAAAAAACAGTGACGGGTAAGAGGTGTCTCACTTTGCGCTCTTACTGGGGCGGGATGGGTAACTCATTGCCCGTTAATGCTCTTTTTGTGGAAAAATAAGAGAAAGTCTACAAAAGATAGGCAATGTTATTAGGGGCATAGTGGGCATTATTTCTATATAATAAACAAGATAAAATAGAGAGGAAGTTAGGTTTGGAGGTAGTTTTGATAGTAAAATATAAGCTCTAGCAGTCATAAAATGGGTGTTATCAACTCACCCAAACTTAGCATTTTGATTGTCCTCAATTATCCTGTACTCATTTGTAAAACTTTAGTTTGCTATACCTTTTAAAACCAGACGTAGTCTTCGAAAAAGGGGTTAAGTGAATTTTTTGGATGTCCTGAGGAAAATTACATCTGACCATGAATAATGGACTTTATTTTTCATGCCTTGTTTAAACAAAAATTTTCTCTCCAGCTTTTGTGAGACTTTAGTGCATGATTTTGAAGTTAGCTTTCACACCAAACTACTTGGATCTTGGGGTAGAAGGTGGGGTTTTTGGGAAGGCTTAAGGCTTTTTGGGTTTTTCTTACTTCCCATTGGAAATCTAGGTATGGGTCTGTTAGCGGGCAAGTGGTCCCTGCAGTCCAAGTCAGTTGGTTTTAGAGCAGTGATTTCACATCCTACGTACCACTGTCCCGGATCTGCCATGCTTAAAGATGGGTACTTCTGGGAAGACAAGTGTTTGTTGTTGTTTTTTTTTCTTGGGCACAACTCTCATGCTTTTATTCTCTCTCATAAGACTTTCCTCTCTTTTTAGGATTTTGATGCATAAGGAAAAGGGAGTTTGTTGTTTGGGCAGCGTTTTCCTTCTCATGCACGTCTCTTAGCTATTGCGGGATTATTTTTCAAAGTTGGCATAGAAAATTTATAGCCTTTGTCGTTTAAGACTATGTTTTCAAGAGGGCATAGAAGAAATGTCCACTGCCTTAGATACAGAGAGAACAAGTTGGAAGAAGTTGTACCAAATATTTATTATAAAGTAATTTTTACAATTTTGAGCAACATACAGTTGTGTATATATTGTGTGTGTATTGCTTTCTATCAAACATTTATATACATGTATACACAGATTATGGTGGGGAGAGGAAAGGGAAAGAATGAGAAAATTTTAGAGTACATCCCTCACTGATTCTATGGAGCACCCCCCAAACTTACCTCACACTCTGTCCCAGAGTAGTGAGATAAAAAAGAAAAGATAGGCATAGATCAGTGAGGGTTCAGTGGGTGTGTGTGCCAGTAACAGATAAGAGTTCCATCACATATTCTCCTCGTTAGCTATGATAGTCGAGGTTGTGGAGCTTCTGTGGTGCTTTTGTCAGGGCTTCTATGTTGTATATCCAGTGTAGTACATAAACTCCGCTGTCATTTGATAGGGGGCCTGTTGTGGACTGCGGTGGTAGAATTTGAGCTCGTGGTAGGTTGTTGCCGGATCTTCGAGATAGGGTTGTATCAAGGACACCACCTTGGTATAATATTTTATTGCCAGTCTCTAAAGGGATGTTTCCAGCATAGATGCACACTCCGTCATCCAGTCATTGTTGGCATCTGAGCTATTGTAGAAGAAACCGACACGGGGACGGGTGTATATCATCAGGAGCGTCTGGTGATTGTCATGTAGTAGAGAAAGAAATATAATGTGCGACAAACACTTCTTTACTTCAATCTAGAATAGCTGGCGTGCTCCTATTTCATCAACCATGCATAAGTCATTGAACAACATCAGATGGGCGATGTAGGGCTATACAATCTTCTTATGTAAGATAGGGATGTAAGATGATGCCACTGCCATAGCTAAATACTCTACAACCTTGACTAAGTCATGTAGATCATCGAGGGGGACTGCTACATTATCTTTCTCATAGATGATGTCTGCAGTGTTAGAATCATCTAGTTGTAGAAGTATTTGGTTGACCTATTCTTGCGATAGAGAACTGCATGCAGAATAGTCAAAGTTGTTGATGGTGGAGTCAGAGACGACAGGCAAAGAAAGAGCACCTTCAATGGGGAGTATAGATCGTAAATGCTATATCTACTTGCCTATCCTGAATATGTTAGAGGAGTCCTCGACTTTGTTTCTTTAGGGATTGTTGGGTTGAGAAGAATGTGAACCAGAATCAGAGCCAACATCTGTCTCCAACAGATCCTTTGGGAGCTCTATGTCTCAGAAATAACGCTTGTTTTTATCAACAAAAACACATATATGCTCCTTAGATGGTTGAAGTTTGTGTCCTGGAGCTGTCGTATGTATCTGAAGATGCTTAGCAGCTCTATGGCACATAAGATAAAGAAGGTGCTATTTTCGCTCCCCGAGTCTTATTGAACTGAGTAGTCCTTGATCCTATAGAAGTTCTACACGCCGTTGTGGCGTCAAATGCCTTGTTTGATGACCCGGTGGAGATGCAGAGGTAGGAGCCTGAGGTTAATATCTTCGAGGCAGAGGAAGATGTGTTCTAGATGCGGTACCTCTATGCTGTAGTAGCTCAACAAAGTAACATTATGGGAGTGGAGGTCAGCCACATAGAGGAACAAGTATCCTCTATGCTTATGGGGGTCCAACACTAGGTCTGGGTTGTGCTCTTATATATTATTTAGCATGCCAACCACTGGCCGTGTGTTATCCACCCCCGCTAGTAGTCACCTGGATAAGGCTGGGGTGGCATTGTAGATCGGCTGTCGGCCTATCCTGAGAGCTAAATTCTCTATCATCGCACTCTCCAGGACTTTGAATAGGATTTCCCCCACGACGGCTTCTGAGCGGAACATTGCTTTGAGTGCTCAATATCGTATGGAGAAGTAGTCGTCACTCCAGACGATAGATTCTTCTTCCCCTTGTGGCCTTATGACCATACTCAACAATTGTTGATCCCAGATTGTAAGGTAGTTGATGGCACGCCTATCGAAATCGACCATCTCGAAGACTGGGATCTTAGATGGCGTAGAAAGTGCGTCAGCCGCTGAAGTCTTCACTCTTGGGGGTTGCTCAACAAGAGAGATATACAGATCACCCCCTCTTCCTTAGATGAATCCTCTTATAAGCCATCAGAGAGGCTCTAGCAGTTGAGGGGTTGCAGATATGTTGACGTTGTGAGTGCTCCATTGTCCTATGGGGACCTCTTTGGTGGTTCTGTTCATCGTCTCCTCCCCGGGCGTTGTAGAGGACCCGCTGGTGTCAGATGAGGACGATGAGCTGGTGGAAGAAGATGATTATGACGATGGCGGGGAGGAGGGCGTAAATGGTGAAGGTGATCCCTGGGAATGCCTTGATTGATGATAGGTGTCCCTCTCATCGAGCCTCTGCTAAATGGTGTCTAGGTGTTGGAGTGTCACCCAAATTGTGTTGTTCATTGCCTCTAGTTTGTCGGGGAGACCAAATATAGTCAGCAGTTGACGCTCCTGCTCACCTAGCCTCTATTGGAATACCTGTAACTTGTGGTTTAGGGAAGCAAAAGTAGCATTGTGGTTGCTTGTTACCTCCCATAAGTTGTCAAATTCGAAGCCGAAGGCTTGCCCTAATGAAGAGGGGACTGCCACTGATCGGCTTCGACTCCAGGTAGCGCTCCTCACATTGGTGATGCAACCCATTGAATATGCATCTTCTTTCGGGGATGAGTCCACGAGGATAGTACATGACGGTGTGACCTCTGGGTGAGGTGTCGACACCCTTGTGGCTGCCTCTGTAACCTCAATGTGGGGTTGTGGAGAAGGTAGCAGAGTGGACAGATGTTGATCGACCATCCGACTCTTAGCTTACTCCTCCATAGGAACCACCAGTATTGAGAGTGGTGGTGTCGGGGTCTGTTGGAAAGACCTGAGCTCCACCTCCAAGAGCTCAATGAACACCTCCTCACTGTTATGAGAGGCATCCAGCTGCACCAAGGGCATGGTTGTGGCTTCTGCCATTTCCAATAGAGCTAAAGCTTGGGGTGTTGTGGCTACTGCTTCTGCGGTAGTGACTTCCAAAGCAATTACCGCTTCTAAGGTGACCTCAGTGGTGTCGATGACCTCCCTGATGGTCATCACTTCTTGTCTAGCTGCGAGGGGCGTTGTTGTGGTTGTCGCAGATGGTTCGGTGGTAGCAGTAGTGACCACCGGACTAGCATCTATTGGTTCGACAATTATTGTGGTTGGCTCAGTGGCGGTGGCGACTAGCGAGTCTTTGAGGAGGAATACTGATGATTTGTCCCATAGAGCGTCGAGGGGTGCGTGCCTCCCTCTTCTGTCCATCCTATCCTGGATGGCCGTTGTGGTAGCGTAAGCTGTGTCTACGGTCAGAGCTTGGACCTTTGCCATTGTAATGACTAGCTTCTCTACGTCATAGTTGATGCAGAGTGGGAGAGGAAGGAGGATGTTTGTCCTCATGAACTTGTAGAAGAGGCGGCAACCCTCCTTCTTGATTATGTTTGCCCTGGTGAGGAACTTTATGTCTATCTTGTCGTCACCCCTAATTCGTGACAGGCTGAGTGGCTCCCTCGGTTACCCAAGCCCTGCCTCTATGAGGTTGATGACTCCTCCAATGTTGTATTCTTTGGTGGCGTCATTTATGGGATGAAGATATATAGTTTAGCAGCAAGCATCCCAGGTTGATCGGCTTGCCTTCCATCATGTACCAGATTAGGTGCAACTCTTCAGTGTAGAGATTGCTTGTCTCATATTTTCTAAAGAGTAGGCTCGCCACAATCTTGTGCACTATCCTCCAGAAGTAGAAGTGAACCGCCTCCACCTTGCTTCTCGGCTTGAAGGAGGACTCACTCGTTAGATTCCTCCATAGGTTGACTGGTTCAAATCCATTGCCATCGGTGACTCGGGCACCGTTGTTGAACAATTCTTGCTCAGCCTCACTGGAGGAGAAGATCTCGTTGAGTAGCCTCTTCGTTATGTCATGCTCAAAATTGTAGAGGTGCCCCGACAGTCTGTCTTCTCTAGCAAACCTTTGGCTCTCCTCTGGTGTGTTTGGAACTTAAAAGAGGGAGGAGATGAACTCCTTTGTGAGCTGTGTATAGGAGACAGAGGAGCTGAAGTAGATCTTTCAAAGTCCGGCAGCTTCTAGGACATTCTCCAGTCTGTCAAAGATTTTGATATGCTGAAAAGATGCTTGGTGGAAGAATCGGGTTGGGCAGTAGACTTTTACCACCATCTCTGTGTAGCGCCTTTGGTGCTCCTCGTCTCTTGGAACAAACTGGCCTGGTGAGTGGGCTTGAGTGGGATAGGACCACTGGTTCTTGCGTAGTGGTTGGGGCTGGGGTTGCTTCTACTCTAGGTCACTTCTCGGCCTCAGAGGGCTCAACCGTCTCTAGATTAGGGCATTTCTGCCCGATAGTAGCTTCAGCTGTGGCCTCAGGGTTGATCCTTTGGCCTTATTCATCGACCTGAACAACACTCTTCTTAGTGCGTGCCACTTTCTGCAATGATAGGATAAGGAATTTAAATCAAAAAGAGTTGTTGGATCAAAACGTCATTACCTGATACCGGGAATTAGTAAAACCAAGGTTGCTGCCTGATATGTGTTTGGCGGTATGCACAAGAACCAGTATCAGGTCGGGACTTATGAAAACCTGGTGTGCGATACGTAAATGCTCGATACCGAGAAAATTTTTACGTTCCTCAAATGATACTCTGAATAAACTGTTATCGAGTAGAGGAGAAAATGATACATTGGTGAAGTTGGTATGGTCTAATCGATACATGTGTTGCTTATGGAGTATCAGGTAACTCTGCTCGACCGAGTCTGCATGATAAGGATGGCGCTAAAAAAAGTGTCACACAATATGCATGTTGCTTGGCTCAGGTGAAAATACGATAACATCTCTTAACAATAAGATAACAGACATGTGATCAAAGTCATTACTCAACATAGACAGCTGATACTTTATGTCATGCAATTCTTGTCTCGCGCGACACATGTGGAAATACTGATGCAAAACAAAATGATAGGAAAGTCGATACACTTGGTGTGATACCTAGAAAACTCAATACGTGTTAAAGGTTTTACCCAACATGGGCAACAATACGATACGGTTGGTGCGCAATAAGGATAGTGTATATGATCTACGCGACATATGGTTACGCGACATGCAGGGCATCACACGTTTTTACCTTGGTTGGGCTGAAATATTGGGAGCGCAAAACAAAAGTCGGTAGGCTGGAAATCAACATGGGATCTTAAACTAACAAGGGATGCGCGATAAGGGAGAGAAATGTGATGAACCCGATTTTAGGATTTTTGATATCCAATATAGTACTTTAAGACTATAGATGCTTGTATATGGTTGATCTCAAATTGAAGAGTAGTTTATTCAATTATGAATTATTTTCACCTATAAGGTAGGATTCTAGATATTGTTGACGATTATGATACCTATTTAAGTTGAACTATGAGGAGTAGTCTCTATTAGTCAACTTGAGTATTTATGAGTCAAATATCCAAACTAGGACATACATGCACTACACTGTAATAGGAATGGATCATGTTGTGTTGTACGATCAAAGAAAGTTATCACAAGTTGTTCATATCTTTAGTTATTAATTGGTAATCACATTTACCATAATACCCCTAAATATGAGGATGTTTGGAGGAATTAATTGGTTGTCAAATAGTGGATCTTTGGTATCAAACTTGGCTAAATATTAGATTTCATTCTAAGGAACTAACGAATAAGATGTCATAGCATTTGCACTACTCATGTGAGAGATATGGATTCTTGAAATTTGATCGTATGATTATTGATTAAATGATTTCAGACCTAAGTTTAATTAAAATGTGTCACACATCCAATATTGTCATGTCTCTGTGAGTGTACTAAAATGATGAGTTTTGGGCTTGTGGTACCATTCAAACTCTAGGATAAGTAGTATCGTGTCATGCTTCATCTTCTGCATTCGTTTCTTACGGAGGAGTTGGTACCAGAAAGACCGAGTCCCCTGGTGCCACACACCCGAAGTAAAGGGAACGAGATTTGAGAGAATCCCTTAAGCCCCACTAGTCGCAGATCTTTCTAGCTACCCTTGTTGTAGGTTAAGGACACCAAGTGAGTGAGTCCAGTCTAGACCTTCTCCTCCCTTTGCCATCGCTACTCACAGGAAAACACCAGAAGGCTGCGAAGGGGTTGAAGGGGGCTGAGATCTAGTTTAAGCCTTCCCCTGGATCGAAGTTTATTCTCTCTCCGCCTTCCAATTGCAACTCGTTGGTAGTGGGGCATGAGACGGCTTCCTCACTAGATCTTCAGTGTGCAGTGACACTTGCACATAGCAGAGGAATAAACATGCAAATTGGAGGTGGCGTGAGGAGGTAAACTAGCTGTGCAACCCTGTGTGGAAGTAGGAGAAGAGACCGAGGAGCCGGAGGTGCAGGATCTCATGCCGGAGATATGCCTGCTGCGGCGGCGCCCAGGTTGGAGGAAGCAGCTTGTGGCAGCGGGTGTTGATCGGGGGCAATATCAAGTAGACGCAGAGAGAAAGGAGAGAAGGAGTTCGAGTCCTCATCGTGGTCAGCCTCGTGAGTTACGGCGGCAGTAGTTCAAGGCAGAGAATGGGATCTGCAACACAGTCTCACCGGAGGAGAACCCTCCATGACTTCGGGCTCTCCGAGCCGCATGGAGGCACATCAGCGAGCTTGGAGGCTACATCCGCAGAGGCGGCTCCGTGAGGAGGAGGTCTTGTTGGCCGACCATAGGCCCAGGAGAAGATCGATGGCGGCGGGCAATTGCTGGCATCTCGCTGGAGAACTTGGCTGCGGCGGCGCGCGCAGAGGAACGTTGGTCCCCGCCCGAGAGGAGAAGCCTCGCGGCGGCGAGCGCTCGCACGCAACAGGCGCGATGTGGGGAAAGAAGGATCGCGTGAAAGGGAGAGAGACGCAGACCGGTCCAGATACGAACGAACCGGCTGGCTCAACATGAACCCAGGAGTTTTGTTGGACACGTGGTGACACCCATGTGGCTGGAAAAAGGTAAATCCCAGAAAATAATGAAATCTTGTATAATTCCTAGTAATTAGCTCCGTTGTCAGAAAAGTACAAATAATATACCAAAATTCTCAGAAAAATGCGTAGAATGTAGTGGAAGCATAATATCTATTATTTTATGCACTAATCTCAGTTATATCATATAAGTGGTGAAATGGTCGTTTAATGGATAATAAATAGCAAATGATGACATAAAATCATGGAAAAATGCCAATAAGTCTATAATAATGCTTATAGTGCACCTGATGTCAGTGATGATCATGTTGATGCACGAAATTATATAATTTGCTCCATATGGCTAATTAGGGCTAATAACCCTAAAGAAAATTTAATAAATACATGCATGCTCAATAAATGATGAAATTCACAGAGTAAACTTTATCAGTATATTGAACCTCAGTTTTAATTATGAGATCATAAAGATGAACAAAATCCATGTTATATGAAGATGAATCTTAATGCATGTTATAAAACCCTAATCTAGGTTAATGATGTAACCTAGGGTTAATATGTGCACAAAAATAGAATATGGAACCTAATATTCAGATAAGGAATCATAATCTGGAAAATGACATCAGTAAGATAAATATAAGACAATAATGCAAGTAAACGTTGGAATATCCTAATGAGATAACATAAAGCCTAATGAACACGACTAGGGTTAAGATGATGAGAAACTGATGATAGTATGTGGTCTTGTCTTAATCAGGTGATGTCCAGACTTCTAGATGATCAAGGATAAGTTAGAAATCTCTGAACTCAGGTACGTGGGATTTATATCTTGTATGCTCATATTTGGATATGATTGCTTGGTTGAACTAGTATGAGTTATACTTCACCAAATTTAAGTGAAACCTAAATTATCATGATGGGTTGTAGCTACTAGAGCACATAGCCTGGTGTGGATGTATGTTGCCTAACATGGATGTATGATTCCTTGGACCATGTTAGATGTATGATGATATTTTGTTGCCCACACTAGATGTAAGTCAAATGCAATAGGTGTAGTACAACCGCATCAAAATGAAAGCAATAAAAGGAATGTTTACCTGATTATCACTTTAAATAATGTTTTCTTTTAATCTTTCTTTCTCAAGTTATTTCAATTATGAAAAAATATTAGTATGTATCTTTCTACCCACGTACACAACACCTTGTGTGTTGATTCGTTGTTTCACGTATGTTTTAGGTTCAGAGCTAGCGTGGGATAAAAGACAGGAAATGAGCAGTTGTCCAGGTTGTACCTATTGTCTAAGATCATGTTAGCATACATGTCCAGACTTGTAGAATTTCATTCAATATGTAACTGTAAATCATGTTGTAATAATTCATATTGTATAAATTTACATGTTGAATGTTGAGAATGTTATGGTTGTATGTTCATGTATGCGTATTATGCTTCCGCATCGCTTTTTGATATGATTGGATGATGTTTTCGGATTCTGACATCTCATTCCCAATAGGGTTTGGAGAAATCAAAATCCGGGGACGTCACAGTTGGTATCAGAGAATGAACAATAGCTACACCTAGCAATTGCTCACCATGAAACTTACAACTAAATTTCACCTCTCACTGTAAACCCTAGAAGCTTAGTAAGTTGTTCTATAGGAATAAGGTTTGACTTAGCCTCTAAGTTAGAACCTAGATGTTCGAGAACTAGGTTTAGACAAGTGTGAGAAACCCTTTCCATATAGAGCTCATATGTATTGGGTAGCTACACTAGTCTACATCTCGTTCTCACCATTTCACTAGGTGACATAGCACTAGACTATCTACTGTGTGTGGGACACTCGATTTTGCTGATTTGGTTTTGTTTTCCAATCGGCTCGAGCCTCGACAGTTTTCTCTGACGTCTTCTTTCTCAGAGAAAAATATATAATATTTTATTATATATATGTAAATATAAAAATGTGTCCCTCACACTGGAGAGTAGTTAGTGTTCATGCAATCTAAGTGAAAAGGAGTGACATCAGTCTAGAAGAGAGAGTAGTCTAGATGTTTAGAGCCTTATCAAGATATATGATACATAGAGTAGATGATAGAACGATAGTTGAAATAAGCATGTGGAATCTTATCTAACTTTGATCTATGATGGTATAAGTTTCCTTATTAAGAATTGAGTTGTATATGAGCCGAATCCACTCTTAGAGGATATGTGCTAAGTTGTGATGATGAAAGTACATTCCCTTTTCCTACTTAAGATAAGCTAAGTTAAGATAGAGATGAGTGTGCATGAGCCTCAAGCTCTTATACAAGGAGGATGTCTAGTGGTAGGATGAGATATGTGGTGAACTGTAGAGAGAGTAAGACCCACAAGGAGAAGGTCATAGGACCTAGCCTCCAAGAAATGAGATATGTGTTAAAAACAAATCCTACACTAGATTACTCTCGAGTGTTGAGTTGAGTCCTTATGCATGATTCAAATCTATACGTGAGAATTGGGTAAAATAAAAGGATGGGTAGATGACCCATATGATAAAGTCAATCCTTTGGCTGAGATAGGTCCTAGCTGGAGTGACATATTTTTTGGATTTCATCATTGGTTGCAAGTGAGGTAATATATGAACTCTAGTTACGAGAGTATGATTCTTTGTGCAAAAGATACTCAAAATACATGTTCTCTCTTCTTCTTCTCTTTCTTAATACATGATGATAGAAACCTCACTTGAGCTATATAGATGATTTATATATGAGGAGTCACTCATACAAGCTTGACCTATTCAATATTTCCCCCTTATATCATACATGTAGCACCCAAGATTGAAATCATGATAAGTTTGACTTTAAAATATTCTCTTCCCCTTCATATGAAAGATATGATGTTGAGATCATAAGATAAACTTAGTATATTCTCTTTTCCCTTCACATAATACATGCAAGACATAAAAAGTTGAACTCATCAACTTGATATAAAGATATTTTTGGATCATATGATATATGATCAGAAATATAGTTCCTAACTTTGATCCTTCTCAATGTATGCTTCTAATATGAGTATGAATATCACACCATAGGGTGAAACCCTAATGGTCAGGCATGATACGAAAGGCCTTCTTATGTAGAAAAATCCTAATATCAAGGATGAAGATAAATCTCCTCTAATGTTGAAATCATTGCAAAATGTTGATCATAAAACATATTAGTGATGTTAGATTTGAACAATCTGAATATCATGGCACATAAACAAATTCCTCCTGAACATTAAAAGTATGAATAAAACATGTACCCTTAGGGGTGATGTAATCCTAAGATGTCATAATTTCATGTTATAGCTAAGACATTAAGTGATGCTTCCACATATATATAAGGTGGAGTGGACACACCCAAGAATCTCTAGACCCTAAGCTGACAACTTAGAGTGCATGCAATTATGGTGGTCTTAGAACCTAAGCAATGATGATGTATATGAAGTTGAACTCCTAAATAGCCTCTTAAGGATGAGATTAGTTGATTTTCGGGGACGAAATTCCATATAAGGTAGGGTGAATGCGATGAACCCGATTTTAGGATTTTTGATATCCAATAAAGTACTTTAAGACTATAGATTCTTGTATATGGTTGATCTCAAATTGAAGAGTAGTTTATTCAATTATGAATTATTTTCACCTATAAGGTAGGATTCTAGATATTGTTGACGATTATGATACCTATTTAAGTTGAACTATGAGGAGTAGTCTCTATTAGTCAACTTGAGTATTTATGAGTCAAATATCCAAACTAGGACATACATGCACTACACTGTAATAGGAATGGATCATGTTGTGTTGTACGATCAAAGAAAGTTATCACAAGTTGTTCAGATCTTTAGTGATTAATTGGTAATCACATTTACCATAATACCCCTAAATATGAGGATGTTTGGAGGAATTAATTGGTTGTCAAATAGTGGATCTTTGGTATCAAAATTGGCTAAATATTAGATTTCATTCTAAGGAACTAACAAATAAGATGTCATAGCATTTGCACTAGCCATGTGAGAGATATGGATTCTTGAAATTTGATCGTATGATTATTGGTTAAATGATTTCAGACCTAAGTTTAATTAAAATGTGTCACACATCCAATATTGTCATGTCTCTGTGAGTGTACTAAAACGATGAGTTTTGGGCTTGTGGTACCATTCAAACTCTAGGATAAGTAGTATCGTGTCATGCTTCATCTTTTGCATCCGTTTCTTACGGAGGAGTTGGTACCAGAAAGACCGATTCCCCTGGTGCCACACACCCAAAGTAAAGGGAACGAGATTTGAGAGAATCCCTTAAGCCCCACTAGTCGCAGATCTTTCTAGCTACCCTTGTTGTAGGTTAAGGACACCAAGTGAGTGAGTCCAGTCTAGACCTTCTCCTCCCTTTGCCATCGCTACTCACAGGAAAACACCAGAAGGCTGCGAAGGGGTTGAAGGGGCCTGAGATCTAGTTTAAGCCTTCCCCTGGATCAAAGTTTATTCTCTCTCCACCTTCCAATTGCAACTCGTTGGTAGTGGGGCATGAGACGGCTTCCTCGCTAGATCTTCAGTGTGCAGCGACACTTGCACATAGCAGAGGAATAAACCTGCAAACTGGAGGTGGCGTGAGGAGGTAAACCAGCTGTGCGGCCCTGTGTGGAAGTAGGAGAAGAGACCGAGGAGCCGGAGGTGTAGGATCTCATGCCAGAGATATGCCTGCTGCGGCGGCGCCCAGGTTGGAGGAAGCAGCTCGTGGCAACGGGTGTTGATCGGGGACAATATCAAGCGGACGCAGAGAGAAAGGAGAGAAGGAGGTCGAGTCCTCATCGTGGTCAGCCTCGTGAGTTACGACGGCAGCAGTTCAAGGCAGAGAACGGGATCTGCAACACAGTCTCACCGGAGGAGAACCCTCCACGGCTTCGGGCTCTCCGAGCCGCATGGAGGCACAGCGGCGAGCTTGGAGGCGACATCCGCAGAGGCGGCTCCGTGAGGAGGAGGTCTTGTTGGCCGACCATAGGCCCAGGAGAAGATCGACGGCGGCGGGCAGTTGCTGGCGTCTCGCTGGAGAACCTGGCTGCGGCGGCGCGCGCAGAGGAACGTCGGTCCCCGCCCAAGAGGAGAAGCCTCACGGCAGCGAGCGCTCGCAGGCAACAGGCGCGATGTGGGGAAAGAAGGATCACGTGAAAGGGGGAGAGACGCGGACCGGTCCAGATACCAGCGAACCGGCTGGCTCAACGTGAACCCAGGAGTTTTGCTGGACACGTGGTGACACCCAAGTGGCTGGAAAAAGGTAAATCCCAGAAAATAATGAAATCTTGTATAATTCCTAGTAATTTGCTCCGTTGTCAGAAAAATACAAACAATATACCAAAATTCTCAGAAAAATGCGTAGAATGTAGTGGAAGCATAATATATATTATTTTATGCACTAATCTCAGTTATATCATATAAGTGGTGAAATGCTCATTTAATGGATAATAAATAGCAAATGATACATAAAATCATGGAAAAATGCCAATAAGTCTATAATAATGCTTATAGTGCACCTGATGTCAGTGATGATCATATTGATACATGAAATTATATAATTTGCTCCATATGGCTAATTAGGGCTAATAACCCTAAAGAAAATGTAATAAATACATGCATGCTCAATAAATGATGAAATTCACAGAGTAAACTTTATCAGTATATTGAACCTCAGTTTTAATTATGAGATCATAAAGATGAACAAAATCCATGTTATATGAAGATGAATCTTAATGCATGTTATAAAACCCTAATCTAGGTTAATGATGTAACCTAGGGTTAATATGTGCACAAAAATAGAATATGGAACCTAATATTCAGATAAGGAATCATAATCTGGAAAATGACATCAGTAAGATAAATATAATACAATAATGCAAGTAAACGTTGGAATATCCTAATGAGATAACATAAAGCCTAATGAACACGACTAGGGTTAAGATGATGAGAAACTGATGATAGTATGTGGTCTTGTCTTAATCAGGTGATGTCCAGACTTCTAGATGATCAAGGATAAGTTAGAAATCTCTGAACTCAGGTACGTGGGATTTATTAAGTATCAGACTAGTTTTTTGGTTGTCTATGATATGCAATATCTTGAATGCTCATATTTGTATATGATTGCTTGGTTGAAATAGTATGAGTTACACTTCACCAAATTTAAGTGAAACCTAAATGATCATGATGGGTTGTAGCTACTAGAGCACATAGCCTGGTGTGGATGTATGTTGCCTAACATGGATGTATGATTCCTTGGCCCATGTTAGATGTATGATGATATTTTTTTGCCCACACTAGATGTAAGTCAAGTGCAATAGGTGTAGTACAACCGCATCAAAATGAAAGCAATAAAAGGAATGTTTACCTGATTATCGCTTTAAATAATGTTTTCTTTTAATCTTTCTTTCTCAAGTTATTTCAATTATGCAAACATATTAGTATGTATCTTTCTACCCACGTACACAACACCTTGTGTGTTGATTCGTTGTTTCACGTATGTTTTAGGTTCAGAGCTAGCGTGGGATAAAAGACAGGAAATGAGCAGTTGTCCAGGTTGTACTTATTGTCTAAGATCCTGTTAGCATACATGTCCAGACTTGTAGAATTTCATTCAATATGTAACTGTAAATCATGTTGTAATAATTCATATTGTATAAATTTACATGTTGAATGTTGAGAATGTTATGGTTGTATGTTCATGTATACGTATTATGCTTCCGCATCGCTTTCTGATATGATTGGATGATGTTTTCGGATTCTGACATCTCATTCCCAATAGGGTTTGGAGAAATCAAAATCTGGGGACGTCACAAGAAAGTTGTGGTAACTTTGGTAACCTGACATGGTTAAGCTTGGGCTACTATATATAGCCGTCCGCGAGTAGGGTAAAGAGGGTAAAAATAGGGACACATGTCACGTAAGCACATGAATCGTCTTTTAAAGCATGGTAAAATCTGTCTAATCACATCGTGTCGCAAAACTTTCAAGAAGGTGGTTAGTCACGCGGCAGATGTGTTGGGCGGTAAAAGCGTGTTGCCCGATAATGATTGCCCAACGCGCTCCTTGCACGACACGGGGGTGCGTGATACACACGTTGTGTGATATGGGTGCTATCCGACCAACGCACGCTGGGAAACATATTGCCCGACACTGCTCTGGAAAGCTGGCTAATTTTGAATCCGCGGGCTCCCGATATGCGTTTGGTCAATATGGGTTGGGCGACACAACAACTCAGCATGCTTTTAAAAGGCAATATGGTTGGGCGCGGTACTCGTTAATGTGGTTTGGGCGACACATTATCAAAGAACCCAGGAAGGCTGAGCAAAGGTAAGATATCATGCATACCTGATATGTTATCAAAGAATTTAAAGAGAACTTAATCACAGATGAAAAACTAAAAATCAAAAGGTGCTTGATGTACAAAACATCATTGGCCTAAGAGTAAACCTCAACCTGAAATAGTATTACACATCAAGGCAATAAAACTAAGTCGTTGGCCCAGGAAATGAGAGAGAGTTTGTGCATGTGGCACAGACAATGACTCAGGGCTTATTACAATGAGAGTGTTCATAGTGTTCTTTGTAGGGAAAGGAAATAACATCCTATTTTAGGAAAGTAAAACTCGGGTTGCCTCCCGAGGAGCATTGTGGTTTCTATCGTTAGCTCAAAATCTTCAAATCTTGATATGCTTCTTTGGTAGGTGCAGCTTCGACATCATCCAGGGGCAACTCAGATCTCCTTATGAAAGCTTTATCTTCATAGAACCTCTTTAATCGGTGTCCGTTGACTAGGAATACCTTCGCTGGATCATCTTTGTCATATAGCTCCATCATTTCTGATGGATACATCTTCGCTACTACGAATGGTCCAGACCACCTAGTCTGCAGCTTTCCTGGAAAAAGTCAAATAGAAGATTCAAACAACAAAACTTTATCACCTTCCTTGACGTCTTTCTTCTGTAGGTTGGAATCGTGCCAAACTTTTGTCCTTAGCTTGTAGATTCTTGCATTCTCGTAGGCGTGAAGACTAAGTTCTTCAAGTTCTTGGAGTTGAAAGAACCTCTTCTTTCCAGCTAGCAATAGATCCATGTTGAGACATTTAATGGCCCAAAATACCTTGTGCTCCAACTCAAAAGGTAGATGACATGCTTTCCCATATATTAGACGATAAGGTGTGGTACCGAGCGACGTCTTGTATGCTATTATGTAACCCTAGAGAGTATCATCTAGCTTGGCTGACTAGTCATTGCGAGACTTCCTGACTGTTCTCTCCAGGATCTACTTGATTTGTCGGTTAGAAACTTCAACTTGAGTAGATGTATGTGGATGGTATGGGGTGGGAACTTTGTGTCAAACACCATATTTGCATAGAAGTGACTCAAATTGTGTCTCGTTAAAGTGAGATCTACCATCATTGATAATTGTTCTTAGTAGGCCAAACATGGGGAAGACTATCTTTGTAAAAAGCTTTACAACTACCTTAGCATCATAGGTGGTGGTGGGTATGACTTCTACCCACTTGGAAATGTAATCTAATGCAACAAGGATGTACTTGAAATCGTACAATGAAGGGAAAGGTCCCATGTAGTCTATCCCCCATGCATTGAAGATTTCCACTTCAATTTATTCCAACATGGGCATCTCATTCTTATGAGAGATATTACTAGATCTTTGACACTCATTGCAGGCTTTGACAAAGGCGTGAGCATCTCTAAAAAGAGTGGGCCAATAAAAGCCGAACAGAGAACCTTGGTCGCGGTTCTTTCAGCACCCAAGTGCCCTCCATAGGAGGAGGAATGGCACTCAAACAAGATATTTGGGGCTTTTTATTTGGGTATAAACCTCTTGTATAGGCCATCGGTGCAAAGCCTGAACAATAGAGGATCATCCCAGTAATAGTTCTTCAGGATGGAGAAGAACTTCTTCTTCTGATTGTAAGATATTTCTGGTGGTAGTTGTTTGCAGGCCAGATAGTTATAGAAATCGACATACCATGGCCTTTCAGGATTGGCCATCTGGGCAACATATATAACCTCATCTGCATAACTTTCATTGATAGGTAGCAGGAGGTCATGCACCACCCTAATCCTCGATAGGTAGTCAGCGACCACATTCTCAGAATCTTTCTTGTTTATTATCTCGTGATCAAACTCCTATAGCAGCAATGCCCAGTGTAACAACCTAGGCTTATCATCTTTCTTTTGCATCAAGTACTTGATAGCCCTATGGTTAGTATGAACGACCACTTTAGAACCTACAAGGTAAAATCGAAACTTATCAAATGCATAGACAATTTCTAGCATTTCTTTCTCGGTGGTGGAGTAATTCATATGCACTTCATCTAGCATCTTACTAGCATAGAAGATCACATGGTGCTTTTTATCTTTCTTTTGCCCCAAAACAACGCCTATGGAAAAATCACTACCATCACACATAAGCTCGAAAGGGAGATTCCAGTCGGGGGACTGGAGAATGGGTGTGGAGACCGAAGCATCCTTTAAAGTGGAGAATGTCATCAAACACTCATATGTGAACTCAAATTTCACATCTTTCATCAGTAGGTTTGAAAGGGGCTTCACAATCTTTGAGAAGTCCTAGATAAACCTTCGGTACTAACCAGCTTGTCCCAAGAAAATTCTGGCTCCTATATAGGAAGTGCATGGAGGAATATTGGCAATCACCTCCACCTTAGATCGGTCAACTTCATTGCCTTTACTGGACACCTTATGTCCCAGAACTATCCCTTCCTGTACCATAAAATGGCACTTTTCCCAATTAAGGGTGAGACTATATTCTTCACATCTCCTCATTACCAAAGACATGTTATTTAGGCAATCATCGAAAGAGCTTCCATAAACACAGAAGTCATCCATGAAGGCTTCCATCTTATCTTCTAGGAAATCTACGAATATGGCATTCATGCACCGTTGAAAAGTTTTGGGTGCATTGCATAGCCCAAAGGGCATTCTTCTAAAAGCATATATCCCATAGATGCACGTGAAGCTAGTCTTCTCATGGTCATACGGATGAATGGGGATCTGATAGAACCCTAAATAACCATCCAACCAGCAAAAGTAAGAGCAGCGGGCTAGGCGGTTAAGCATCTGGTCGATAAATGGGAGAGGGAAGTGGTCTTTGCGAGTGGCGGTGTTTAGCTTTCTATAATCAATGCACATCTGCCAAGCAGTGACGGTCTTAGTGGAAACTTAAACTCCATTATATCCCTTGATTAACGTTATGACTCCCTTCTTTGGAACTACTTGAATGGGACTCACCCATGTGCTGACGCTAATGTCATATATGATTCCTACATCATGGAGTTTCATAACCTCCTTGCAAACCACCTCTCTCAGCTTCTCGTTCAGCTTCTGTTGGGGATGGGCATAAGGCTTGGAATTTTCTTCCAAGTGGATCATGTGCATACATATAGAAGGGATGATCCCTCTTAGGTCTCCAATCAAGTAACCCAAGGCTTTTCTCCACAACTTCAGTTCCTCAAGCAGTTATTCTTTCTGACTGTCAATCAACTCTGAGTAGATGATGACTACATTCATCTTTTCCTCATCCAAAAAAGGGTACCCCAAACCTCTCAGAAGAACCTTCAACTCTGACGGGGTCTTCATTTCTTGTTCTTCGGCAGGATCACTCCGTATGGCAGAATACATCACTGTCTCAACTGAGTCTTCTACTTCAGACAGATTTTCTGCTTCTAAAAATGGCAGTAGTTCCTTTACTTTTGGGTCTTCAACCACTTGTGCATTTCCAGCTAAGGCGCGCATCAGTGGGTCTACCATAGCTTTTTCTTCCCTTACCTCTTTGCAGAGCTTCTGATAGCTTTCGATGAAATAACATGACTCAAAGAATGAGGGGGCTTTCATACAATCATAGATGTCAAAGTTGATGTTCTCTCTTCCAACTCTGATTGTTATCAAACCCACCTCCACGTCAATGAGTGCTCTACCAGTTGCAAGGAAGGGTCACCCAAAGATAATGGGGCAGCTAGGATCTTTCATGGTATCGATCAAAATGATATCATAGGGTATAAAGAACCGCCCAACTCTAATGGGAACATATTTGACCACTCCAACTGGTCTGGTGAAGGTGTGATCCACAAGATGAATTCTCATATTGTTTCTCACCATATCGGTGAGTCCTAACCTCTTTGCAAAGGACAAGGGCATCATGCTAATACTTGCTCCTAGGTCCACCAGACCTTTGCATGTTATGTTCTCCCCAACTTGAAAGGGGATGACAAAAGCCCCAAGATCTTTCTTCTTAGAAGGCATACTTGCCTTGACAAAAGAACTAGACATTTGTGATAGTTTCACAGTTTCAACGTCTTCTCCTCTTTTCTTTCTCGAGATCACATCTTTCAGGAACTTTGTGTATGTGGGCATCTCCTTGATAACATCTAAGAATGGGATGTCAAGGTGCAACTTCTTTACCGCAGCCATGAACTTCTCATACCTCTTCTTCAACTGTTCCTTTACCAACTTGTGTGGGTAAGGTATGTGAGGTGCATATTTGTCCAGACGTTCCTCAAAAGGGACGTCGTCAACTCTTTCCTTCATCACTTTCTTCGACCTTGTGGGTATTTCTTCTGCTTCCTCAAGGTTAACATCCTTAGTTGGGGATGTCGCCGTTGTTTCTCTCTTCTCAATAGCTGGTTGTACCACTATTCCTGACATTAAGACAACCATCTTTGCGGTTTCATTCCCCCACGAATTTGCCTCGATACTAGATGGAAAATGCCCTACTTGGTGATTGATACTATGGGCTAGGCTGGCCAGCTGCGGGTCAATCTGCTTGTTGTGCTACTGCAGCTCTCCTATCTGAGCAAAAAAAACCTCCCATCTATTGTTGCATCAACTTGAGAAAATCTGTGTTGTCCACAGAACTTTTATGTAAATTTTCATTCAGATTGTTATGGCTTCTTACCAAAAGACATCAACTCTGTCATCATCGTCGGTTGTTATGGCTGGTTCTGCTAGAAACTTCTCTACTGCAGGAACCCTAGTTGGTGTTGCTGATTTTGCGGTCCTCCAGAGGAAGTTCCACCTACCAGCTGGTGAGAATTTTTGGCCACGCTGGTGTTCCTGTATGAAAAAATAGCATGACCCAGGCGCCGATATTGGACGTAGCTTACATTCTATGTATTGTCTTCATCATGTTTGCCTTGAGCAGCTTTGTGGACAGAAGTCAGACAGGTGGTCTGGCTCTCCACAGGTGATGCAGCTTCATACTACCTCTTGTTGAACTTTTACCTTATATCCCTACTCCTTCAAGGTCTGGATGTCAGTAACTATCTTGTCCGACTTAGCCTCTAATGCTTCCATCACCTTAAATTCCCCAAGAGTGGTGTGTCTCGTTGAATCTCTGTCGTACTCACGATCTTGTTGGTCTGTGGCCATATTCTCTATAATCTATTTATCCCTTTGAGAACTTAGTCCCAAGAAATCACTGCCAGTTGCAACATTCATGGACTTCCTTTCTCTGACACACAACCCATTATAGAAAGTAGTGATCAGCTTGGGCTCAAAAAAACCATGGTGGGGGCACTCCCTCTGATAGCCTTGGAACCTCTCCTAGGTCGCATGCAGGTTCTCTGAGACTTTTTGCGAGTACCTTGTTATCTTGTTTTGGCATTTGATCATTCTTTCAATAGGGAAGAACTTGGCGATAAACATGTTGGCTAGATGTTCCCAATCGGGGAGGCTTCCATCCTGTAGACTTGTATACCACTCCAAAGCTTTGTCTCTTAGACAGAAGGGAAAGCACTGGGTGTATATGTGGGATATTCAGACTATGTTGATCTTAAAAGTCTCGTAAGTCCTCTTGAATGTTGTAAGGTGGTTGTATGGGTTCTCTTCAATGGTGTTCCCTCCAAACCGATTGTACTACAGCAACTAGGGGAAAGCGGGCTTCAACTCAAAGTTGGCAACTTTGAGTGGCTACTCCACTACCAGGTTCCTTTCTTCATTTGCCCTGACTTGGATAAAAGAACGCAGGGATCGAGCCTTGGGAGGTTGCTCAGCCATGTCTTGTCAGACACAAGAGGGTCTGAAGTGGTGAAGAAGTACCTGGAAAGAAAGGAAAGTGTGACGGTGTGAGTGTGTTGTATAAATCATGTGCAGTGAATATTTGCAATATTATATGCATATATACAAGGTTTTTGGCATAGTGCATGTAACGACCGCCACCAAACCGACAGCCAAATCATTACTAATTAAGCTGAATAATCATAAGCAGTGAATTAACAAAAATCACTAAAAATTAAAACCATTTTGCAAAGAGATCCATTTCCAGGAAAACTCTTTAAGGAAGAACCAAAACCTGATATTCACATTGATCATATATTGTACATACATTGTACCATCTCTTCTCAAGGATAACATATAATAGTTGCTTTCTCAAAAGATATACATAAAGCAACAACAAACCTCGAAACATACAAGCCAAAATCTCAGATTGTTCATAAAACCAACACGTGCTAAATCCAAGGACTTGAGAGTACAGAGACAGCACATAGGGCTTCTATCTACAAGACACGACAGACAGTACACTCAACCTAAGTTGTCACTGTTGTCCTTACTGCTGTTGTTCTTTCTCTATAGTACGGTCTCAATCCCCCTCGTACACGTCGACCTTAAAAAATGTGGATCCCACGGGGTGAGACAATTGTCCCAGCGACAAATATAACTCTCCGCCAACAATGTTATTATCACAGTTAAATAGTATTAAATTGAGCAGAGGATAAGGAGTTTTGAACATTCTCAATCTTTCAAAGCATTGTAACTATCTATGATAGAGTAGTAATTTATCTATTCACTTTATAAGGAATATGAAGAGCATGTATATCATTTACCCATCATACTATATCAACATCTCAAGCTTATCTTGTGATACTCATTATCATGGTATGACATCCATGAATCGTTCTCATTTCTATCTATTGGCCTCAGCTAATCTTCTAACCAGATATTGAATTGTACCAGTCATGTGAATGTACATCATTATAATTTGTTCCTTGTATTGGCTTTGTCAATCCTGTGCAACTATTCCCGGTATTGGACTATGCCAATCCTTTGATAACAGCTAGGTGTTGGGTTATTATCAACCCTGTGATAACAGCTAGGCATTGGGTTATTACCAATCCTGTGATTACCAACCAGGCATTGGGTTATTACCAATCCTGTGATTAACAGCCAGGTATTGGACTCTACCAATCCCGTGATTAACAACCAGGCATTGGGTTATTACCAATCCTGTAATTAACAATCAGGTATTGGATTATTAGAAATCATGTGATTAACATCATGGTATTCATTTATTACCAATCCTGTGATTAACAACCAGGTATTAGGTTATGACCAATCCTGTGATTAACATCCAGGTATTGGGTTATTACCAATCATGTGATTAACAACCATGTATTGGGTTATTACCAATCCTCTGATTAACAACTAGGTATTGGGTTATTACCAATCCTGTTATTAACATCCAGGTATTGGGTTATTACTAATCCTATGATTAACAGCCATGTCTTGGGTTATTACTAATCCTATGATTAATAGCCAGGTATTGGGTTATTACCAATCCTGTGATTAATAGCCAGGTATTAGGTTATTACCAATCATGTGATTAACAACCAGGTATTGGGTTATTACCAATCCTATGATTAACAGTCAGGTATTGGGTTATTACAAATCATGTGATTAACAACCAGGTATTGGGTTATTACCAATCTAGTGATTAACATCCAGGCATTGGGTTATTACCAATCCTATGAAACTATTCCAGGCATTGGACTATGCCAATCCTGTGCATCTATTCCAGGCATTGGACTATGTCAACCCTGTGCATCTCATCACTGAATACCACATCACCTTAACATGGCATTATACCTTGGCCACGCCATCATACTTATTCACATCCTTTATATAATACAAGTATCCCTCTTATCTCCTTTAAGCATATTTAAAACACTATAGCCCTTATTTGTCTATAAGCATAAAGCATGTATGAGTAAGATTTCATTATTATTATTGTATCCATTTATTATTATTATTATTATGTCACTAAGTTTCCATTTCATAGTTTATTTGAACACTACCATTTCTTACATGAGACTTTTATAAACATCTTGTTACCTCTCACTAGGCAACAACTATTCTCATGGCTCACAAGGCCCATTAAACATCTTGTCACCTCTCACTAGGAAAAAGCCTAACCACATGTCTCACAAGGCCCATTAAACATCTTATTACCTCTCACTAGGCAAGAACTAATCACATGGCTCATAAGGCTCATTAAACATCTTGTTACCTCTCACTCAACAACAACTAATCACATGGCTCACAAGGCCCATTAAATTGTATTATATGTAACTTCATAGCTCATACTTAGCCATGCTCATTATCTCATGCTACCAACACGGTTTCAATATGGTTAAGGTTTCCCCTTTATTAACCAATTATAATTTCAACTCTTATCATTACCCTTCATTAGGGTTAAGGTTTCTCTTATAAAACCATCAACGGTTTTCAAGTACATTGCATATAAGGTGCTTTCCTTCATATGGGTTTTGAGGTGCTTCCACCATATCGGGTATAAGGTGTGTGCTTGCTACCCATATCACTTTACAGGTGTATGTGTGCTTCACACCATATCGGGCAGAGAGGTGTGTGTATGCTTCACACCATATCTGGGAAAGAGGTGTATGTGTGCTTCACACCATATCAGGCAAAGAGGTGTGTGTGTGCTTCACACCATATCACTTTAGAGGTGTATGTGTGCTTCACACCATATTGGACAGAGAGGTGTGTGTATGCTTCACACCATATCGGGAAAAGAGGTGTATGTGTGCTTCACACCATATCGGGAAAAGAGGTGTATGTGTGCTTCACACCATATCGAGCAAAGAGGTTTGTGTGTGCTTCACACCATATCTCTATAGAGGTGTATGTGTGCTTCACACCATATCCAGCAAAGAGGTTTGTGTGTGCTTCACACCATATCACTTTAGAGGTGTATGTGTGCTTACCATATCGGGTATGAGGTGTATGTGTGATTCACACCATATCGGGCAGAGAGGTGTGTGTATGCTTCACACCATATCGGGCAAAGAGGTGTATGTGTGCTTCACACCATATCACTTTAGAGGTGTATGTGTGCTTTATACTATATCAAGCAGAGAGGTGTGTGTATGCTTCACACCATATCGGGCAAAGAGGTGTGTGCTTAACCCAATATCATTTTTGAGGTGTATGCTTGACCTCATATCATCCAGGAGGTGTATACTACCTTACTATATCGTGCAAGAAAGTATAAAGTCATATCCATATCGTTTTAGTGGAGTAGGTGCATCACCATATCGGGTTAGAGGTGCTTGCTTGTGTTCTTGAACCCGATATCACTTTATAAGGTGATACCATCATCTTCAAGCTCTAGACCTTCATTATAATTATTATAGTACAAGGATAATAGGTCTAAGAAACTACTAGAACTCATAATCTCATCAACCATTTCAGAATATTTCATAATTTAAAGTAGTTCATTTAAGCATAGCAATTTAGGTGATGAATAATAACATGGTTGAGTTCAAGTTATATAACCCGCCTTGTGAACAACTTCAAAGCTCCAAGCTCCAAAGCTTCACGTCCTAAGGTTGAAGAAGAACTTCGCCAAGGTCCAGGGCTAGTTCACAACTCCTTCATAGACAAGAAATCACCATAGTTAAGCACATGGTGAAGAAGGAAAGAAAGAAAGATCATAACCCTATATCCATTATTCAATCCAAGGTTGAATATGATCATGGCCTTACCTTAGGGTTAAGATTTGAGCTCCTTCTTTCTCCTTAGAACATTTGTAGGATACCTCACTACTCATGCATGATATTCCCTAACTTGTGGCCGATATCCCCTTCACTTGTGGCCAATATAACTCCACTATGGCCGATATCAACTTGCTATGGCCAATATCACTTGCTATGGCTGATATCACTTGCTATGGCCAATACCAAGGCCCTATGAACGATACCAATTCACCCATGCATGATACCAAGACTCCATGCACGATATCTAAGGGCAAGGAGGTGGTAAGATTCGAAAACGTTCACTTAGGGGGTGAAAGGAAGGGTATATATACTTGAGGTTCATGAAAAAGTGTGTAAATGAGGTGTCATCAATTTACTACTAGTAGGTGTCATATGGCCATGCATGGATTGACACATGTACTTGCATGCACTCCATCTTTATCTTTCCATGAAAAATAAAAACTTGAGGATAATTTAAGGGATAAGGGTCGGCCCCCTTTGGTTATCTTCTTGGAGAAGCCACTTCCACTCACATTATTATATTCTCAATTCAATGCAACCTTTCCCATGGAAAGTTGTAAGCCGATATCCATTGCTTTATTGAGGTGCTTAGCTCGTTTTTGAAAATTCAAAGAGTTAACAACACTATATGGGGGTCTCCACTTTGTCTCCTTGGCCAATAAGGACTCCCATTTAACACTATAACGCGATACACCTAATACAAGCTCAAATTAGGGTTTCCATTCAAACCCCTTTCTTGGTCTTTTCATCACCAAGAATACCATCACTCATAATTGATTCAAACATGGTGCCTCATTATTTATCTCTCCTATAAATGATACTCGTAGGGATTAGGGACACTATAGAAGTGTTAATTTGCATATCAACCCTATATTTTGGGTAAATTACAACTTGCACCAAAATTGGTACACAAGTCACCAACATTATTCAAACAAGTTCAAACTTGGAATTTAGGCTTTCCACAAGTTACCACCTTGCATAATTCTTTCTATAATGATGCTAAAACACTTAGGGAACATTCAACATGTGACAAATTGCAATATAACCCCTCATCTTGGGTAAATTGCATTTTTGTCCAAAACATGAGAACATTGCTCAAACATTATTCATACATGACCAAATTTGAAAGATAAGTTTGTTACCTGATAGAAAAACACTTTGGAGGATTATATTAAAGTTCTAGGAAACTTACTTAGCCAAAAATAAATAGGGTTACCTCATAACCCAGGTCAGGGTGACTACAAGTTATAAACCCCTAACAAGGATTTTGTCCCTGAAATCCCAGGTAAAGGGAGACAAATATTATTCATTAATCATATCATCAAGTTTCCACATAACATCTTAATGTCATGTAGATGCCATAGAACTTTGATAAAGACAAAGTTTTTTCACACATGGTTATCATAGAATCTATCATACATGACATATACTCCACTGTCCTTTTCATTATTGACAGTAGAGTCAACTCTGTGTCAGGTAACATTTTTCTTAGTCAGAGAATCATACATACCTTATTTAACTCAGGTGTCAAACCTCACTGGTTTGTCATCTTTTCAACTTACATCTTTATGTAATAACATCCTTGATCTTGGGTGTTTTCTATACCCCTCACTTAGTTTGTCATTTCTCTTTTAAGGAAAGACCAAAGTTGCGTTCTGTCACCCACTTAGGACTACAAGTATTATCGTGCATCTGTTGTGCCACTCAAATCTACTGACACAAAACTAAATTTTCTTTTGACTTGTATTTTCATATCATAAGGAGAGGCTACTTATTAAAGAAGAACTATCTCAGAGGTATCTCTAGATGTTATGTATAAGCTACCTCAACAAATCTAGATAGGGATATTCTAAGAAATTATCTTTAACTTGATCAACTTTTCCCAAAACAATTCTACAATTGTTCCTTCAACTCATACATCTTTGCTGATGTCATGTTTATGTGGGGCATAAACCCCTAACATATGGTATCCATACTACAGTATGTAACTAAACAATTTCAAAGTTGGCCCTTCTAGGTAACCAAACATTATTCATCTTATCAGGAGTCATGTTCCCATCTTCTCATATCATTGAAAGTCCTTGGATACCAGGATTCTTTACCTTGGTATCCATTATATGTGTCAAAAACACATCACATCATCATCCTTTCCATCCTCTGTTGTTATTACTAAAAATAAACATACAATAGGACCTTTCTTTAATCTTGGGATATTACTTAGCACATATACTTTGTCTTGGAACTAAGATCCAAGACTAGCTGATACTTTTCAAAGTATCCATCTATAGATTTCTTCTAATACATGCACATCAAGTGTCATACTTGATTGTCATGTCCCGAAAGGGAAGGAGCACAAGGAATCATAGTCCTTTTTATCACCTGACCATTATATAAGGTTGTTTATTTAAAGAAAAGACATTATCACCTTCTTCGAGTATTACATGAACTTTTATTTATTCAAGTGTCACTCGATCTTATTTTCTCTGAGGTTCCTTAACTTCAGCATAGGAGTTATAGAGATGATTACATGTCACCACCTCTCAGTATTATGATCATCACAATTACTAATTCTAGGTATTCAAACCCTCAGTTCATCACTGAACATTGTTACCTCCCATCAGGTAACTGTTACATCTAGGTCCTCAGACTAAGGTATACATTATACTAAACATCTTATTTTGTTTATAAGTTGATCTATGATCAACTCATATTTCTCCATATATGAATTAGGCAGTGGTAGAAATATTCATGCCACATCTTTTACTTCATTATGCTCTTTAGATTGTCTCAAAATGACTACTTGATCAGAGTAATCAGAAAGATAGCAATCTAAGAGTTCCATACTTACCGTGCCTTCAATATATGAATACCTAGCCAGGGTATTCAAGAACTAAAATTAGGTAGTATGCATATGTTTTATATTATGTTTCATATTTTTAAGTTTTACTACTTAGTATCTCAAATTTTCTCTAGGTGTTTCTTTTACATCTCTTCCCTTTCTACATGAAGAGAGAAATTTCAAAACATATAAGAGAATATTGGACTGAATATAAGTTCTCATCCTTCTTATCTCTTCCCTATGTCCTCATAGGACTAATTAAAGGAAGCTCAACAACAACTACCTTCTTATAATTATCAGATAAAATCTAGAGAAGACATATCAGAATGAGAAAGCTCTATCTGAATGTCACCCCTCGTAGTCATCTACAACTTTAGGTTGACTCAAATATAGAGTCAACCTATTTCATATTGTTACTTTTGCCTTTTTACACTTTTGGGTTGTAACTTTTGTAAGCCCTGCCGAGTCGGCCTCAGTTGTTGGGTCATTTCCTCCCTTATTTTTTAACAAAAGGGTAAAGTATGTTCAACATGTCCATATCTATGACATGTCTTGTCCTCGTATCATGGTCTTATCAGTCTTATTACCGATGTAGAAGATAAGCCAGAAGTTCTTACAGGTGGAAGGTTAGTACTTTTGCCTTTACTTAGTGACTACTGCCCTAGTGCACTAGGCATTTATTACAGTGATGGTACCAAAAGTGTTGGCTTTTTAGAACAACTAGGAAAATGTCTCTAGAATTATAGAGACCTTTCCTAAATTCTCAGCTTATTGCCCCTCCTTGGGCATTGACATCACAGATGTATTGTCTGTCTATACTTATGGAAGAGTTTACTTTCTTGCCATATGCTAACCCTTCTCATATTTTTCACTGTTCAACATAACTATGTCATTTGAGAACCCTTTTCGAGCCCAAAGTTTCTACATTGAGGGCTGGTAACATAGGTTGTAATGCTAGTATCCAGTCTACTATATGCATCACTGTTGTCCTAACCTGCCCAACAAGAGCATAAAAAATAGGATTCTTTATCCTGATTAGGTCAAGATGGGAATTCTCAGGCACTCATTCTTCTCTTTCCTGATCCCTTGCACCCTCTCTTGGTGCAAAAACATTGCTCTCAACAATGTGTGCCTCGTGTTCTCCAGCCATTTTTAAACTTCACCCTTTCTTCTGCATAAACAGAAGTCACTATAGGGTATATTGGAGGACACTAGAACAGACTCAACACCTTAGTCCTATGTCTCTGTAGACTCAGTGAACCTTAAGCTTTGATACAAAGCTTGTAATGACCGCCACCAAACCGACAGCCAAATCGTTACTAATTAAGCAGAATAATCATAAGCAGCAGATTAACAAAAATCACTAAAAATTAATACCATTTTGTAAAGAGATCCATTTCTAGGAAAACTCTTTAAGGAAGAACCAAAACTTAATATTCAAATTGATCATATATTGTACATACATTGTGCCATCTCTTCTCGAGGATAACATATAATAGTTGCTTTCTCAAAACATATACATAAAGAAACAATAAACCTCGAGGCATACAAGCCAAAATCTCAGATTTTTCATAAGACCAACACATACTAAATCCAAGGACGTGAGAGTATAAAGACAACACATAAGACTTCTATCTACAAGACACGACAGACAATACACTCCACCTGAGTTGTCATTGTTGTCCCTGATGTTGTTGTTCTTTCTCTACAGTACAATCTCAATCCCCCTCATGCACATCCACCTAAAAAAATGTGGATCCCACGGGGTGACATAATTGTCCCAGTGAGAGATATAACTCTCTACCAACAATGTTATTATCATAGTTAAATAGTATTAAATTGATCAGAGGATAAGCAATTTAGAACATTCTCAATTTTTTAAAGCATTGCAACTATCTATGATAGAGCGGTAATTCATCTATTCACTTTATAAGGAATATGAAGAACATGTATATCATTTACCCATCATACTATATCAACATCTCAATCTTATCTTGTGATACTCATTATCATGGTATGACATCCATGAATCATTCTCATTTCTATCTGTTAGCCTCAGCCAATCTGCTAACCTGATATTGAATTGTACCAGTCATGTGAATGTACATCATCATAATTTGTTCCAAGTATTGGCTTTGCCAATCCTATGCAAATATTCCCGGTATTAGACTATGCCAATCCTTTGATAATAGCTAGGTGTTGGGTTATTACCAATCCTGTGATAACAACCAGACATTAGGTTATTACCAATCCTGTAATTAACAGCCAAGCATTGGGTTATTACCAATCCTGTGATTAACATCTAGGTATTGGACTCTACCCAACTTGTGATTAACAACCAAGCATTAGGTTATTACCAATCTTGTGATTAATAACTAGGTATTGGATTATTACCAATCTTGTGATTAACAACCAGGTGTTGGGTTATTACTAATCTTGTGATTAAAAGCTAGGTATTGGGTTATTACCAATCCTGTGATTAACAACCAGGTATTGGGTTATTACCAATCATGTGGTTAATAGCCAGGTATTGGGTTATTACCAATCCTGTGATTAACAACCAGGTATTGGGTTATTACCAATCATGTGATTAACAACCAGGTATTGGGTTATTGCCAATCCTGTGATTAACAACCAGGTATTGGGTTATTACCAATCCTATGATTAACATCCAGGTATTGGGTTATTACTAATCCTGTGATTAACAGCCAGGTATTGGGTTATTACCAATCATGTGATTAACAACCAAGTATTGGGTTATTACCAATCATGTGATTAACAACCAGGTATTGGGTTATTACCAATCTTGTGATTAACATCCAAACATTGAGTTATTACCAATCCTGTGAAAATATTCCAGGCATTGGACTATGCCAATCCTGTCCATCTATTCTAGGCATTGTACTATGCCAATCCTATGCATCACATCATTGAATACCACATCACATTTACGTGGCATTATACCTTGGCCATGCCATCATACTTATTCACATCCTTTATATAATACAAGTCTTCCTCTTATCTCCTTTAAGCATATTTAAAACACAATAGCCCTTATTTGGCTATAAGCATAAAGCATGTATTATTAAGATTTTATTATTATTATTGTATCCATTTATTATTATTATTATGTCACAAAGTTTCCATTTCCTAGTTTATTTGAACATTATCATTTCTTACATGAGACTTTTATAAACATCTTGTTACCTCTCACTAGGAAACAACTATTCTCATGGCACACAAGGCTCATTAAACATCTTGTCACCTCTCACTAGGAAACAACTAACCACATGACTCACAGGGCCCATTAAACATCTTATTACCTCTCACTAGGCAACAACTAAACACATGGCTCACAAGGCCCATTAAAAATCTTGTTACCTCTCACTAGGCAAAAACTAATCACATGGCTCACAAGGACCAATAAATTGTATTATATGTAACATCATAGCTCATACTTAGCTATGATCATTATCTCGTGCTACCAGCATGGTTTCAATATGGTTAAGGTTTCCCCTTTATTAACCAATTATAATTTCAACTCTTATCATTACCTTTCATTAGGGTTAAGGTTTCTCTTATAAAACTATATAGGGTTTTCAAGTACATTTATCAAGAATCAAACTCTAATTCAGTCTCCACACATATTAGGAGTATCAATGTATGCTCATTTCATGATAATCACAAAAGTATGAGTTTCTCTCTCATACTTTCTAGGATGTTGATTACTTCATACTTTATTAAGTTGGCTCAACCTTTCCTTCAAGGTTCATTAGCCTACTAAATCAATATTCATTAAACTCCATACCTCTTAATGTATGACTTGATATATGACACTTCATGTGTTACTCCATCAAGTACATTTCATCTAAGGTTCTTTCCTTCATATGGGTTTTGAGGTGCTTCCACCATATCGGGTATGAGGTGTGTGCTTGCTACCCATATTACTTTAGAGGTGTATGTGTGCTTCACACCATATCGGACAGAGAGGTGTGTGTATGCTTCACACCATATCGGGAAAAGAGGTGTATGTGTGCTTCACACCATATCGGGCAAAGAGGTGTGTGTGTGCTTCACATCATATCTGGCAAAGAGGTGTGTGTATGCTTCATACCATATCAGGCAGAGAGGTGTATATGTGCTTCACACCATATCAGGAAAAGATGTGTGTGTGCTTCACACCATATTGCTTTAGAGGTGTATGTGTGCTTAACACCATATCGGACAAAGAGATGTGTGTGTGCTTCACACCATATCACTTTAGAGGTGTATGTGTGCTTACCATATCATGTATGAGTTGTATGTGTGCTTCAAACCATATCGGTCAGAGAGGTGTGTGTATGCTTCACACCATATCAGGCAAAGAAGTGTATGTGTGCTTCACACCATATCAGTATAGAGGTGTATGTGTGCTTCACACCATATCGGGTAGAGAGGTGTGTGTATGCTTCACACCATATCGGGCAAAGAGGTGTGTGCTTAACCCAATATTTTTTTTGAGGTGTATGCTTGATCTCATATCATTCAAGAGGTGTATACTACCTTACCATATCATGTAAGAAAGTATAAACTCATATCCATATCGTTTTAGTGGAGTAGGTGCATCACCATATCGGGTTAGAGGTGCTTTCTTGTGTGCTTGAACCCGATATCACTTTATAAGGTGATGCCATCATCTTCAAGCTCTATACCTTCACTCTACTTGTTATAGTACAAGGATAACAGGTCTAAGAAACTACTAGAACTCATAATCTCATCAACTATTTCAGAATATTTCAGAATTTAAAGTAGTTCATTTAAGCATAGCAATTTAGGTGATGAATAATAACATGGTTGAGTTCAAGTTATATAACCCACCTTGTGAATAGTTTCAAAGCTCCAAGCTCCAAAGCTTCACGTCCTAAGGTTGAAGAAGAACTTCTTTAAGGTCCAGGGCTAGTTCACAACTCCTCCATAGATAAGAAATCACCATAGTTAAGCATTTGGTGAAGAAGGAAAGAAAGAAAGATCATAACCCTATATCCATGCTTCAATCCAAGGTTGAAGATGATCATGGACTTACCTTGGGGTTAAGATTTGAGATCCTTCTTGCTCCTTAGCACCTTTTCACGATACCTCACTACTCATGCACGATATTCCCTCACTTGTGGCCGATATCCCCTTCACCTGTGGTCAATTTAACTCCACTATGGCCGATATCAGCTTTCTATGGCCAATATCACTTGCTATGGCCGATATCACTTGCTATGGCCGATACCAAGGCCCTATGAATGATACCACTTCACCCATGCACGATGACAAGACTCCATGCACGATATCAAAGAGCAAGGAGGGGGTAGGATTCGAAAAAGTTCACTTAGGGGTGAAAGGAAGGGTATATATACTTGAGGTTAATGAAAAAGTGTGTATATTAGGAGTCATCAATTTACTACTAGTAGGTGCCACATGGCCATGCATGGATTGACGCATGTACTTGCATGCACTCCATCTTTATCTTTCCATGAAAAATAAAAACTTGAGGATAATTCAAGGGATAAGGGTCGGCCCCCTTTGGTTATCTTCTTGGAGAAGCCACTTCCACTCACATTATTATATTCTCAATTCAATGCAACCTTTCCCATGGAAAGTTGTAAGACGATATCCATTGCTTTATTGAGGTGCTTAGCACGTTTTTGAAAAGTCAAAAAGTTAACAATATGATATGGGGTCTCCTCTTTGGATCCATGGATGATAGGGACTCCCATTTAATACTATAACCCGATACACCTAATACAAGCTCAAATTAGGGTTTCCATTCAAACTCCTTTCTTGGTCTTTTCATCACCAAGAATACCATCACTCATAATTGATTCAAACATGGTGCCTCATTATTTGTATCTCCTATAAATGATACTAGGAGGGAGTAGGGACACTCTAGCAGTAGTAATTTGCATATCAACCCTATATTTTGGGTAAATTACAACTTGCACCAAAATGGGTACACAAGTCACCAGCATTATTCAAACAAGTTCAAACTTGGAATTTAGGCTTTCCACAAGCCTCCACCTTTCATCATTCTTTCTATAATGATGCTAAAACACTTAGGGAACATTCAACATGTGAGAAATTGTAATATAACCCCTCATCTTGGGTAAATTGCATTTTGGGCTAAAAAGTGAGAACATTGCTCAAACATTATTCAAACAGGACCAAATTTGAAACATAAGTTTGTTAACTGATAGAAATAGACTTTAGAGGATTATATTAAAGTTCTAAGCAACTTACATAGCCAAAACAAATAGTGTTACCTCATAACCCTGGTCAAGGTCATTACATTATTCAAACATGACCAAATTTGAAACATAAGTTTGTTAACTGATAGAAATAGACTTTAGAGGATTATATTAAAGTTCTAAGCAACTTACATAGCTAAAACAAATAGTGTTACCTCATAACCCAGGTCAGGGTCATTATAGTGCAAGTAAATCTTGAGTTCGTAGAACGATATTCATTGCCTATCCCCAGCAACGGTGCCAAAAATTTGACAAGCCTTAAACGTGGGTCCAAAGATGGAGACATGTATGGGTCGAAGTAGTTTGGGTTCGAACATAGGGATTGGAAGAATAGCTCTTTGGAACTCAAGTTTTACTTATCTAAGCACGTCGAAAAGGTCGAAGAATAAGGGTTGTTGTAAAGAGAAAGAATTATAAGGAATCAAACTAAAAATCTATCTCCAAAGGGAGTTACCAGAAGGATTAAGGTTTGGGGTTTAGCAATTTTTATCGAATTTTTTGAATAAAGGAAAGACGAGGAGATAAAATTGTTCTCAGCATACATCACGAAAGAAGAAAACATAATCATAGCAAGTGGCAGAGGCGTACATCCAGCACCCTCTACTCTCAAAGAGGGTGCCACTAGCCATGTACTAAATTCCCTCTCTCAAGGGTACCAGGCATAGACTGGAGTAGAAAAATAGGCCGGGGCAATCCTGATTCTGGGTACTCTCGTACACTCGAATTAGACCAAGCTCTAGAGTTTACAACATCCCTCTCTCAAAGGAGTCGAAACGAGAAACACGATACGATAGCTAGTCAAACGTATGATCCAAACAAAAGAGACTAGAGCTCAGATACTATAAAGAAATCATCCAACAAAAAGGAGCCATACATAGAACAACATGAGATAAACTCCACACATTCCAATAATCATAAAGAGATAAAGGGGTTTAGTTACAATGCAGTAGTAAAATGAAAGTAAAGTGTTGTAAAAGGGAAGATGGGTATTAGTCTCCCTGATTTAGGAGATCGATATACATAGTAGTAGATACCTAAGATAATGTTAACCCGATACCAGGTAGGAGCCCTATCGGGATATGACCTTGTCGGGTTCTTGACTGTGTCGGGTCATGAACTGTGACGGGTAAGGGCGTATCAAGAAAGGACTTCCTACCCGATAGGTTCGCGTCGGCTGTAGCCATGATGGGTATAGACCATATTGGGTTGGGTATCATGTCGGGTTAAGACACATATCGGGCTAGCATTATCTTGGGGTTCTTGGGTTCCTCGTGTCAGGAATAGATGGGCAAGCCTTATCAGGTTGAAGCCCAGGTAGGGACCTGACATGTTGAAGTAGTGTTGAGGGTCAGGTTGCGTTGCTTGCTGCTACTGAGTCAGGTTCTAAGTGAACTCCTCCCAGACCTCTCAGGTTGGGGGTGTGCTCACCTTGTATCGCCCGAAAAACTCTGGAACTCGACGTACTAGCGCCTATTCTTTAAGAGTTAGCTCTCGTAGCATTCAACCCCTCCCATCGTAGGTATGTAGCTGCTATTTATAGGAAGTAGGTTGGTGGGAGTTGTGGCTCTTATTGGGCCACGTGTCCTCTGTCTGGCACTGTTCACGTGGCTTCGAAGGGGTCAACACGACTGTCACCCAGCACGCCTGGCGGCAGTTGTCATGTGCCGGGTTGTAAGTAAATCGTGCATGGTCATGTCGGGTAAGAACCTTGGCGGGATGCTGCACCGAGGGGTAGTCGTATCATGCAATCGACTTCGTCGGGTGGTGAACCATGACGAGCAAGGCACCATGTCGGGTAAAGAGCTGCAGCAGCCAGGGCTCCCATGTGACACCCTTATGTTGGGTTGTTGAGCTTTCGGGCAGTGAACTGTGATGGGTAAGATGTGTATCGCTTTGCGCACTTACTGAGCTGGGATGGGTACCTCCTTGCTGATGGGCATGAAGGGCCCATTAATGTGCTTTTTGTGGAAAAATAAGAGAAACTCTGCAAAAGATATGAAATTTTATCAGGGGCATAGTGGGCATTATTTCTCTACAACAAATAAGATAAAATGGAGAGGAAGTTAGGTTTGGAGGCAGTTTTGATAGTAAAATATAAGCTCTAGTAGCCATTAAATGGGTGTTATCACTACACACGCATTGTATATATGTATGTATATGTATGTATGTATGGGATTAAGAGAGAAAGATTTCTCCCCCCTCTCCCATGCCCGTGGCGGATGCCGAATGCCCGGGAGGGTGGTAAATCAAGGAGGCAACTCGGATTTGAACTCAGGTCCCTTCATAAGGAGACACCATGTTTGACCACTTGAGCTACTCCTTGTCGGCTATATGTATGTATGTATGTATATATATATATACATTTATTTATTTATTTATTTATATATGTATGTTTATATATGTATGTATATATATGTATGTATATATATATATATATATACATATATATACATATATATGTGTGTGTGTGTGTACATATATATGTATATATAAATATATGGATCGAGTTGCGTGAATCTCTATATAATTACTTCATGTATGGTTTATGTTTTAAGGTATTTTGGAACATAATATACATAATAAAAAAGGTTATACAAATGATCACTTAGTTCAAATTAATATAATATGTGAAGCTTGAAACTCATGAATAGGTAGTATAATTGAAATTTTCATAATTGTGTCATATAATAGGATAACACATACCATATTAGATCCTACAAAAATTAGAGTCAAATACCAAAATATTATTGCTATTGTAACATACCAAGATTTGAATCCTTGGATAAAATGATATTAAAGGAAAGATTAGACTAAAGAATCACCAAGGTGCACCTCTTTTTCAGGGAGCCCATCACTAAGAATATACGATTAAGCATGCTCATCCCAAAGTGGTTCTAGAATGGGTGACCTATTGGGATGTTGATCCTGGGGTTGTGAATGAGTGAAGAAAAGGTGCACAACTGAGGCCAGTGGTGGTCTATGGGGTCACTCATCATTCTAGAGACTCTGCTAGATCCTTGGGAGGTGGACCCAAGCTATAAAAATGGTATCTTATGCAGATTCCCCTCCAATAGGTGGGGCTCACATGGACATGTGGCACAAAACACTACTACAGAAATAGCGTTCAGTGTCGCTTTTCTGGGCGTCGGTTATTTCGGACAACCGACGCCTATAATATTCGGCGTCGGTTATTTATACAAACCGACGTCTATATTCAAAGACTAGCCAGACACGGGTACCGCTTTGTATTCAGCGTCGGCTGAGTGTAACCAACTGGCGCCTAAAGGCGCCCGCGAAATCCAATTTTCGAGCGAAAACAATATGGGTCACATACAGCGTCGGTTGTTTAACAATTCACCGACGCCTATGTGAAATGAAATTTTGCGCGAAAAGTTCCACTTTCGGTGTCGGTTATCCTTAGATAACCGACGCTGATAATAGTTCCCGCCAATTAATTTGGGGTAAAGATTGTCTAATTGGACGTCGGTTATTACGATCAACCGACGCTGAAGATAATAGGCGTAGGTTGTCCTAGATAACCGATGTCGTTGACCAACTTAATAGAGGCCTGATCACCCGACTCTTCCCCCTTTCTTCCTATTTCATCGATTCTCCTGTGCGCTCTCCCAAAATCGCCGCCTGGTGCCTGGTGCCTGCTGCTTCTTGCTCGCCGCCGACGATCCCTGCTGCTGCTTTGCGTTGCTGCCGCCGCCCGCCGCCTTCCTCCTTGCGCCGCCGCCGCCCGCTCCTTCCTCCCTGCTCACGCCCTACTACGGCGTTGTCTTCTTGCTTGCCTCTGCTGCTCACAAGGTATTAGCCGTAGCACCTTCTTCCTTGTCTTCTTCCTTGCCGCCCGCTGCTCTACTCTGCTTGCTGCTCTGACTTCAAAACCTAAGACTAGTTAGTGTTCTACTTCTTTCACTGAGAACTGAGAAGAATGGCCTACCACGGCCGTGTTGGGCAGCACAGCCGTGCTGCCCAACACGACCGTGGTAGGCCAACATAGCCACGGCCGTGTTTGATTTGATTTAAACCCTAATTTGATTTAAACTTGTCCATTCTAGCATCCTAATTTGATTTGATTAAACACTAACATTGATGAAACCCTAACATCAATTGTGATGAAAGCCTAACATGTACATATTTATTATTGTGTTTTTTGGCCTAGAAACCCATCCAAGATTGACTCATTAGGAGTAAATCTTGGATAGTCCCCAGTTTGGGACTGTTCTTGAACACCTAATCTCACTTAGGATGTAAGTGTATAATGTGTATTGGGTTTTCGAGAAAATTTTGGTAGCATTTCCCCGTTTGTTCTCTAAGTACATATGTACTTAGAGAACAGCGGGGAAATACTGCCGAAATTTTCTTGAAAACCCAATACACATTATAGACTTACTAGTGAGATTAGGTGTTCAAGGATGGGATAGGTGGTACACATTTATTATATATAAGAATGACATCACATGTGTTTGTTGGCCTAGAAAGTGAACAATCATTGTTCTTTATATTACTTGTACATTGGTATAAATTAGAATGAACAATCACTAAATTATATACTGTTTGTATGGAGTCCGGCTTCATTGTAGATATCTATTATTGTGTTTGTTGGCCTAGAAACCCGTCCAAGATTGACTCATTAGGAGTAAATCTTGGATAGTCCCCGGTTTGGGACTATTCTTGAACACCTAATCTCACTTAGGATGTAAGTGTATAATGTGTATTGGGTTTTCGAGAAAAGTTCGGTAGCATTTCCCCGTTTGTTCTCTAAGTACATATGTACTTAGAGAACAGCGGGGAAATGCTGTCGAAATTTTATTGAAAACCCAATACAGATTATACACTTACAAGTGAGATTAGGTGTTTAAGGATGAGATAGGTGGTACACATTTATTATATATAAGAATGACATCACATTATACACTTAGGATGTAAGTGTATACCCTAATCTTTTCCTAATATATACTTGTTTCCTAATATATACTTGTTTTCTATGATCATAGAATGGATAGATCATGGATGTCCATTCGTAATGACACTCCTGATAATGACAAGAATATTGAGGAGGGAAAAGGAATTTTGGGATCACGGGTGAAAGTAATCAGCCATGAGCAGTTGGAACAAGCTCACTTGTATATTTTACACAATATGGACGAAGTGAGTGTTTATATCGAGGAACATACCAATTTCATAAAGAGACAACATCCTCGAGCAAGTTCAATGTGGCTTGCTAGAGAGCATAATAAGACTTTTACTAAGTGGTTTGAAGATAAAGTCTTACATCAACTATCTCAAACACCAAATGATATTACAGAAACTATCAAATGCCTCGCCTTTAAACCAAAACCGAATGTTATGTCTTATGAAGGGTTTGACATTAATGGATTCACATATTACACAAAGCGCCAAGATGATAAGAGTGTCGTCCAAAATAGTGGGGTCACTCTTCAAGCGTCGACTATGTACTTTGCAAGTGCAAAGGATAAGAGTCCACGTGAAGCTAAAATGTCATATTACGGTGTCATTGAAGACATTTGGGAGTTTGACTACATAAATTTCAAAATTCCACTCTTTAAATGTAATTGGGTTGATAATGCCAAAGGAGTTATAGTGGATGAATTGGGTTTCACTTTGGTGAACTTTGAAAAGATTGGCGAGAAGGGTGAACCATTCATATTGGCATCACAGGCGAAACAAATATTCTATATCGATGATCCTGCAAATGATAAATGGTCGGTTGTTCTTCATGGTAAAAGACAGTTCATTGAAGATCCTATAGATGAAGAAGAGTACTATGATAAGTATGATGACTCCAGTCCATTCTCAGTTGGGTTGCCAACTCCACAAAATATTGAAGCTAATGATGACTTATATGTGCGCAGAGATCACAATGAAGGATTTTTAATTGATAAAAGATCACAATTTTAGAGACATGTATGTTTATACAAATGCTAAATGTTTGCCTTTTTCTAGTTAATACAAATGCTAAATGTTTGCCTTTTTCTAGTTAATACAAATGCTAAATGTTTGCCTTTTTAATGACATTTTCAGATGGTTGACCATGATGAGCATGATGTCCATGATGAGCATGAAGTCCATGATGAGCATGCTGTCCATGATGAGCATGGCGAGGATACCAATGTAAGTTCTAAAAACATATCCTGTATTTCTATAAAATTCATTATCTTCTAGTTATGTCATATATCTTATATTTCTATATTGGGCTAATTCACTGTGTTTATTTTTGTCAAATTTTAGGTTGATGATGCACATGTACCCACTAAAGCACTGGAGCAATTTGATGCGCAACACCAAACACTTAACAAGAAAAGGGGCATCACTCTGTTGAAGAAGTTAATAGCGCTTAGTGGCAGTGGATCCAAATTGGTTGTGGAGTTTGATAATGGAGGAAATGCAATTGGAGTGAACCGCAATAATTTTGTAAACTATCTTGGGTGTACCACTCGGAGCCATTGTGGTGTTAAGTATGATAATTGGCATAAAGTTCCTCAGGGGAAAAAAGACTTGATATGGAAGGATTTATGCGTGAGTTATTATTATTTGCAATTCTATTTTGTAGATTACAAATTCTATTATTTGCAATTCTATTTTGGATACTAGTTAATAACATTTCTATTTTACAAAATCTGTTTGCATTGGATGAGAAGTTGCATCGTAAAAGTGTGATGCAACGCGCTGGAAAGATGCTTAGGAATTATAGGACAAATCTGAACAGAGAATACATAAAAGAGGGTGATAAGAAAAAGAAGTCAACCCTTGAACAATGGAACTTCTTGGACAAAGAAGATTGGGACAATTTTGTTGCTTCAAGAAAATCTGAAGAATTCAAGGTATTAGGTGTCACTCCCAATTTAATTAATATACATTGTATTCACCTATTCAAGATTAACATTTAGTGATACTAACCAAATCATTTAGTGATACTAACCAAATCACATCGTGTCGGCCCATTACGTGTGTTACCCGATTGGAGGGAAGCTACATTGCCATATCCCCACCCGGATATTGATACACTTGCTGAGGCAGAAGGTGGGGTCATATTGTGGCCCAAAGCAGATGTCGTCTACACTAATGAAATTGTAAGATAAATTTACATTGATTTAGACTATTAATGTGTATATATGATGTCAACTGATCTGAAATTATATATACAGGTTAAAAAGAAGACACCAGGAGCACCTAGGCCTCCACCTCCACTTCCCGCATTACCAACTTGGGTTCCAACTGACCTAACATACCCGTTAGGTCCTGCTTGTAGGGGAATGGCATGTTGGCTACAGGCACATAATATACATTGCCCGATAATTGTTTCTTTAGATGCAGATTATGCAGGTCAATCATACGATAGCTCTTTATTTATACAAGATATTATTGAGCTGTTTATGTATGATTGGTTGAATACATCAATGATAGAGACATGGATAAGGTGAGATCTTGTTTATACATCCATATACCTTGTGTAAGATCCGGTAATCTGGTTTCTTATATATTAATGCATACGTAATACATGTTTTGCAGCTACTTAGTCGAAGATCATTGCAAACAATTTTCATTTGATCATGTGGGATTTTTTATTCCATCATTGATTAGTATGGTAGCTAAAGACCCTGATAATGTTCAACAATACTGTATAGATGCTTTTACAATTTTTGGTCAGCAAAAGAAGACGATAATAATAGCTCCATTCAATGTCAAGTAAGTTTACTTTATTTATAATTTGGACTTAAGAAAATTCCATTTTTATTGTGCATTTTGAGTTATTAATTGTTAACTTTTTACCTCTAGCGGTAAACATTGGGAGTTACTAGTTATTGTCCCCAGGACGTTCACTGTTTATTATCTAGATCCCGCGGGAAGTACATTAAACACTAAAATTGGACACGTAATGAGAATGTCATTATTCTGGTGAGAAATATTTCATTTTTGTATCTGTTAACATCTGTTATTACATTACTATTTACTTATGTAATTTACTGTGTTATATTAACATGTATGGGTTTAGATGCATTCAAAAAGGCTGGAGGAACGGTCCCAAGGAAAAAGAACCAGCCAATAAATTGGCAGAACATACAAGTAAGTTCCCGACTCCAATGTATATATTATTGATGTGAATTGTGGTTAGTTGTATTATTTTGTATGTTTCAATTTATAGTGCGCTACACAAGACAATGGTTGGGTATGTGCATACTATGTGATGCGATTTATGCAGATGATTATCAAACATGCCGCATTGGACATCGATACCATACATGAGGTATTATATATAGTCTCATTAATTAGTATGAAATATATCAATCTTATTTTTATATTATTACTTATATATATACATCATTCTCTTTGCAGGTGTTTAAAACTGACCACACTATAGGTAAACGCTTAAAAAATATACATGCTCCATATACGATGGAAGCATTAAATGAAATAAGAGAAGAATGGGCAAAAGCCATACAAGCAGTGGCAACTGTAAGATATAATTGGGATGTTGATAGAGATAATGAATGATACTTTGTAAATGAATATTTCTGAATGTTAATACATGTATTTGAATGTTTCTATATGTGTGAATGTGAGAATTGAATTGATGTCTGAATGTATCTACTTGTGTGAAATTTTCCTTGGGACTTTTGCAGGTTTGTGGCCTGTTTGTAGGCTGATATCAATGGATGTCGTAAACCTGCAGTTTAGAAAACTGAACTGTAGGTTCTCATCCTGCTGACCAGCCACAGCAGGCGTGCAAACTGATATGAAAAAAAAATAGATATAGGCGTCGATTATTTACAGAAAACCATCAGCAAAGACCTACAACGTCGGTTATTGGATAAAAACTGACGCCTAATATTACAAACAACCCGACCGTGCAGGAAAGCACGACCGTGGTGGAAAAGGCGTCGCTTATTCATATAAAACCGACGCCTATAGTACTAAACACGGCCGTGCAGGGAAGTAAGGCTGTGTCGTCTTGAAGTATGGCGTCGGTCTTTTAGTAGATAACTGACGCAGAATGTGTCCTAGATGATGCCGTTTTCTGTGGCGCGAACCCTTTTGGCGTCGGTTATCTACTAAAAGACCGACGCCTATATGTTAAATAGGCGTTGGTTAAAAAACCGACACCGAAGTGTTCAACCTTTAGCGACGCCCACATAGGCGTCGCTCAGAAACCGACGCCAAAGGGGGTTAAACAACCGACGCCAAAGGCTGTTTCTGTAGTAGTGAAAATCTTTAGTTGTATGATACTAGGATGATGAAAGGTCTACCCACTGAGGAAAGATGTATCTACCCTTGTTTTGGTTGTTGAGGATGGAAACTGGATGTTCACCAATTATTCTAGATATCCACTAAAATGGTGAAGAAATTGCGAGGCCATATCGTTGATTCTTGAGCAGGATAGGAGTCTAAGTGGGAAAGATTGTGACATCCTATGATTTGAATCCTTAGATAAATGACTGCAAAAGTAATGAATGGACTACCCATATCACCAAGGTGCACCTCATTTTTAAAGAGTTTGTCACTAAGAAATCTACAATTAAGCATGATCAACCTAGATTAGTACTAGGATGAGTGATCTATCCAAAAGTTTTTCACCGACTATGTGTGAGTGAGGACAAAGAGCACAATTGAGACAATGGTGTTCTATGAGGCTAGTTATCATTCCCAAAAATATACTAGATCTTTTGATAGTGGGCCTAGGCATTACGCTAGGATGATGAGATTCTAACATGAATCTATGTTATAATGATCTCATCATATCATCATGTCATCATGTCATCAATATTTTTCCATTTCATCCATTTATATCAAAATAATGATAACAAGAGTCAGGCTAGTGTACGACGTGATCTATACACTCGAGTGTATTCTAGCCTGACTCATGATGAGTCAGGCTAGTGTACACTCGAGTGTACCGGAGGCACCGTACACATCAGCCATTTTTGAAGATGCAATAAATTTAAAAAAAAATCTAAACTATTGATCTTCTTAATTATCATAAGAACATACTATATAATAAATTTTAGCTCATTTGGACACTTATCGGTTGTGCATCTAAAGGAGGAAAAAAATCATGTATTTCAAATTAGTTTTGTGCGTCGATTTGTTGTCCTTGGATGAGTGACTTACACTCATCCAAATGAATTCAAAATTTGTATGTGACCTATAATTATTGTAACCATGAAGATCAATGGATTAGATTTTGGAAAAACATGGTCTAGATAGGCAAACACCATTGGGGTGTACCACGTGATCTGTACACTCGAGTGTATTCTAGCCTGACTCATGATAACAATCTAGCTCACATTCAAGATATTAATAGGACGATCAACGTTATCATATTCCATATCAATATTATCATCATAACTATCAAGAGTGACCAAGTTCTAATCTAGGTTCGAGATCATCATCAAAGCTACTAATTAAGTTCAAAACTATTATTTTTAAGATCATTAGGGTAATATTTGGTCATCAATCTATTTCAATTATGAAAATGAGAGACTTTAGTATAAGTGATTCAATGCATAATTAAACTTAGACCCATTGTATTTATAGTTTTTGTTAAAATATAGGTACACTTAAGTGAGGATTCATTTACCAAATTAATTGTACTCTTAAATACATGGACTCTTATATATGGGAGACTCAGTATCTCACTATAAATTACTAATCTTGTTGCCATTATCTATCTATAATGTATTAGACATAGTTCACTAGCCTTAATCTACCCTACCTCTTCCCCTCCACTCCCTCCCTCTTTCCTCCTCCTTTACATGCAGTAGGAGTCTCTTCCACTAGCAGTAGAAGCATCAACAAGCCATCTTGCACTTCCAAAAGCAACCAACCACCACTCACCACAACTAGCAGTAGTGGTAGTGTGTTGCAGCCAGTAGTCGTGGTAGCTAAGTAGGGATATCAGGCCACCACCACCGAGTTACTGAAAACAACTGGGTTCTTCCTAGATGTATTTTTTTGTAGAGCCTTAGGTGGCATGAAATATATGTGTTGCATGAAAGCAAAATCATGTGGAATAAAATGAAGAAATTGTACACATAAGAAGATAATTATTTGAGCTTGTAGAATGTCATTTATGAGATTTTATCATAACAATAAGGCGATCATCCATTGTCAAGATACTTTGATTCCGTGAAAGCCCTTGCAAATCAACTGGATTTTTTCTTGCCTACCACATCCACTAAAGTTATCAAAGAGAGAGACACCCTCATTACTAGGAACTTCATCAATTGTATCAATCCTTAATATGTTGTAGTGCGTCAAGCTCTTCTCATTTGAGAAACTATTCTATCCATGAACGATGCATATGCATGCATGTCCCAATTGAGAGGTGGCCTCTACTCATGCCTCCTAAAATGATACTTTTGATGCCTAAAAATATTGGTTGAGGTTTCTAGGGGATGAGGATGAGGCCATGGCTCAAAATCTAAATGCACATATTGTGGCCAAATGGGACACACTAAAGATGTTTTTCATTCCAAGCATGCATACCCTTCTCACTACGGTACTGACCGGCCTAAATGGCGCGTCCTAAAATTGGAAGCGGATTTGAGGTAGTCGAGCTTTTACATTTATAACCCGAATCCTTCTAGGCCCCCACAACTTTGCTTACGGGGCCGAAGTAGATATACATGGTCGAATACAAGGACAAGGGTGGTAGTGTTGAGAACTCTGCATCGACACTCTGCATCGACACGCTACACTCTGGCAACGTACAAAGAGATAGTAAATTCCCCAAAGGGGAAATGACAAGATGTCACAAACAAAACAAAGAGAACTATCTCCAACTGGAGTTACAAGAAGGATTTAAGATTTTAGTCATTTAGCAGTTTTTAGGGGTTTTCATGCAACAGAAACAGAAAGATAAAACTAGAGCTTAAAGCAAGGTGCGACGGATAAACTTTGGTAAAACAAGCAGCAACAGAAACATCCTGTACCCCTCCTCTCAGAGCATATACCTCTAACCAAGCATCAACACTCCTCTCGAGGTTGCTGGTCTTTAAGTTAGAGTGAAATGTTACTAAAGCAACTCCGATTCCGGTCACTCTCGTACTCCAGAATCAGCCCAAACACTAGAGCCACAACACATCTCTCGAAGTTGTTGTGACGGGAAAGCACGATTCGGTAGCTAAGCGAAACATGATCCAAACATGCAAGCTAGAGTTCAGATATTAAACATAGCAGTCATCCAACAATTGCACCAAACATAAAGAAGCAAGTAATTAATCTCTTCTATTTCTATTAACATATAAAAGTGTTGAATACAATGCAGTAGTGAGAGAAATAAATGACCGAAATAAAGATAGATACCGCCTTCTTGATATAGAAGGGAGAAAGACTACAGTGGGCCATCCGGCCCGATACCGGTCGGGAGCCTATCTCGATACAACCGTGTTGGGCGGCACACCCTCTCGAGCGACACACCGTGACGGGCGGATTGCATCGTGCAAGAACCTTGGCCGATACGCTCAAGTCGGGTGGCACCCTCTCGGGCGGCACGCCATGACGGGCGAAGCGTATCGGGTTCGATATCGTGTCGGGCTAGCTGTTGTATCTAGTGTCAGTTACATAAGTCGGAGATCCATGTTGGCCGATATCGGCCTGCAGTGTCGCCCGATACGATACTAAGTGAACCCTTCACCTCCCTCTTGGGATGGGAAAATGCTCACCTAGGATCGCCCGACACAACACTGAAGCACAATACACTCTTTCTCGCAGCTATCCTCTGAAGATTGCACACGGTTCCGAACTGTTCCGACCTGTCTTTTTGGCTTCCTGTAGCTGCTATTTATAGGCAGCGGTTGGGGAAAGTTATGGTGCTCAAAGCGCCACGTGTCCTCCTTATTCGCGGGTCGGTGGACGACTGATACCGGTATCGCCTGACACAGGGTGTCGGCTGTCAGTCACGTGACGGGCGGCGCCTGCCAGTGGGAAGCCTGTGTCGGGTGACAAGCCTTAGCTGTCGGGCGAGCTTGGGCTCCCTGTCGGGTAAAAGACGTATCGTCCGTCAGTTTCTTCTTGCGCGACATCCCCATTCCGCGTGTCGTTGTGTCGCGCTACCCCGTCGGGTTGCGATTGTATCGGGCGTCTGGAAGGCCGAAAGCAGGTGGAGCTTATTTGTAGGCTGGGACGGCCTTATTGATGATAAACGTACCAAAATGAGGAAAAACTCTACAAAATAAGGAAATATTGGATTAAGAGCGTCGTTTGGCCAATTATTGTGAAAATACATATAAAAGAGAGGAAAACAGTCAAAAAGGGTAGTTTTGATAACAGAAAAATAGTCTAAAATATCACAAAATTTGGTGTTATCAACTTCCCCAAACTTAGCATTTTGATTGTCCTCAATCAATATTTAAACTTTATTTAGTGATGCTTCTTCTTGCTCAGCGTAGCTTTCAGGTCAAGAGGTAAAAACAAGTATCATAATGTCTTTAGAGATAATGTTGTCCTACTACAAACAAAAGACCTTGCGTTTCCTACCTTATTATTTCAGTAAAAAAAAATTTCTACAGCTTCAGCGAGACTTTTGTTGTATGATTCCGAAGTTAGCTTACACACCAAACAGCTTTATTTTAGGGCAGAAAGTTGTGTATAGGGTAGGCTAAGGCTTTTTGGGATTTTTCTTTTCTCCCATTAGTCCATCCAGATAAGGGTCCGTTAGCGGGCAAGTGGTCCCTGCAGTCCAAGCCAGTTGGCTTTAGAGCAGTGATTTCAAATCCTACGTACCACTGCCCCGGATCTACCATGCCTAAAGATGGGTACTTTTGCAAAAGAAGTGTGTATATATATATATATTTTTTTCTTTTCTTTTATTGGGCACAATTCTCATGCTTTTATTCACACTCATAAGGCTTCTTTCTCTTTTTGGGATTTTTGTTGGGTAAGGGGAAACAAAAGAGATTTTTGCTGTTTGGGCAGCTTTTTCCTTCTCCATACTCGTCTCTTAGATGTTTGCGAGATTATTATATTTTTTCGAAATTTTTGGCATGGAAAAAAATGTAATCTTTTGTTCGTTTGAAGCAGCATTATCAGAAAGATATAACAGAACTTGCATTTCGCTAAGCACCTAGAAGACAAACTTTGCAAGAAGTCACATCATGTTTTTACTAATATAACGACTTTGTACATATGTATGGGAACAAAATAAGCAAAATGTTTCCAAATTTTTGGTAAAATATTGTTGTATGAGCAAACATATGTATATGTACACATGATATAGGAAAGAACAAAAGAAAATTTTCAAAACTTTTGTACCTCCCTCACTGGTACATGGTACCCCCCCAAACTTACTCCACACTCTGTTCCAGAGTTGTGATGTAGATAAGGTAGGGTAATGTTGATCCAGTGAGGGTTAGCTGATGAGCGCGCCTACGTCAGATAGAAGATCCCACACATATTCTCCTCTTTTTCTGTGATAATCGATGTGGTGGAGCTGGTCAGGCGTTGCTTCATTTGCTATCCATTCCAGGATAAAGATGCCGCAGTCGTTAGATAGGGGAATCTGTTGTGGGCTACGGTGGTAGAACTGGAATTCGTGCCATTTGCTTGCTTGCATGTCCAGGAATGGTTGTATCATCTTTGCCACCTCGTCGTAGTATTTTTGCGATAAGCGTTCGACGGATAACAACAGTTCTGATGTACACGACACTGGATGGTTTTTGTTGCTGTCCGAGCTGTTGTAGAAGATTCCTGTTCGTTGTCGAGTGTACATTGTCAGGAGTGTCCAATGGTTATAATGAAGGATGGGTAGAAAATTCTAGCTAGGGACCCCGCTTTCCAACTCTTCCAAGAAAAGCATCGTTGCTCCTGTTTCATCGACGAGGCAAATATCGTTGAACAACATAGGATGAGCTATGTATGCATGTTTGAACCTTGGATGTAATATTTGGATGTAAGCAGCAACCACAGATACATGCAAGCATCCTCCTTTGTTTACCATGTCCCTTAAATCATCAACCGGGACTACGACATCGCCTGCCTTGTAAATGACATCTGCTGGGGTCGAATCTGTTAACTTTAGAAGGATTTCATTTACCTTCTCCTGAATGAGCGTAGCATACGAGAAGCGGTCAATATTTTTATTAGCTCTTCGGTAGTTTTAGGCGAAGCAGGGTCTTCCATCCCATGCACTTTCCGCAGGGTCTCCAACAGCTTGCCTGCCCCATAGGTGTCAGTTTCTATTTCTACTTCTTTCTCTAGAGAGTTGCTGGATCGTGAAGATTTGTCTTCTTGGTCACTATCCAACAGCTTATTAGGCACCCCTGCGTCTCGGAAATAGCACCCGTCTTTGATCAGCAGCATGGCGTATGTGCCCCTGCGGCGATAGAAACATGTGCCCCTAAGGGCCCCCAAGTTTCCGATTGTATTGAGCACCTCTATGGTGCTTAAGATGACGAAGGTGCTATTTCCGCTTCCCTCTTCAGGCTAGACGGGGAAGTCGCGAATAGAATAGAAGTTCCAAACACCCTCATAGCGTTTGGCTCCTCACTTGATAGCTCATAGAAGACGCAGCGGTAGAAGCCTCAGATTTTTATCCTCTGGGCGGCTGAAATCATTCTCAGAGTGCGGCACCTCATTGTGGCTGCAGTTTAGTAGCCTGACATCGTAGTTCCTTAGGTCTGCCACGCAGAGGAACCATATGTTGCGGTGTTTGTACGGTGCCAACATGAGGCTTGGGTTATGCTCGTCGATGTGCTGCAACATGCTGGCCAGCGCAGCGGAGTCTGGTTCTCCCCACATCAGCCTTCTTGCTAAGGTCGGGGTGGAACTGTATATTTTCTTCCGACCTGTCCTGCTATCGATATTTTTTATTATCACATTTTCAAGGACCCTAAACAATCTTTTTCTGATGATGGCATGCGAACAGAACATGCTACAGAGCGCTCCCCGTCATACGGAGAAGTAGACGTCGCTCCAGACGACGTCTTCTTCATCTGCCTGCGATCTTAGGACCATGTTTATCAATTTCTGGTCTATGATCGTCAGGCAGCCAATGGTCCTTCTGTCGAAGTCGGCCATCTCAAAGGAAGGTATCTCCGATGGCTCAGCGAACCTGTCCACCATCGAGCGTCTTCCTCGGGGGAGGTGTCTTTCATTAGCTGCCTACACGTCCCCCTTTTCTCCCTCTGATTCATCAGAAGAGTCCACCCCAATGCTGATATCTTCATTATCATCTTCGACTTCATCTAGGGGGGACAGAGGGGTTTTCTTCTTCCAAGCCTAGGGAGCTCTTCTGTCCTGCTGGAGCTCCTTTGGCTGACCTTTGTTGCGTCCTCTCCTTGGGCATTGAGGATCACCCGCTGGAGGAGGAGGAGGATGCTGATCTTGAGGAGGATGTAGAAGAAGGAGTGGAGCCACAGCTAGGGGGCGATGGTGACCTTCTCGGATGCCTTCGGTGCGGATGGTCGTCCCTCCTATCCAGCCTCTCCTCGATCTTGTCGAGGTGCTGGAGAACTTGCTGAAGTGTCGCATTCAAAGTCTCTACTCCACCGGGAAGGCGAGCCAGAGTCAGCAGCTCTCGTTCTTGGCTATTCAGCCTGTCTTGGAAAGAGGCAAACTTGTGGGTTAGGGAAATACAGATAGCTGAGTTGATGTCCCTTACCTCCCACAAGTAGTCGAACTCATCCCCGAGCATCTTTCCGAGCGACAGAGGAGTTCCGATGGGTCTTCCTTCCGTCCTCATGACATCTTGCTCACGCGCGGGTCTACCAGGCGAGGTAGAGTCTATCTGAATTGTTCGTGATGTAGATACCGCCAGGTGAGGCGATGGCGCTCTTTCAGTTGCCAACGCCTTGCCTTCTCGTTCTGGGTGGAGATGGCCGTGGTGAGGGTGGACTCTGCTCCACCTCTGCAATGTCGGTGATCTCCTCAACTGCTGCAGGTGGGGACTTTGGTGGCGGTGTCGGTGTTCCTCCGAGCTCCATTCTCAAGATCTCGTCGAACACCCCATTGCTGACGTCCTGCTGAAGTTCCTCTTCTGCCTCTGCAGGCCTTGAAACAATGACGGGGGCTACAGCCATCTCTTCCGTGGCAGCTCCCATAGCTTCTGTCTCGGTGACCTCAACGATCACCGGGTCTTTTTCAGCTACCACCATCCTTGTTGTGGTGGTGGCTGATATAGTTGGAGTTACGACAACTCTATTAGTAGTTGCCGTTGGTAGCTCTGGAACGCCCTCTCCTGGGCCCTGGTGGTGGTGGTGTAAGCTGCGTCGTTTGCTACAACTTCAATTTCGGTGGCGGTGAAGACCAGTTTTTCTGCGTCGTAGGCGGCGCAGCGAGGGAGCGGGAGGAGTGTGTTTGTTCTTGAAAACTTGTAGAAGTATTCCCTCCCTTCCTTCTTTATGATACTGGTCCTCATCAGGTACTTGGTGTCAATCACCTCATCGCCTTGCGTCCTCGAAAGGCTGTACGGCTCTTTCAGATACCCGATCCCTACCGCGATTAAGTTGACGATGCCACCCATGCAGTACTCTTTGGTGGCTTCCTTCATTAGGTGCAGTCTGTTCAGCAAGAACCGCGCGAGGTTGATCACTCGTCCCTCTATCATGTGCCACATGACGTGGAGTTCTTCTGTATAGATGTTGTTGGATTCATTCTTGCTGAACAGTAAGCATGCCACCAATTTGTGCACTATACTCCAAAAGTAGGAGTGTACTGGCACCACCTTTCTCCCCGACTTGAATGACGATTCGCCAGTTAGCCTGTTCCAGAGTTCCACGGGATTGAACGCGTCTCCTTCGGTGATTCTCTCACCGTTGTCCATTAGATTTTCTCCTACTCGTTGGAAGAGAAGATCTTATTCAACAACGTTTCAGAGATGGCGTGCTCCGAGTTGTACAGTCGAGCCTAGAGTCTATCTAGCCCGCTGAATTCTTCCCTTTCCACGGCAAAATTCTTCACCCGGTGGAGAGAAGACATAAATTCCATTGTCACTCTGGTATAAGAGGAAGATCGGCTGAAGCCGATCTTCTTCAGCCCTGCCGCAGCGAGGACACCCTTCAGCCACCCAACGATCCCCAGTTCAGCAAATGATGCTTGATGGCAGAACCTGCTCGGTATGTACACTTTGGTCGCTATCTCACCATAACGGCGAGCGTGCTCGTCGTCCCTAGGCACGAATCTCCCAGGCGAGTATTCTGGGAGTTCTTCTGCTGCTACTGGTGTTGGTGTTGGAGTTGGAGTTGCCACTTCTCCAACCCTAGCCCTCTTTTCGACTGCTGACGCCCTGACTGCTCCTGGATTCAGGCGTTTAGGCCTGGCAGTTTGTCCTTCAGCAATAGTTATTGGGTAGATTCTCTTGCCTTGTGCGTCAACAGGGACAACAATTGTCTTGATGCGGGCCATTTCTGTTAAACAATAAGCAAATACCTCAATTAATTAAATGTGTTGATGCTTTGAAAAAGTTTAAATGAATGTGCGACAAGGTATTTCTTTATACAAAGATTGTCCCACACCCCGTATCGGGCGATACAAGGGTTTCAGAGGTGAAGTCTTGTGCCCAATATGAGAGATGGGTATCGCCCGTCACGTCAGAAGATCAAACATGCGATAAGAACAAGGCCATAAGGCGAAAAACACGCGTCAAGTCTGTCGCTCGATACGGGCGTGTCGGGCGATACAGTGGTGATGAGATAAGTTCCCCGATAAGTTACTCGTTAAAAGGAAAAATTGTGTCGGGCGGCACAGTCTGCCGGGTGATAAGGTCTGTCGGGCGATACCTTGCTATGTTCACAACTCTCGCACGATACGGGGGCAGGGAGGTCTCGCACGACACAGGAGCAAAAGCACAAGATCTTAGCACGATACAGAAGAGTAAAAATAGTAAGGCAAGTAGCCCGATACGGTAAAAACTCGACTCTTTATATAGCAATCTCAACCGGGGGCGAAGCTTGGCAAATACGAAGCGCGCGTCGGCCGTTGGGGTAACTCATTCCAACTGTTCGATACGAGAACACACCGCCCAGGCATTCTAACCGACACGACCCTTACGATCCCTGAAATTCTACCGCCTGATAAGGGGGCGTTTAAAGTGTCGGTTGGGCTGCTGCCCGATACAACTTGAAAACATAGCGGTTTAAAAGCGGTCGATGAGTAAAACATCAATGGCCGAAGACTAAGATCCCGGCCTCAGATGGTATTACCCATCCCGATCGATAAAGCTAAGACGGTGGCCCATAAAATAGAAGAGTCAGTGCATGTGGCGCATGCACTGACTCGGGCCTTATTACAGTCCATAATGTTTGTAATGTTTTTCTAGCAGAAAAGTAAAAACATCCTAATCTATGAATTTAAAAGACAACTCGGGTTGCCTCCCGAGAAGCGATGCATGTTCTGTGTTCAGCTAGACGCATTCAACTTCTTCTTCCTGCATCTTCACCTTTGCCTCTGGTGTCACAGACCTGCCTTCTTGGCAGTCTCGGTATTCGATGGTATCTTCCCTGACGGGTTCTTCACAATTTCGGCCAGTTGAACTAGCTGCTGGTCAATTTGGCGTTGGTGCGTCTGCATGTCTGCCAATTGTACCTGCAAAGAGTTCAACACGCCGGAATTCGACAACTCACTTTGCACTAGTTGATTTTTTATGGTATCCTGCCTCTTTACGAAGTCGAATAGCTGGCCAATCATGTCTGATTGGCTCGAGCCCTTGTCCTGTTCTTTGTTCGACCCTTGATATTTACCTTGTGCCTGGAAATTCCCCTTGGCTGGCTGAAACTGGGTGTTCTTGGCATATTGACCAGGCCCCCTCTCTTCTCAAAAGCTTGTGTCGGCTTGGACGAGTTATGCAGCTGATGAGAGTTTTCAGCTGCATCTTTGTTGCCGTAGTTAAAGCTAGGGTGGTCTGGCCTTTTGTAGTTCACGAAAGAGACATTTTCAGTCCTTTCGTCTTCTGAGTCAGAATCACTATCCGCATCCGGTCAGGTGTAGACCAATTGTCTACCCCATGTCCTCCTTCACCACAGGTTACACATTTCATCACCTTCTCAACTAGCTTCTTGCCTTTCCCGCCAGCTTCCCGTAGTTGCTTAACATCGGTGGCGATTCTTTGTATCTGTGAAGTGATGGACTCCAGTGCTTTGGACTCAAGAGAGGGGCCTTCACCGACCTTTTTGACTTGTCCTCTGTCGAATCTATCGTAATCAGTGCCAGCTAGCAGCTCGACCATGCTTTTGATGATCTTTTCGGACTTGCTTGGTTATTTCCAAAGGAAGTCACTACCTGCTGCCGCATTTAGTGACACCCTTTCCTCGGGAGTCAAGCCATTATAAAAGGTGGTGATGAGGAAGCATTTCTTATAATTATGATGTGGGCAATCCCTCTGGTATTCCTGGAATCGCTCCCAGGCGTCATGGAGGCTTTCATTCGGCTTTTGCATAAAAGAGGTTATTTTCTGCTTGTTTTTTACAGTTCTTTCAGTGGGGTAGAACTTGTTAACGAACATGTCAGCCAAAGCTCCCCATCCGTTCAAAGATTGGTGAGGCAACCCAAGATACCATGACAGAGCCTTGTCCTCCAAGGAGAAAATGAAGCCCTTGCAGTATATGACCTCTTGGGGGACCCCCCTCATCTTTATGGTATCACATATATTTTTGAAGGTGTCCAGATGGTGGTACGGGTTGTCGTTCTTGGAACTTCCCGTAAAGCTCTTATTCGGGATCATTGAGATAACTGACGGCTTGAGCTTGAAATTTTCCGCATTGAAACGGGGGACAATGACGGGGCATCGGGAGTTGTTGGCCTTCGTGGATGCTAACTCCCTCAGCGTTTTCTCTTCTTCCTCCGAGTCATCGTTGTCGCTGGCGTCATGCCGTCGTTCCTAATTGTCATGATTCCTTCTGTGTCTCCGGTGGCAATGACGTCTATCGCGGCGATGGCCTTCCTTGAAATGCTCTGTTTCTGGATCTTCGAGGTTATCATTGCCGTCATAGCGATTGTTGAATTCTGGTGGAGGTGAATGAGGTCGAACTCGCCCTGGGCGTTCTCCTTCAGACTGGGGGGGTTTGACGCGGGGCAGCATGGTGTCAGTGGTCGGTAGGACATGTCACTATTCTTCGGAGTTCCTTAAATGACACAAGAAATCAAGTTTAGAAAATAGAATTATTTATTTTGTGCAAAGAGTAATGATAATAAAATAACAAAAGCAAAGAGTGTTGTCAAGCTCATTTCTAAGCTTGAGGCACCAGAGTGTAGTTAGTGGATTTAGATTTATCAACAGTACCGTTTTGCCTTGTCCCCGACAACGGCGCCAGAAAGTTGACCGGCCTAAATCGCGCATCCTAAAATTGGAGGTGGATTTGAGGTAGTCGAGCTTTTACATTTATAACCCGAATCCTTCTAGGCACCCGCAAATTTGCTTACGGGGTCGAAGTAGATATACGTGGTCGAACACAGGGATAAGGGTGGTAGTGTTGAGAACTCTGAATCGACACGCTACACTCCGACAACGTACAAAGAGATAGTAAATTCCCCAAAGGGGAAACAACAAGATGTCACAAACAAAACGAAGAGAACTATCTCCAACTGGAGTTACAAGAAGGATTTAAGGTTTTAGTCATTTAGCAGTTTTTAGGGGTTTTCATGCAACAGAAACAGAAAGATAAAACTAGAGCTTAAAGCAAGGTGCGAAGGATAAACTTTGGTAAAACAAGCAGCAACATGAACATCATGTACCCCTCCTCTCAGAGCGGATACCTCTAACCAAGCATCAACACCCCTCTCGAGGTTGCTGGACTTTAAGTTAGAGTGAAATGTTACTGAAGCAACTCCGATTCCGGGCACTCTCATACTCCAGAATCAGCCCAAACACTAGAGCCACAACACATCTCTCGGAGTTGTTGTGACGGGAAAGCACGATTCGGTAGCTAAGCGAAACGTGATCCAAACATGCAAGCTAGAGTTCAGATATTAAACATAGCAGTCATCCAACAATTGCACCAAACATAAAGAAGCAAGTAATTAATCTCTTCTATTTCTATTAACATATAAAAGTGTTGATTACAATGCAGTAGTGAGAGAATTAAATGACAGAAATAAAGATAGATATTGCCTTCTTGATATAGAAGGGCGACAGACTACAGTGGGCCATCCGGCCCGATACCGGTCAGGAGCCTAGCCCGATACAACCGTGTCGGGCGGCACACCATGATGGGCGGATTGCGTCGTGCAAGAACCCTGGCCGATACGCTCAAGTCGGGCGGCACCCTCTCGGGCGGCACGCCATGACGGGCGAAGCGTATCAGGTTCGATATCGTGTCGGACTAGCTGCGGTATCTAGTGTCAGTTACATAAGTCGGAGATCTGTGTCGACCGATATCGCCCTGTAGTGTCGCCCGGGACGATACTAAGTGAACCCTCCACCTCCCTCTCGGGATGGGGAAAATCTCACCTAGGATCGCCCGACACAGCACTGAGGCACGATACACTCGCTCTCGCAGCTATCCTCCAAAGATTGCACACGGTTCCGAACTGTTCTAACCTGTCTTTTCGGCTTCCTGTAGCTTCTATTTATAGGCAACGGTTGGGGAAAGTTATGGTGCTCGAAGCACCACGTGTCCTCCTTATTCGCGAGTCGGTGGACGACTGATACCGGTATCTCCCGGCACAGGGTGTCGGCTGTCAGTCATGTGACGGGCGGCGCCTTCCGGTGGGAAGCCCGTGTCGGGCGACAAGCCTTAGCTGTCGGGTGAGCTTGGGCTCCCTGTCGGGTAAAATACGTATCATCCGTAAGTTTCTTCTTGTGCGGCATCCCCATGTCGCGCGTCGTTGTGTCGCGCTACCCCGTCGAGCAGTGATTGTATCGGGCGTCTAGAAGGCCGAAAGCAGGTGGAGCTTATTTGTAGGCTGGGACGGCCTTATTGATGATAAATGTACCAAAATGAGGAAAAACTCTACAAAATAAGGAAATATTGGATTAAGAGCGTCGTTTGGCCAATTATTGCGAAAATACATATAAAAGAGAGGAAAACAGTCAAAAAGGGCACTTTTGATAACAGTAAAACAGTCTAAAATATCACAAAATTTGGTGTTATCAGGTACATGATGTGGTAGGGGCTCTACACATGTTGCTCAGTCTCCCACTCTGACTATTGGACAAGGCCCTCCTACAATGCATGTGGCTCCTAGTTTGAATGGGCATCCTCTGATGTCTTACTGACAAACAAGAAGTATGAATGTCTTTTCCAAGGGTCACACTAGTACGGCAACTCTCCTCTTCACGTCAGTTTGACAACACCAGAGTTCTCCCCTTATTGGAACATTAGTGACCCATCTAATGAATCACTTTTGTCTTACCTAACTACTTATCAAGGAAACCAAGGGTCTTCTATATTTGCTTCCAATTCTGTTGGATTGTGGATTGAGGTGCTACTGAGTGCATGATTGGTATATCACAACTCCTCGCCTATTTAAACTCTTTTCTTCCATATTCCACTTCCACTCTGGAAGATGATTCATGAATTTGGGTCACCAAATGTGGCATTATCCCTCTCTCATCGAAGCTAGAATTTTTTTGTTTACTTTGTTTCTTATTTTCCCTATAATATCATGACAACAAAAGAATCAATTGACTCTCTCTAATATTTTGTATCTTTTTGAGATTTTTGTTATGTCTTATAGGATTGTCATAACTTGATGATGATTGGATAGGGAGTGCACTCCGGTGATCTATACTACTTCTCCTCCCTCATTGACTCTGAGTAGTGCTCTTATTATGACTTATCCCCTTCAGTTGCATCTACAATTTATCCATTATTCTCTAGACAAACTCAAGATTCTACATAGCTTTGTTTCTTCTTGTTCTTGTATTTTATGTCATGCTTATCAATTGGAAAATACTATCATGTATCTTTCTCATCTCATTATATTAAACAATCCTCAAAATGTTTTTATTTTTTGGTTCATTTTAGACAACAAGTTATAATGGTTTTAAAAGTTTCCTTATTTTTTTGGATTATGTCTCAAAGATGAATTGAATTTATCTTATTCAAGCTTTTGATGATATTTTTTCCTTTATTTGTGCATTTCATAAAATGATATTAGTTTGATATTCCATACCTATTAACATACTTCATATTGATAATGCCCTTGCCTACACCAAATGAGAAGTTTCCTCCTTTTGTCGGGATATGAGAATAATCGATCAATACTCTTGTGCTTATTATCCACAGCAAAATGGTATTGTTGAGCATAAAATATTTCAACTTCTTTCCATTACATGCTTCCTTACTCATTTTCCAGATAATGTTCTCCCACAAATTTTTAATAAATTGCCAGCCATCCTTTTTCTCATAAAATAAAGTCATTTTTTATTCCTTATCCACAAACCAAACTACTCCATGTTTTGCTCGAGTTTTAAGAAGTGTAGCCTTTTTCCATAGTTTTGACCCTAAGGTAGGCAACTACCTATGGATACACAGATGGAGATTTGGCAAGAGATGTCCAAGATCGTTGGCTTACCTCTAGTTACTGCATCAAGTTAGGAAATCAATTAGTGGTCTAGAGTAATAAAAAATAATTTTTGGTTGCTTGCTTTAGCACTGAAGACAAGTATCAATTTATGTCCCATACATGTTATGGTATACAGTGGGTACAATCGATTATGAATGCTTTGGGTATTTATGTTTTAACTCTAGCTCCTATAATATTGTGACAACCAGATGGCTATCCACAAAGCCAATCATTTAGTGTTTTATGAATGTATAAAACACATTGAGGTAACTTGCTATTTTGTACGAGACTTGATCAAAGCTTAAATGTCATGACTCTTTACATGGATTGGTATTTAAGTAACTATTATCCTGACCAAACCACTTCATCAAGCTCTCTTTCAATATTTGGGTGTCGAGCTAGGACTAAACAATGTCTACTCTCATTTTGATGGTGAGTCATAGTATAAGTGGTTAAATAGGTAATTAGGTTTTGACCAATGTACTTACATTTTCTCTTATGATATAAGTACACTAAAGTGAAGACGTATTTATCAATTTAAGTGTAATTATGTAAATGTAGACTCCTAAATATAGGAAACATGGTACCTCATTATAAATAATGAAGACTATTTTTATTATGTCTATAGGGCAACACACCGCTGTCAGTGGCAACGACAACCATACTATGGTCGCCAATCATATCAACAATCCATTAATGGAAAATGGCCACCACTACTAGTAGTAGTGCCACATCTAAGTTGTCACCTCTATGGCCTACGCATAGAGGCACCCACCATTGGCCACCGATCCATGTGGTTGTGTTCTATTTTCATGTTCATCTACAAAAGAGGGAGATAGAGATACTAGAGATATTAGGAAGGCATTTAGCCTCTAAACTTATCTTAATATTTATCTTCACATTATTTGAATAAAAATGAAATATTTGCATAATTTCTTAGGACCATATATTTTTTTTCTAAAATTATTCCATGCTTAGGACATTTTAAAAGATTAGTGAGAATATTACCTTGGATGTTTGGGTTGAACCTAGTTGTAGGCCCACTAATCATTCATGCTCGTTCCAGTAGCCAAGGCTCCAACCTCCTTACTCCCCACATACCCCTCTGATTTATGTGACTTTTTTTATGAGAACTTCGTTCATATGGCTCTACTTTTTGGTGAAATAGGATACCATCACCAAAATTCTTCTTTGGCTATCCCTCTTTTGGGTGTGTCTAGGTTTGCAACCATGACCAAACCTTGACGACCAACTTTCTCGTCATATCTCTCTGCCAAACTCTGATACTGCATTGATATGATAGTGCCTCATTGTGGATGAACCTCAAAAGGGGAAAAATCTCTCTATAATGACTTTCTCATGGTTGATGGCTTGGAAAGATCCACAAAAATTCCATGATAGGTTTGGTGGCCTCGGTATGAGTTGGTAAGGTGATGAAGATGGATAGAGAACCCCTCCCACCTCCTCAATAAGGATGGGTTCAAGGGCCTTTTGCAAAATTGGGCATACATGGAGAAGCATTGGGGGCTGTGATTGAACTCTAGGGTATGTTTTCCTCCAACTAAACCCCCCCTCATTGGCCCTTTGTCGCATGCACCAACTATTCATTGCTTGTTGCAAGAGCATTGTATAAGGAGACAAGATCTATGTTTCAAAGTCTCTAGCTATAACATTGCTCTTGAAGAATTTTGGGTTAATGTAGATGTGAGATATAACATCTTCATCTCTATCCCTATATGATTACTTGAGAAGAGGTAGTTGGCCATGATATGGTTGTGCCAATATCTTCACTTCTTTCCAAAAAATATCGGAGATAGAATATTATATGATGGTTATTGGACCTTAATATAAGGGTTCATGTTTTCCACACTCAAAGAATGGTGTGCCCCTAACTTTTAAGACTAGGTCTAGCTGTCCCTTTGTAATGCTGATTTGTTAATCAAAAGTTTATAGCATTTAGACATGTCAGCTATATTCAAATATGTCATTTTGAAAATTTTCATATCTCCTAGGCGACGAATCCAAAGTTAAAAGCATTTGGAACTTTTTTTACTTATCAAGTATTGTCTACCTTGACCGTCTTTCAAACTTTAAAAGACCTATTTGTTGATGCGACTCAATCACTTACCGAGACTTATTTCGAAGGACAAATTCTTAAAATTAAATACCATGACTCGTTTAAGGAACCTCAATTGGGTATATGATTGACAATATTGCTCTAAAATGCATATGAACTTATTTCATTTCCGTAAGTGTTAATTTGATCAACAAAACACCAAGAAACTAACGTATACACAAATACATTCATATAACTTGGTTTCTCTTAAATAATTATGAATATACTTCAGGTAAATCCATGTTTCGCTATTTTACAAATCGGAGTGTCATACATGAAAAGTGATTATGAAAACTATGTAATGGGGTCTCAAGAAGCAAAACTAGATATATGAAATGCTAGATACATGACAAGGTACAAATGTGACTGGCAAGGATGGGAAAATCTACATTATTGTAGTTTTGACCCTATCCAAACTAAATTTGACCTAATCTATACCGAAACTGAAACCCAAATAGACTCCTAGCATATATGTGACACTTCATAAATAGACATAGTTTACGACATATTCATCCCTATTGAGTTGGTGAGTGTAAATTTAGAAAAAAATTGTGGGTTTTCTACCTCGACCCAGACACTTCTTGTCTAAAAATTGGTTAAAATTTTTGGTCCATCCGGCCCATGTAAATGATATGGATGGTGTTCACATCCGATTATACAAGTAGGAACATAAGTCTTTTCGGGTTGGTTTGATCCAATGCTTATCCATAAATATTGATTGGCAAAATCTAAAGCCGAACTCAAACTTTTTGAGCGTGACCCAGTCAAATTACTCATGTGTAGTTTAAGAGAATTTGCTTTTCTTAAAAAACTGCCAACCTACTTTTAATTCTAAATAACAAATTGATAAGCTAAATGCATTGGCATCGTCAAAATTCAATGACAAAAACATATTTTTCCTTATACATATATCCTCAGCTTCATTTATATCTCATGTTCAGTAATGTGATGCGTGCTATATCTGATGACAGTGATGTGCTCATAAAAAATATAATATGGTTCAGGCTATTGTAAACAGAGAAACAAGAAGAATACTAAGGGAAAACGAAGCAGTGACGAATGGAGGTGCGTGGGCGAGATGAAGAAAAATAAAAAAACAACGTTAGAACAGTTACGTAGTCAACTGTGGAGGGGGTTGGCTGGAATTACTTAGAAGATAGTAGTTCTTGCAATCTCTGCAAAAGATTGGGTATTTTGAGAAAAACTATAATGAAACTAAATAAACCAAATACGTCAGTCGACGATGGACGGCATTCTCTGGGATTATTCAAAAGAAAGGGACTTACGGAATTTCAAGAACAAAAAGGGGGTTTTGGGAAAACAAAACTCAAATCATATATAAGATTCAGCTTTAGACTTTCTGCGTTTTCTCCCTGACAGACTCTTCTTTAATCTCCTGGGGAATCCTTGCGGTTGACAGCTAGAACATGGAATAAGGATTGCACTTCTACAATACACCTGTCATCTGCCTGATATAAGTTGTAATTAGCTTCAACATTAACACGCGCACGATCTAAACATTGTCACCATTTCCTTTGTTCTTCATCTCTTCTTGGTGCTGTTGCATATAAAAGCTCGGCAACCATCGACAACAAAGAAAACATCAGTTTGTCTACAACACAGGTTGTTACAAATTTTCCCGGACCAATAGTTGTCTTCTCTCACACACACGAAGTATCCCTTTAAGAGCTTGTTTCGTTGCAATAATATCATGGACGGTCACTGCGTCTTCCATTTGATGGCATTGCTGTTCTTTACCATTTCCACTGCATTCGTCCGTTCTCAGTACTCATCCACCGGGCTGACAGACGGCTTGCCATCGTCATACTACGGCGGAAGCACGCAGAGCGGAGGTATGACATATTAATCATAGTAAAAACAAGGACGTCAACTGCCTTTCTAAACATATTCACGGGTAACAAATTGATTGAGAGTCCAATTTATTGCTCGTGCTGCTGGAGTGTTTATTGTAAATTTTTATTTTTAATAGTTGTATGATGAGAACTTTAGAAAGCAGCCATGCTTCTGAAAACATGACTCTCTAATAAACATGTTGAAATAAACCTTTGCTAGCTGTTTCATGTACCTTAACGTCATGTACATTACATGTTTTATTTAACGTCATTAAGAAGTTCGAACTTGAATTCCAATATTACACAATACATGATATTGGATTTAGTTTTAAACGCCCACCATCTTAGTGACTGGTGTGGCCCATCCGTGTTTTACGTAAGACTGTGATATGTTTTTCAGATGCAGCTTAGTTAAGAATATATACGTTGAGTGAGTACAACCAGATCATTGAGTTAATTTATCTACTAGGAATTCCATTTAGACGTTTGACATTTGATATCATAATAGTTTGCAAAAATGAACCACGTTTAGAAATTAGTGGATGCGTGTGAAAACGTTTATAAACTTTTGTGCAATCAGTCTTTGCACACATACATCATCATGTCATATAAAGGAGAATATAGATATGGTTGATGCAGATATCACATCTAAATAGCTCATTTGGTTGTAGCATTTTTGCAGGTTTTCGTGTAGACGATCTCATTATTGATCGATGGACTTAAAATATATTCATATTGTGTGACTACAGATTGATGAGCATATGTCTTTGATTGACGTTTCATAAATTCTCAACCTTCTTGGGAAATCTATAAATACCGTATCTCTTTATACTTGCTCATGAGAAGCTAATACATATTAGCAAAATAAGTCTTGTTGAGGATGACTAAGTTTATCAATGTTTATCCTAAAGTCACACTTACATCCATTCTCCGAGGATTGACTTGCACTTTCTCTGGGTTACGCTCGATTGCATGGGGATGCCCATGCTTGGATCAAGCCACGAATTTACTTTTATTTTTAAGTTTACCATAAAAACAAAACAACAAATGACACTTCATAAATAGACATAGTCAAATCTCCAAACTTAAACACGGTTTCTGATTTTTTTTTCTTCTAGAAGGTCAAAAATGGTAATAGTAAAACACAATATATGATCAATTTTTTTATAAATATTTCTTCAAAACAAGTCAAGCCAAATTATTGTCTTACATCTAGTTAGATAATGCGAAAGAGTACATATAAGTGCATGTTAGGTATATAGTTAGATCGATTTCCCTATTTCTTATGTTGTTTTAGTAATTGATGGATAAGTATATATGAACTCTATCAACGAATTTAAGCATGGACATCTTTTGTGAAACCTTTTGAAACTCAATATGGGCCTAACGGATTCCGTTTTGAAAGTTTTATTAATATATGTAAATATTAATTTGCATATCACATGTTTGTATTTAAGACAATCTAATAAGGTGATTAATCTTCAAGTTACATCTTTAGTACATACTCTCAAGACACTAGTGTGTGTTGTATAACGTGGAAGTCCACGCTTTCAAGGCACTAATGTATTACATAATGTGGATGTAATGGAATGTTAAAATATGACTTCACATTGTTAAACATTAAAATGGCATATATGAGGATAGTGAAAAATGATGCTTATATGGTGCCAATACAGTTCACTGATCAACGGAATCTATCTATACTTAAAGTGGTCATGTGCATTTCAATTTATTCACATTGCATACAGATGTACATGTGATTGCAATGCTGCTCTGCATAATTCTATCACAATGCTAGAAAGGCATTACCTCGTCATGGATGTCGCATCAAACTTGATAGGTTATGAACATATTCAGAGCGTTTTGGGATCTTTGAGGTGCTCCATCCAATCCGAATGACTTTAATGGATTATATTTGTTTCTCACTCATTTAGTCTCAATAGGGTAATAGGGCTCGAGACATTACCACTATGGATAATCATTGTTTAGTTGCATCTCACCTTGCTCGTTATCCACCAGGTTTTCGTATTCGCGATATCTTAAATTGTTAGGTCGGCATATCTATTATTTATATGTTTTGCACGTCATGAGCCGGCCTTGATGACTCAGCGTTATTGAATATAGGAGACCAAAATGGGTCACAAACCAAAGCTTATAATCATATTCTATGAAATACTAAATCATTGAAACAAAGCTCATGTGAGAAAGCATAAAACAAAATTTTATCTAGTCAATAAAAAACACATGGAGGCCATATGTACAACACAATAAAGCACAATAAAGCACAATAAAAAAACTAAATCATTGATGGTTTAGTAATATTTTACCTTATCCAAAAAAAAACACAATAAAGCACTACAAAAATATGAACTATGGTTAAGGCTAACAAGTTATGACAAGCAACTTTCCATAAAACCTCATAATTTTTTGCCATGTGTTATGTAGTTGATGAGTTCCATCCTACATTCAAAATCAAATGTGAATGTTGTCCAAATATGGTCATTCTTCCTCACTTGCCTCTTTGTTACTCTATAAGTCACAATCACAGGAAGAATTATTGACTAACTACCACACTAATATCTCAATTTGACACAACATAAAATGGGTATCGGTAATTACTTACATGCTGCTTAAGGGTAATTCTTGCTTGTTAGCCTGTTTCTGTAGCAGGTGCGCCTAAAGTGAGGAGCAGAGTTGTGATAGATCACATGATAATTCTTTTCAAAACTAGTAACGTGGTTTTATTCATGACAACAAGGGACAAGCAGCTTTCATCCTTCGACTATTGACATCGGGCTGGCAGGCAAAAGGTCAATATGTAAACTAAAGAAAGTATTTGTTTGACAACATATTCCGCAACATAATATCACATTATATGTTATTCATAAGGGAAAAATTGTTTATTAGATACGTAAAATTAATATATTGATGATTATTCCTGTTTTGTAAGACATCGCCCCTAATGGCCATGGTGAGTTCCATTGAGTCATGGTAGCTATGCAAAGCAAGCAAGGAGTCATGAGCACTATGACACGTAATACAAATTTTTGGGGGTCAGGAAGTTATGTGTGTATTTGGCAAGGTTTCGATTTGATAGAATACTAATACGGATATCAACAACTACGACAATACAAAACATAGGCTTTTAATAAAATTAAACTTATATAGGTTTATTTTAAAAAATAAACAGACAAAACTTCGCTGGAATAATACTAGTGTCTTTAGTTGTATTTAATAGTCCAGGTTCAAATCCCAGTTATAGGAAAAAAAGTTCAAAAAAAGTCTTCATTTAGCTCAACAGTCCCTAGTGTGACTCAGCCCCCATCCCCATCCCCAACCCCCACCCAATATAACTTTTTTGATCCACAACTGGAGATAGTGCCACTGGAGGGAATAATTCCCACTATATACTAAAAGGAAGTACATTGATGATAGAAAATAACCACAAAGGGTTATTATCATGAAAATTTATAATTTTGGGATTAATATTAGTTCTTGTAAACTTACATTCAATGGTATCTTGAGGTACATAATGTCCTCATTATTAAAAAAACTTGCATCCTTAACTAAAAGAAATGGTTTGTTTTGTAATATGCCATTTTGTCCAGATATGGATAACAATCTTAAAATATGAAAGACATATATATTGTATCCATTAGTAACGAAGATTTCCTATTGCAACAACACATTTATTGTTCCATCAATATGCTGATAAAAATAGGCCTATTTGAGTCAATATATTGGGAATTGATGATCACTATATTATTAGTTTAGTATAAATGAAAACTTTGCAATGCTATAAAACATGCATTTTCATTTACAATATATATATATATATCTCCTTCATATTTTCTCAATGTGTCCCTTTCTAGGCCTACCGAGCACCTCTGCTAGCTATGATACTTCATACAATGAGATTACGAAAAGCATGGACAAAGCAACAAAAGAAGGCAATAAGACTGCTGCTATTGTTGGTTCCATAATGGGAGTCCTATTTCTCATCTCTGTGGGAGTTACAGTATATATAAGTATGCTCACATCCACAAAGACTATTTTACTCCAATCATATTTGAACAATATCCAAAGGATAGCAGTTATAATATTTCATGATATAGAATTATGTTATATGTGCTAAGAGAACTATTATATTGATGATATCATATATACCTAATGAAAAATATTGTGTTCCTTTTTCATTTCAGTTAGGAGGTTCAAGAACAAGATAAAGGTTAATGTCAACAACAACAACACCAACAACAACAACAACAACAATAACAATAACAACAATGCCACAAGAGCTTCAGCATAGTGTCAATGATGTGACAAATAGTGTCATTTTCTTGAAGAAAATAAATAAATTAAATGTGCGTATGTGTTATAATGTACTTTATATTGTGTCCACATTATTTCTTTTCTTACAAAATGTTCAATCAAATTAATAAGATAAGAGATGCATTGTCGGGCAAGAGAGTATCCAAGAATAATTCTCTTTGAATGTTAGTAAGTAGATACCACATAATGTTTGGAATCTCTTTTATCTATGGTTTTCATATTTAAATGACATATCAATTTCTTATTTTGTTATCTAAGTACTTCAAATTATGTCACATAATAGGGTGCAAATGATTGCAAAATGGAAAGGCATGCACAAGAATGGATGAATGATCTAAAATGCAATTTCTCCTTATAAAATCTATATCAAAATCTCCTTTACATACTATGTAACATAGGTAACAGATGAATGATTGAGGATCTTCGTGACCTACTCTAGATTCCATGGTGATGCATATATGATCCTTGCTAGGTAACATGTAATTCTGGAAATTATTCAGTCCATATGTAAGACAACAAACTACAGTAAAAGGGATAGGGAACATGTTGGGTGACATTAATAACTTTGGACATATAAATCAAAAACCAAATGTGTCAAACTACTATATACAATTTGTATCACAATGTTTTAGAATAAATTACAATTGAAACCAACCATCAATAAGAATTCACCCCAGCTAGAGTTTTGATAATTCATTTTGCTTTTAATCATTATCTTCTAAAGTAATCAATTATGAAAGATCAAAGTCCTTAACCATTTCCTATTATTTTTTAAAAAGTGGATATTAATGTAGTAGATATATATATATATATTTCAAATTAGTATAAACATATTAGCTTCACTCACATGCACTTGTCTAACTTAGAGATATTCAATTATATAACATATCCAAAATTTTATGTAGTTCATCTCAAGTACACGTTTCATTGATTTTTTCACTGTTTTCAAGAGTTCATGATTCTTCACAACTAACTAGGGAAAAATCATACATACTATTATAAAATAATGGTGCGTACACCATGCAATATCTATAACTTTTCAATTATTTGTTTCTTAAAGTATTAAAATAATTTTTAGATGATGATTTTATGCATCTTATCCAACATGTAAACTTCTACATTATATTAATCAAGTATTCCCTTTAACAAATTTTATAAAAATTGAGTGTCAAAATAAGATAAATCAGTTCAAATTTGTAATATCTCAAGTGTGTCAATTAAGGGCTCACGGCACAAATGTGACGAAGTGGATGCTCACATGATTATTTATTATTTACTTCAATATTACAACTTACACATGTACCAAAATTATAAATTCTAATTAGAAAAAATGATTTTCTATGGATAAAACTAAATGATTGCAACCCTACATATAAACTTATGAGTAATAACACTAATTTAAAAAAAGACAATTAACACCACTAATACACTAGTAGATTATTACTGTTTGCAACTCGATAAAAGTTTCTAAAAGTTAATGGAACCTTAGATAACCTATTTTACTATGTTTGGATAAAATCTCATTAATTTAGGATTCCTACAATTCGTTATCGATTTCACTAGATTAGTCCATAAAATATAATTTTATTACCATGTTGGGTACCAAATTCTTAGAATCAATTGATTACTTCCTCAATCATCCCAAGACCAACAAAGACTACTGCTGGGAGGAATTTACAATTGAGGAAACATGTCCTAGTCCCATCCCTCAATCTGAGTCTTGGTAAATGATTGGAAAGTTGACCATAATTCTCTTCCTCGTATAAAGAATGTGGCAAGGATATTATAGAATGTTCTATTCCCACTTCCATTCACACTCTTTGTCACACACAAAACCACCAATTCCTCCTCATGCAACACCTTAAGTTGATCATCACAACCTCAACTTGTTATCAGTAACCATTGGAGGATCATGAAGGATCCCTTTCCAATAAAACCTTATCACCAACATAGTTCATGAAATTGATAATTGACAACAACTGAACCCCCACTCTATTTACTTAACTTCACAAGTGCCCCCCTCTAAACTTATCAAACCCCCACTAAATTCACTACCTTAGCTCCAACTTTTTTGTCTAATTGCTTCAATCTTGAGGAGGTAGAAAACCTATTAAGCATCATAAATAATGCCTTTTTTACTTTCCCAACACCACAAAGAACCTCCATGATTCCTTGATCATCTGTAGTCACCATATCTTCATCTTTGTTAATCCTCTAGTAACCAACTTTATCAATCAACATTAGAACACATCTAGTGGAGTCCATGTCATATTAACCCATTTCCCAACCTAAAAGGAGCACATGGAGCATGTAACCACCCTTACCTCATTGTGACAAGCCTTTCCAACTCTTCTTTAAACCTTTCTAGAGTGCCAACTGAAGTAACTTGCAAGAAAGTAGAAGGCTAGTTGCATACTAATGTAGGCTTGTGTAAGAAAATAGAAAAATTTACCTATATTACAAATTATGCATCATTTTAAAATTTAAATAATTCTTTTACTTGACAGGTCAATTGATCCTCGCTAATGGATCTCAAGGGAGGTTTATTTAATCCAATTTTATTAGGTAAAATATATATGAACTTAGAATAATTATATAAATGACTAGTACATTAGAAGGGTATAAAGGATGTGGCATTGTGATCAATAAAGTTGATAGAGCCCAGTTAAAATATTACTTGACCTATACCTATCTCATTTTTTACCATATTTCCATGTATATATAAATGTATGTATGCATATATGTATGTATGTATGCATATATATATATATATATATATATATATATATATATATATATATATATGTATATACATATATATATATATATATTAATCCTTCAAAGCATGCTTCTCTTTTTGTATATCTCAGCAAAAGAAATTACAAAACGTAGGAAAGGTAAGAAAAATAAAGAAAAAAAACTATACACACTATCAACCGAAGTGATAAGACTTCAGTTCATAGGCTCCAAATTAGCAAAAATGTGGGGCCAGATCATATCAGGATCATTTGAGTAGCTTTCAAACAATCTGACATTCCTTTCCTTCTAGATTTTGTAGCAGATAAAACTTGCAGTAGTAATATTGTCTTTCTTGAGTTGTAGCATCCCACTCATGTTAGAAGGAGATGCATCTAAAACCCTACTGATCACAACTCGATTCCATAAAGCTTTAGCCCACTCACAATCCCAGAAATGATGTTGCAAGTCTTCACCATTCATTTTGCAAAAGACACAATAAGAACCCAGAGAAATGCCTCTTTTTTATTTGATCTTGGGTTAGTAGTTTGTCTTAAACGAGTCTCCAAAGAAAAAACTTACATTGATTGGGTGACTTAGATTTCCAAATCCATTTGAACCAAGGAACTTTGTTATATTTAGTTCTACAACAATCCCAAAAATCTTTCAATTTCTTAGGGTTCCTGTCACCCAGAAAAAGCTCATCCATGTTCTCATTTGGATTGAACATATTCTTGATAGTTTCAACAATTTGAATGCAATATCTGGATTTACAGAACGAACTCAGATCCTTGACACTACTCAAATTCAAGAATTTACCTCTTCCCATGTTAGAGATATCTTTACCTGAGAGAATGTCATCCAGGAAACATCCTTTACTTATCCATGGATACCTCCAGAGAAGGATATTAACACCATTACCAAGTTTATAGAAAATTCTGTTCTTAATAGCATCAAGAATTCCCATCATTTGTTTCCATAGCCAAGAGGAAGAACCTTTGCATTTCACTCTCCATATAGAGTCCTCCTTTAAGTATCTCTCATTCACCCACTTGGCCCACAAATTATCTTTCTTTATAGCTACACTCCAAATGTTTTTAATCAAGCAGGCTTTGAAAATATCCCTTGTGCACCTCACTCCTAGACCCCCTTCATCATTTGGGGAACAAATTTGATCCCAGCTAATAATTTGAATAGTTCTTTTGAGTTCTTCCCCTCCCCATATAAAATTCCTACACAGTTGATCAATCTCCTTTGATATACTACAAGGAATTAGGAATGAAGCCATCCAATATAAGTGAAATGAAGCAAGAGTGGATATAACCAATTCACATATGCCTGGATAAGATAACTGATGAGACTTCCAACCCTCCAATCTAGATTTGATCTTATCTATGATAGGAGAAAAAAGGTTTCTAGACAATAGATATTTCATATGCGACGACCCTATCTGCATATTAAGAATACTAGACACCTTCAACTTATCTGTCACACTATTATAGAAAACATGGCATTTGAGGTTATTGACCTTCAAACCTGAAATATCACCAAAATCAGATAAGAAATTGTAAAGACCTTTAAGAGACTCATCACTAGCTTCTAAGAATAACACCACATCATCAGAAAACATGATATGAGAGAAAGACATGTTATTTGAAGCTTTGATAGGTTTTATAGGTCCTGAGTTAGTTGATGCATTCATCATTGCAGTGAGGTCCTCCAGAACAATAACAAATATATAGGGAGCAATCAGGTTCCCCTGTCTGATTCCCCTACCAGGAAAGAAGGCCTTAGAAGGGACACCATTAATTAGGATTTGATACCTAGTTAAGAAAAGTATTGATCCAGTGAACAAAACAGTCAGGAAAACCCATCTTGTTCAAAATAGTATTCAAATAATTCCAATCCACTGAGTCATAAGCCTTCATAAGATCAATCTTGGCACATATTTTAGGCTTCTTGCTTTTCATAATATCATTTAGGACTCCATTTACAAGGAGGGTAGCATCAGAGATTGATCTTCCTTTAAGGAAAGCACATTGAGCAGGACTAATAACCTCAGGCAGAATAGATTGAAATCTGTTTGCAATAAGCTTGGAAATAATCTTATAAACCACATTGCATAGAGAAATGGGTCTCCAATCTTTGACCTAAGTATCATTTCTAACTTTAGGAATAAGACAAATGTAAGTTTGATTAACTTCACAAAGAAGACAACCACTATCAAAAAAATTATGTACAACTTTCCTCACATCCATTCCAACAATGTCCCAACATTTTTGAAAAAAGAAATAGTTAAAGCCATCCAGGCCTAGAGCTTTGTCTCCATTTGAATTGTGGATTATATCATCAATATCTTTATCTATAAACTTCCTACAAAGAAGATTGAAATGCATATCATTGATCTTAGGGAGCCTCCAACTGTCCTTCCAAATAGTTTTGATATTCATATCTTTTTTAAATAGATCAAAATAATAACGAATAATGTGCACTTTGATGGTATCCTCGTTAGAACAGAATTCACCATCAATGTTGAGACAACTGAGAGAGTTCCTAACTCTCCTCATCTTAAGAGAAGAATAGAAAAATCTGGAGTTTTTATCACCCAATTTGAGCCATTGGATTCTACATTTCTGAGGAACAAGGGATTCTTCAGCTTCATAAGATTTGATAGCCTCTTTTCTTCTGTTAGAAAGATCTAAAATCAACTCATCCGAAGGATTTTCATCCACTTCTTCTTGGGAAAAGATAGATTCAACTCAAGAATTCTTCTCTTTTCACAAAGGTCTCCCACTTTTCCCTTGTTCCATTCACATAAAGCTTTTCTCATTCTCCTGAGTTTTTCACACGACTTAAAAGCATGATTACCCTCAATCTCTACATTCCAAGAGTTATTAATAACATCAGTAAAGCCAGGAACATCAACCCAGGCATTTATAAAATGAAAATGGGTTTTCTTCTTGTATTTCGAGTCATCCATATTGATGCATATGCTTTTATGATCACTATGAATAGATCCAGTAATGTTTCCCCAAATTTTTGGATAAAGCTCAATGAAATCTTTGTTATATAAAGATCTATCAATTTTTGACATAACCAGATTGCTACCTTTTTGCTTGTTATCCCAGGTGAAATGAGCACCAACCAAATCAAGCTCAATACAATGATTATTGTTGATAAAATCATTGAACTACCTCATGGCATTTGTTGAAGGTTCATCTTTTCCAAATTTCTCAGAAGCTAACCTGAATGAATTAAAATCTCCCATTAAGATCAGAGGAGAATTAGTATTACGGAGAGTGAGATGATCCCAAAAATCAATTCTTTTATACTTAGAATTATGACCATTGGCAGTTGCCAGATAGAAAGAAGATTTTCTGTCCTGAGCTTCCATCAGAATAAACTTCTCATTTTCACTCACCTTAACAAGGTTAATAAATCCTAGATCCCAAACAACAATAACTCTCCCCAATGTGTGAGAGGCATGGTTAGAAATCCAAGAAGCACCAGGCCAAATATTGTTTATAGCTTTACTAATTTTCTTTTTCTTAAGCTTTGATTCAAGAATGCAGATGAACAAGTTCACGAACAAATTTTTGTCTACCTTGCTTATTTAGACCCCTTACATTCCAGGATAAAAAGGTTGTGTTAACCTTTTGAAAGAATAGAGGGAGGACTAGTACCCTGGCTTGAAAAACCTTCAGTGTATTTGCACATCATTACTTGTTCACCTTCAACACCATCAGCAAAATCAAGGGTTCTGAAGTTGTTAGGTGAAATTGGTGTTCCAACGACATTTACTTTAGTAACATTTCTAGGATTTGGCCTTCTTTTTCTTCCTTGTATACTCCATCCTTCAACAGAGTTTGGGGTGTCAATTACAATTTCTTTATGGAGAGCCATCGAGGTTGAGGGGATCTCTCTTTGTACTAAATCACATTATTTTTTTGAATAGCACCTTCCAAAACCACCACTCATGAGTTATCTTTCTCTAAAGAAACAACTTGAGTAATAATGGTTCCTGAATCTCATTGAGTGTTTTTATCAGTAACTTGACTTGCATATTCTTCATTCATAACATGCTCATGATTAGCAGTCTCCCCCGCATAGAAAGTATCCATTTCATTTCTTTCCTTTTTGAGCCATACCTATTTGACTTTCTTTTGAGGAGGATTTCCAAAGCATTCACCTTGACCATGGCTGAATGTTATGCAATCTTTGCAACTTTGAGGTAGCCATTCATAATCAATCCTGACTGTATCTTTCATGCCATCATCACTGATAAGATTTATCTCTTTCGGGAAAGCAAAGGTAGCTGGGACTAAAACTTGGATTCTCGCAAAATCCAATCTCTTGAGCTTGTGAGTGAGATAGTCCAGTGTTAGAGGAGTACCAATGTAACTTCCTATCATAATGAAAACTTCTTCATCCCAAAGTTCCAAACGGAGATCATAGATCCTGATCCATGTTGGGACCTCTATCAGCTTGAGATTCTCCAACGGTTCTCCTCTCTGCCATTTTTTTAATATGAGCGGCTTCCCCCCTACAAGCCAAGGACCTTGTTCCAGGGCTATCCTCATATCCTCTGGGTTTGAGAATTTGATAGTAAAGAAATCATTCCCTCTAGACAATATCTCTAAGTCTACCTTCATCTTCTAGATCAGAGCAAGATGGCATTGGAGAGTTGGCCAATGAGGCTTCAAAGATCAGCGCAAGATGGCATTGGAGAGTCGGCCAATGAGGCTTCACGCCAACGACATACCCTTCCACTACATTTTTCCATCTCACGATGTTTCTCTCATGGATAGCTCATGAGTATTTGACAACACCATCAACTAGATCTAGCTTTTTATCTTGGAGTATTATTTCATTGGATTTCACACTTCTACTGACCTCTAACCAGCCCCTAACTTCTTTGGCCACTGGGATCTCTTGAGAAAATCTAGGACCGCGAGGTCAAGGCCGGAGTCGTGCGATGAGGCGATGATCGAAACTGGTGGAGATCGATTCATCAGATCCAGTCAGAGGTTTTCCACTGTCACCCGCCGAGTCACCAGAGCCATTCGCGAGAGTCATACACCTAACTTTTTAAAGTTTCTTCCTGGACTATATACATAAACACACACACACACACACACACACACACACACACACACACACACACATATATATATATATATATATATATATATATATATATATATATATATATGAGTCAGGATAGATTACACTCGAGTGTATTTAGAGTACAATACACTCAAGACCACAAAAATTATGCATTTTAAATTAGTTTCATGTGTTGATTTTGTTGCCCTTGGATAAATGACTTACATTCATCCAAATGGGCTCAAAATTTGTATGTAGCCTAGTTATAGTATGTGATAACACCCAAATTTATGTATTTATGCTAAGATTTATCTATGGTTTTGTGTCACTATAGCCTTAATATACCTTAAATATCACATGTTCCTTATATTCTAGTAATGTATATCTTTTCATAGATAAAATTGCTCGAACTAGCCAATTTTGGGACTTGTAGACACCGAACTGGAAAAGACATCTATTCTCCAAAGAATTCTCCCCAACACATGGGTTTTTGCAGTAGCTAGGCCTTCACCGCAACCACAGCCAATGAGATACACCACGAATGTGATCGCAGTATCCATACTCACCTCGACCACAACCGTTGTATTCACCTCCACCAAGACTGCGGTCTAGGAACCCACCTCGACCGTAATTCGAGTCACTGTCGCAATTTCAGAGATAACCATGATCGAGGACTACACCTCAACCGCAGATCAAGCCTTGACCATAGTGAATACACAACCTCAAAGTGTGATCGCGGAAGGTACCTCAACCATAGACCACGACCCGTAGTCACCATCATAGTTGTGGTTATTAAGGCCGCGACCTGGATCAGAACTGCAATGGCCCCACCTATAAATACCTGGCCCTCTCCACCTGAAGAAGGGTTCGGATCTGGGGAGTCTTTCCATCTTGTGGTTCCGACCTGGTGAGGTTCCCAGAGCCCTGTGGGGGAGTTTGGAGGTCTGAGAAGGTCGAAGAACTTGTCCTACGCCCGTATCTTCAATTTTCTTCCATCCATCATCACTTCCACCTCCGTTCACCCATTCCCCACCATTTCCAGCCATCTTCCACCTCTACACATCTACCGAGCTGCTATTTGGGGGGGATCTAGAAACAAAGGAGGCCAAGGAGTCTAGAACATCAAGGACGACGACCGAAAAGATGAGATCTGGCCTATACGGGGCTAGGGAGCAAGAACCACCTCTCCTCCACAGGCTAAATCTCTTCTTCTTCTATTGTTCTCCTTTGTACATGTACAAATGATGTTATTTTATCTTTGTTCCGTGCCAACTAAGCTTGTCCATGGCTAGTTGAGCTCCTTCTTGGCTATGTATCCTACTTTGGGCATGTTTATGTACTTTTACCTTAAGCAAGTAGTTTCATTTCAGATCTAGCATGTTTATGTTCCATCTCCTCTTTCAGGTTATGATTGCTAGTTTGGTTGATCTCTTTCTTTCTTGAATTGCTATTTCTTCCTATATCGAGAGATTTGTTGCAGAAATAGATAAGAGAAGATTGTTTGGATCTGAATCTGAAAGGAGGACGGTTCATGGCCATTTGTTCCTAACATCCCAGAATATTCTAGACTTGAGAGGGTATCTAGAATATTCTATGATGTTTGTTTTTCATCCTCGATAGAGGTATCATATCATTGATGGGTTTTAGTCACGCTATGCGAGAGCGAGTGGGATGATCCCACAGGAACATATACCACAATGCGTACTGGGTTTGGATGTAGGTTGCTTGCTGAGGTGTTCGAGGGTTGTCTATGCCCGAGAATGGGTGCATAGACTACCCAACTTGTGGTTACATAGTCGAGAGCTCCTTCTATTTGATTAGTAGAATCTCACAAACTTTGTTTTGTTTTCTTTTCTTTGTTTTGCTATAATTTGTGACAACCCACTGGACTAGTTCTAGCTTCTTACTTTTATCGACTATCATCTTGGCTTATATGACTTAAGAGTGAAATCTTAAGCGTCCTAAATGTCACCACGTCTGTGTGTTCAACCCCGTATATCTACTTCGACCCCCTAATAAAGTTTTGGGGGTCCTTGAAGGTTTTGGGTTATAAATTCAAAAGCTTGATTCCTTCCGAGTCCGCCTCCTTTCCGGAAGCACGATTCGGGCACATCAACTTTTTGGCGCCATTGTCGTGGACATAGTTTTCCACGTTTACACGCCTAAAAGATTTTGTTCTGTCTCTCTAAAGGCTATATATTTATGCATAGTTTTTCTTTTGTTTTAAGCATACTTATCTATATATACTTAATAGCCTTCCTTTTCTTATACATTTTTAGCCATGGATCTTGCTTCTGCAAGACAAGTCATCTTATCCACCTATGCTCCTGAATTTTTCCACAGTTCCAACTGCTGGCAAATAATTGAAAGTCGTGCCTTATAACACGTTGAGCTATATTCACCCCCACTGTCGTTGTATGTAGATGCTCCAACAATGGAGTCTGCCAGTCAGCCCTCGACTTCTGTGCTATCATGGGATTAAGAACTGATTAATGTAGTAGAATTAGTTGGGGAAAGTGTATACACACTCACTTCCTTAGTTCCTCATCTGCAAGAAGATGTAGATCCACTCCAACAGCTACTAAAGAAGTAAGATCACCAACTCCAAGTAGCCACTGAAATTGCGGATCGCAATAGGAGACTACTTCAAGCTACTGAGCAAGGATTCATCCAAGCACATCAGTTTGATGCAGCAAGTCTACAATAGGAGTGTAAGGCAGAATTGATGGATCTCAGAAGCCTAGCTACCCAAGTCCAACAGGGAAAGAAGATTTAAGAGCTCATCAATGTGGTTACCATGCAGTTGCAAGCACCACTGCCTTACAATGAAGACTTTAGTCATCAAGACTGTTCCATTGGGTCTAAAGCGGGATATGCTTCACCATCTAATTCAGACCATCAACTAAATTCATCGGGATTTTTCTGTGAAGACCAAACCACCTAGGAAAGCCCTTCATTCCATCCAGATGACTTAGCTGGTCAACAAATGAAAAATACAAGCCACATGCATGAATGGTTTTATGATAATGATGATGAAGACTCTTGTCCTCACTATAATAGCTAAACAACCTCACAACCAAAGGGTTGGTTTGAGGAACCTGAGTTAGACATTGATCCAGACCAGAGTGATAGTTCTCACATTGAGACTTGTCACATAGCCTTGATAAGTACACCCATCATGGTTTGGAACAATTTGTTCGATGATGACGATGACAACTGCTCAAGTTGGAGCAGTGAATACAGTAATGATGATAATTAGAATAGCATGAGCCAACATTTACCACCATTCCCTTAAAAGGCTTGGTGGATATGAATGGAGCAGGATGGAAAATCTACCACAACATGGCTTCTAAGCATGAATATACCATGGAACCCACAGAAGGCGACAAGCTTGGGGTAGAGGGACGACAAACAGACTCTTCTGGGGGTACTTCTTGTTCAGAAAATGATTGGATGATTCAGAATGTAAATGAAAATTTATCTGAGTATCCAACCTTAAGTTTAGATATGGAGAGAGAAGAGATGATTCCTCCAGAAGACATCCAACCCCCCCATCTATTTCATCATGTGACAACATCCTAGGAACTTCCTATTTAGATTCATATTTTGAATGCTACCTTGAAGATGAGTTGTCGAAAAATTCATCCAATTGCAATTTAAGTGAATCATGAAACATGGATGACTTTATCGTGTCACCATATTTTATCCCTCTCTTCCAGAATCAGAAGGGGTCACCTCTCTACATACTCTACCACTACATGGTGAGCCCGACCAGTGAGATACAGGTAACTCAGACCCCAAGAATATGGATTTGGGATCAAGTATAGGTGTCATAGGGCAGCCACCCCCTACTACCTAAATTTTTTTTCTTTGATCTTTACTTTTCATATATTTTACAAAAATAAAGTCAATCTAAATTTTTACCTTTCCCCTAACTGCTAGAAATTTAGTTTATTTTTCATCATCTAATTTTGTTTTAAATTTTCATTCCCTTCCATCTCTACATCCTAGCAGCTATCTTTGGTCCATATATTGCAAGAGGTTAATCATCATTCCTTATTTCTATTCCATGGTGTTCAATTCAGATTTTATCCTCTAAAGGCTTCCCTCCATCATCTTTCCTCGTGTGGCAGTGTTGGGACCACAACCGCGGTCTCAAGGCAAGGACCGTGACCACGACCGAATAGCTAGACCGCGACCGCAGTTTGAAAGCCAAAACTACGATCATGGTCATGCCCGAGTTAGACCTCGACCACATGATAGTGGGACTGTGACCGCGGCTACGCAAGACCCATGTGTGCTTTTTCGTCCTGACTAACCAGCATGTCGGGTTGTCTCCACCCTTTTGACCGATTGTTGCTCTTTTGACTGAGCTTTTCATCCCTTTGGATCGGGTCTCTGACGCCTTTTTATGATTTGCTGCCACTCTATCCATGACCTTACGTGATTTGGAGCGAGGTGGGGGCTATGCGCCTGGCCTATAAATACCCCCAGGATGAAGTATCATCTCCACACCTAACCACTAAGTTTCCTCCAACTCTGCGCTACCCACTACCTATTTTTCCCTCTTTCCCCTATCCCTATCGTAGGCTAATAGGGAAACAACGGGTGCGTCAACCCTAGCAACAGAAACAACCCCAGCTAGACCATGACTGTGGTCTTGAAGTAGGGGGACAACAACCCCACCAAACACATGCTTCGGGTTGTGCCAAGTTCCATGGTCATGATCGTGATCAACACTCAAGTCACGGTCCCTCAGATCACGATCTCCTCTATCGTGAGTGGATCAGTGATCAAGATGCCTTGGTGGGGACAATCACGGTCTTCACAATCGTGGTCCCTCAGATCGTGGTCACCTTGTGCACCACAGTCGCGGTGACCAAGTCGCCCAGGTCACGATATCAAAGCCTATTTCATGGTCACAGTCTCCTTGATCACAATCACACAGGTCGCAATGCCAAGACCATCCACAAAGGTTGCAGACTTCACTACTGCAATCACGGTCTTCACTGAGGTCACAATCTAGACTGCGGGCAAGCTTGGTATATCTTGGAATATCAACACCGATCTTCACCATAGTCAAGCCTATTGAATCTGCATCAGAAGAATCAACGCCATGTACGCTATGAAAAATAGCTTTAAAAAGCTTAAAAAGTCTGTTATGAGAAAGAAAGGGGAAGGAAGCTCCACGTCACCATCAAATTATGGGAGCCCATACCCACACCATGCCTCTCGAACCACAAATCTGATATATGAAGATGATGTTATTCTTTGTACTCTAGGGTTTGGGTCGCAAGAAACCGGTTCAGACTACCACTACTTGGCCGACACTCCTATGGATACCTATAGTGACGAGTCAATGCAAGAAGCCTCCAATGAGAGGAAGTGGACAGAATGCCATGACACTGAGCTCCAGACTTTGAATGGGTATCAAGAAATCCCATCAGTTTTGCATAGAGCTTCATCTGCAGGAGAGCAACGTCAACAATCAGCAAAACGTTTTACATCCTTGCAACGGTCAACTTCCTCACGTGATTCTTTTCAAGGGAACATACACCACATCACTTTTGGTGGTGCCAACCAAAATTCACTCCCCTCTCCCTTATTCAAGAGTATGAAGCAAAAGAAAAATTTTGATACTCTAATCAGAGACAAGCACAAACTAGTAGGCCCAAGATATGTCATTCCAGGAACACTCCTTAGACTCAGGATCTAAGAGCAAGTCAACAGATATCTTCTAGTCATTGGCCTTGATGTCCTGGCATACACACAGTACAATGCCTACCATAGACTCACTTGTGAGTTTTATGCTACGCTAGAGACATCCAAGGACCACCAGCACACTGCCTTACATTTTCATCTCCTTAACTAGCCCCGTTAAGTTACTATGGAACAACTCAATAGTTGGTTGTCATGTTCTGCTAAAGACTGTGGTGAGATGTCTAGAGGCCGACTGGAGACATGGGACCACAATTTTAATGATATTCAAGCATGGAAAATGCTTACGAGGGAAGAAAAGTACGTCACTAAGGGCACCAAGGCCTCACACATTCACAACCCGACAATTCGCTATCTACAACGGGTAATAGCAAACTACATCTTGGAAAAGCAAAATAGTCAAGGAGCGCTCAGTGCAGCTGGCCTCTACATTTTGTGGTGTGTGGTAGTAGGAAAGAAAGTAAATGTGGGGAATTTTATAATCTGCCACATCCACAACTCTTTCAAGAAACAAGTCCAATTCATGCCAGTGGCAGGAATTATCACTCTTATGGCATGCCATCTAGGAATTGGAGATGAACAATTGGCACTTATACAAGAAACAACTAAGTGGTCCAAGTTACAACATAGTCTATCTATATATCTTCAGTCACTACAAGCACATAATATTATTGCCAGCAAATGCAGATTTCGCATGTAGAATGTCATTCATGGATGTCTCTCTTTTGGACACTTAGGGTAATGCTCATCATATGGGCAGAGCTGCAAGAGCTTCTAGTTCTGCACCACCAGTGCCAGAGGCTCAAGAGAGTGGGCGGTAGATGGGGACAACCTTCCATGACATACCTTATTAGGGAGGATCCTACAAAGATATGCCGACTGCAGATTACCAGCGACCCCCTCAACAGGAGCAATACGCGCCAAATACTAATTCAGAGAGCTTCTATGAGTTCATGATGGATTTCATAGCTGACTTAGGCAAACAATTCAATATGTTGGAGCAGGATGTGCAGTAACTCAGAGAGAGGTTCAACATAGCCTTTCCTCTACAACCTCAGCCAAATTATCAACAACTGTTCCAGCAACCCCTCGGACCCTTCTATCCGTTGACCCAAGGCTTCAATCAGTCAATTCATTTTCAACAGGATCTAAACCAGAACTATGAGAACACATCAAGCAGTTTAGGCAATCTGGATCAATATTTAAACAACACTACCAATAGTAGCTGCTTCCTGCTCCTTCTGAAGCTAAAAGAATTGCTCGAGAATGAGCAAAAATTTTAAGCTTGGGGTGGTCACGGTGTACACTCTTTATCTTCCGCTTTTCCTTTTTATTTCTTCCATAGCATGCATGCATTATTCCTCTTTTTCCTTGCATTTAGCATAAATTTTAGCGTAACTTCAGCTTCGTAAGACTTTGTTTCATAATTTGTAGCTTTGCAATTAAGTTTGTGCAATGCAAATCTTATAGATAAATGCTTATCCTTATGCCTAAATTTTTCATCTTAAACTGCTTGGACTTTTGTTGGTCTTGATCTTTGACTCTTTCCTTAAGTTTGGTAATGAATCTAAGGTTATGTTCCTTTTTCATAGCTTAAAATAGTATTCCCTTGATTATGTGTGAATGACAAATCGAAGGGATAGGACTATTGGAATGAGCTAAAGCACGATCAAAGACTCCTAGTTGCGGTTTCACAAGCTTGCCTCTATTCTAAGGATCGTTGAATCATAATTGCTACTTTTCAAACATGTGTGAAATGAATCATGATGAGTTTTGAGCCATAATCAAATTGAAATGTTTTCCTTGATGGAGTACACGCCCTATCACCTTAGATTGAGTCAAAAAGATGAAAAATTAAAAATTTGCAATAGATCCTTGGCCATCCACCAAATCCCAAAAAATATCAAAAGAGTTCTCACCCAGGCCTATAAATTAGAATACAGAGAATAAAAGCCTAAGTGTGAATAATTGAGCACTTGTTTTTCCTCCTTCAGGAGAGTTGAGGATGGTTTCCAGTCAGTGTATGACTGCACTCATGAATGCTGGTATGTCGTGCCTGGTAGTATCACTCCAAAAGCTCATTAGAAAGTCACTAGGAACCCCTAGGACACCTATGATATCATCCCTGTAGCAGGGTTGGTTTGAGCATAGTACGAGGAGTTCGTCTCACTGCTCTAGGCCAACTGGCTCAGACTGTAGGGACTGTTGCTCATTACATGGACCATCCTGATGCAGATCGGGATCCTCAGAAGTCATTAGAGTCTTTTTGCTCTTATTGCCTCCTAGGGCCTAAATAAATTAGAGGCGCATTGCCCCTGATTGGTCTACATGGATACATTACGATGGCTCATGGCTCATCACCCGAGTGATCATCCTTGTGACAATGCTTTTATGTTGTATAATTATGATTCAAACACTCATGAGTATCGACAGGTTATAGTGGGTAGCTTAATCTTACATGGTTGCTCTTTGATCTTACTTCGGCAGGATTTTGCTCAATTGGTGGGGGTTTTCTTGGAAACAAAATAGATCAAGAGAATTAATGTTTTAAACTATTTTTCTTAACCTTAGCACTCATCACTAAGTTTAATTTGGACATTATCTTTTTGTTCTTTCAGCACATTTTTGCTTGAGGACAAGCAAAGGTTTAAGCTTGGGGTGGTTGATAACACCCAAATTTATGTATTTATGCTAGCATTTATCTATGGTTTTGTGTTACTATAGCCTTAATATGCCTTAAATATCCCATGTTCCTTATCTTCTAGTAATTTATATCTTTTCATAGATAAAGTTGCTCAAACTAGCCAATTTTAGGACTTGTAGGCACCGAACTGAAAAAGACATCTATTCTCCAAAGAATTCTCCCCAACACATGGGTATTTGCAGCAACTAGGCCTTCACCATGACCGGAACCAATGGGATACACCAAGAACATGATCGCGGAATCCATACTCCCCACGACCATGACCGTAGTATTTGCCTCCACCAAGACTGCAGTCTAGGAACCCACCTCGACTGTGATATGAGTCACTACCACAATTTCAGAGATGACCACGACTGAGGCCTACACCTCGACCGCTAATCGATCCTCGACCATGGTGAATACACAAACTCAAACTGTGATCGCGGAAGGTACCTTGACCAAATACCGTGACATAGTGAGGACCACAACACGCAGTCACCATTGCGTCCGTGGTGATTAAGGTCATGACCTGGATCAGAACAATGATGGCCCCACCTATAAATACCCACCCCTCTCCACCTGAAGAAGGGTTCAGACCTAGGGAGTCTTTCCACCTTGTGGTTTCGACCTATTGAGGTTCCCAGAGCCCTGTGGGGGAGTATGGAGGTCTGAGAAGGCTGAATAACTCGTCCTATGTCTGTCTCTTTAGTTAGCTTCCATCCATCATCGCTTCCACCTCCATTCACCCATTCCCCACCATTTCCATCCATCTTCCACCTCCACACATCCACTGAGCTACTGTTTGGGGGAGATCTAGAGAGAAAGGAGGCCAATGAGTCCAAAAGATTAAGGAGGATGACCCAAAATATTAGATCTGGCCTATACAGAGGCTAGGGAGTGAGAGTCACCTCTCCTCCACGAGCTAAATCTCTTCTTCTTCTCCTTTCTTCTACCATTCTCCTTTGTTCTTGTATAAATGATGTTCTTTCATCTTTTTTTGGTGCCAACTAAGCTTTTCCATGGCTAGTTGAGCTCCTTCTTGGCTATGTAGCCTATTTGGGAATGTTTATGTACTTCCACCTTAAGCAAGTAGTTTCATTTTATATCTAGCACGTTTTATTTTCCATCTCCTCTTTCTAGTTATGATTGCTAGTTTGGTTGATCTCTTTCTTGCTTGAACTACTGTTTCTACCTATATCGAGAGATTTGTTGTAGAAATAGACAAGAGAAGATAGTTTGGATCTGAATCTGAAAGGAGGATGGTTCATGATTGTCTGTTCCTAACATCCCAGAATATTCTAGACCTCAGAGGGTATCTAGAATATTGTACGATGTTGGTTTGTCATCCTAAATAGTAGTATCATATCATTGATGGGTTTTAGTATGCTGCACGAGAGCGAGTGGGATGACCCGATAGGAACAGATACCATAGTGCATACCAGGTTTGGATGTAGGTTGCTTGCTGAGGTGTTTGAGGGTTGTCTATACTCGAGAATGGGTGCATAGACTACCCAACTTGTGGTTACATAGTCGAGAACTCCTTCTCTCTTATTAGTAGAATCTAATGAACTCTGTTTTGTTTTCTTTTCTTTGTTTTGCTTTAATTCGTGACAACCCGTTGGACTAGTTCTAGCTCCTTACTTTTATCAACTAGCATCTTGGCTTATCTGACTTAAGAGTGAAATCTTAAGTGTCCTAAACGTCACCACATCCCTGTGTTTGACCCCATACATCTACTTTGATCCTGTAATAAAGTTGTGGGGGTCCTTGAAGGTTGCGGGTTATAAATTCAAAAGTTCGATTCCTTCTGAGTCCGCCTCCCTTCCAGAAGTGCATTTCAGTCTTATCAGTATGACGGTGAAGGTCAATGGTTTACATTTTAGAAAAAATAGTCTTGATATGCAAACACACTTGAGTGCTATCACTCGAGTGTATTCTTGCTTGACTATATATATATGTGTGTGTGTGTATAAATGTGTATATATATATATATTTGTGTGTGTGTATATATATATATTTATGTATATATAAAATGAGGTTTTACATTGTAAGAACTGTAGAACATACTAATAGCATGATAATTATTTGGGGAATTTTTCGATAACCCTAAATTATTCTCTCAAACAATGTAAGAGTGTAGTAAAATATGCAGACAGAGATGGCAAGAGAAAGGAATTCTGACCATATTCCCCATCACCAACGGATCATGTCAACAACTATGGATTGGGAAGGAAGGTTTGCAAGACATATACCTAGTCTTGGAGAAATCCAGAAATTATCCTTGCATCAATGTGTTTCTTTTGCACAAAACACTCAGATAGTTGTCGGCAGAGGCCTCCTGGTGTGGCACCAAAGACAGTAGTTGTTGATGTCCTTGTAGTGGGTGGCAACGGTATCCACGCCTCTGTGTAGTCCAAGCATACCATCAATAACTTTGTCATTCTTTTGGAATTGACATGAATGAGTTGTCCTTTTGATGTCAATGTGCTAGCACTAACTTGATCCCCTTAGTAGTCTCTCCCTTTTATAGGTAAGACTTGTTTTGGGCTCTCACATTATGACAATGATGGGAGAAAAACATTTTCCAGTGTTAATTGTATATCCTAAAAGCCTTAAATACCCCTCTATATATAGGAGGGCTAGGGTCGGGGTTTCTGGATCAAGTGGGAGTCAAAGAAAATTACTTTCATGAAATTTTGACTATTGGGGGTCATGAGTCAGTCAATTCAACTTGTAAGTTAGTGAAATCACACCCTAAGCCAATGAAACTGAATGCTTTCCTATTCACAAACATATTGGCAATTAATGAACCACATTACGTAAGCATTAATCCTTGATCCAATCTTATTGATCATTGAACTGGGTGATTCACATGCCAAATCAGTCGATTCAAAATCTGAACCGGTCGGTTCATATTTTGAACTGTTTGATCCATTTTCCATTTCTACCAATCATCATCCAACATTTTTTAAATTGACTCAACACTTGGGTCGGTCGACTCAACATTTTAGTCAGTCGACTCATAGTCCTAGTCAATCAATTTTCAGCCTATGTTGTTTAAATTGAATACCTAAACACTTTAGTAATCAAGTGATATCTTATTCATGAGTAAACTCTTATACCAGTTGTATCCTATGTGTGTGACCCTATAGGTCCCAAGTTACATTGGTAGTAAATGTCCATAACTAATTTATGACATCACAAGAAATAAGTGGTATCTCCAAACACATCATTGCTACCCAAGTAATTTGCAAAGTTGGGGAACAACTTCAACCTACATTCATGATTAGTATTACAGTGATCATATAGTTCCTTTGTCTCTGAAATTCACATTGAACTCGATGCACAAAATCATCTTCCTCTTAATGTTTAATCCTTGTTCCTTGAACTAGAGAAGACTGTTTGAGATGCATGTGAGCTCATACATGAGTATGGCCATATGTTTCTCATTCACTCTTATGAAGTGGCCAATATATCAACTCCAGTAGGAGGGACAAATCTAATCTACATCTATAATGACCTCACTTTTCGGCAACCTCCAATTAAGGAAGGACAAAAATATGAGATCTATTACCTTATTTTCCCCCCAAAGATGAAGATTTAGTAAATAATAAATAAAAGTAAATAATTTCTATTAAGTTAAATATATTGTTTACAAAATTACTCTAGAACTTACATAACTTTCCATCATTGAGAATTATACATGCGAGAACAATATAAGAAGAAGTATCAATTTAATCCTCCTTACAAATTAAAATTATTGTCTTCAAGTAATTTTAGTTGATTATCATGTCCATCATTTCTTGATATCTCCTTATCTAGGATGTACCTAAAATGACATAAACATAAAATGTGGATCAACATAACAAGTTATATTGGATACGTGGGGTGCATATAAAAGTGTACAAGTACATAACAACATATACTCCATCAAATAATTGCAAACAAGAGCTATCATTTTTTCACATAATCTTTCTTTAGGTGATACTCATAGTGGTATTATAATCTAATAGAATGTAAATAAACATCCAATAGTTTAGTTGTTCTATCTTTAAGAAATTCTCAAAAAACATGGGAAGACTAATGCGGGTACTCATAAGTGTAACCACATACTATGATGGTGAGCCAAGTAGATTATGCAATCATACTTTAAGCATATCATCCAATCAAGCAAGAAAAGATATATCCAATCATTTAATCTACATGTATGTAAATCCTCAAGTGTCACCATCACATTAATCGCAATAAACCCTACTCAGTCCTATTCTAGGGTTTAGGTTTCCTTGTTATCATGTTATCATTACAGTCATGTTTTGAAACCCTAATTCTCAAGTTCAGTGATTTAGTAACTCAATAAACCTAATTCATATTAAATACTACCATATAATTATATCATGTGCACTAGGTTCAATTATGTCCCTTATAACAAATATAATATTGAACCCTAATTACTTTATATGCATGATTATTCATATTAGGGACCCTAAGAGTCATTACTATGATCATAATCATGTTAAATCACCATTATATTCCACATTATCATGTAATAGCATGAAAGAGAGGTTTTTAACATATTCCATATGTTAGTACTCAAAACTTGGTTTTTTTCTTTAATCCCCAGTTTAACCCATATTTACCCTAATTTAGAAGGGGAAGCACAATTTGGTTTTGGTGATATTTTATTTGTTTTCCTCTCACTTTTTCGATTAAAAGGATATATAACATTGTTATAATCCGGCCTACAATTTAACTAATACATTATTTGTGAAAAGAACTTACTCGAACCAATGGGAGACAGCCAAGTCAACACACTTGGATCTCTACTCCTTTCCATGCAGATCCAACCTAGCCCAATAGATTGCGTCCATATTAGGATAGTGCACCCTATAAGAAGGTTGTCTAAGAAAGGTCAAAATGACCTATTTACCCCTTTCCCTCAGTGACTAGATATCCACACATGGGGGGTGTAAGGCCTTTTAGCCTTTAGTCACCTTCATCCTCACAATGAAGTTGGTCTACAGCCTATAGATCCTGCTACCGGGTCTTCTCCTTCGACCCCCAAGACCTAAGAGCCTGTAGAAGGGTATGCACCTCCGTTCAACCACACCGATCTAGCAGGGTGTTGGGTCTCATTGGAAGCATCATGAGTGGAAGAGAGCAGCTAAGTCTCTCCAACAATGATCCTAGGTGAATGATGAAGACCAACCAGGGTAGGCATGCATCCCGACATTTTAGTGGGGAAGGAGGGTCTCTATGGACCTCCTAGAGGTTTTCTGGATCCACCATGAATTGTCTAAGACCCTTATCTAGACTTTACACCCCGATTACGGTTTACTGTTATCGTACATTGAACCAAGGCATGGTTAGGGTCATGGAGTTCCTGGGAATGAAGAATAGATGACAAGAACTGGTGGTAAAGCCTGCTCTATATGTGAGGGTTCTTAGGGTGTTTATATAGTTCCTAAAGAGAACCCTAGAGGCTACAAGAAGGGATGAGAAGGAAAGAAGAATAGTGTGGCTCCAAGCCTAGTTTCCTTTCCGTTGATGACACCTTCATCTGGTGTTGCCTTATTGAGTTGCTTTCTTTTCTATACACATAGGTCCCTCCCTTTATTTTCTTTCCATAGTTCTCTCCCTCTCTCATGATTATGGCAAGGTTCTTATGAAACATATTTATCATTGTCAAAAAGGAATATGTATATTCAATAAATCAACAATATGGTGACACATAAATATCCATATATGTCCCATAAGGATTCTTTATTTAATTTATCAATTTTACATGATTGAAACACAAAAAGCCATATAGGAAATCAAATAAATACATTTCATTTCACTAGCTAATTTGGTTATGCGTTCTAAATTATTCTTTTATCTCTCTTCATGGTATATCCTTTGCTACAATTATGCATATTCTAGGGCAATTCGTTAAAATGTTTCCCAACTCAAATTTATTAATTGGGATTTATTGGTATGTATGTCCCATACAAGACTTTCTCCTTTTAAACATAATTTAAAATAATACCATGATCTCAAGGAATCTCCTTTTCTCTTGATTTCTAGAATTCTCTTCTTTTTGTTATTATTATTTTCAATTTTACTAAGAGTTAGACCAAAACAATACTAATTCATATCCCAAAACATGTATTGCCAAACTGGCTAGACAATTACTCTTTTATTTATATAAAACATTGCACATTTTATTTTTGTTTGGAAACTTATCCAATATTATCTTATATTTCTATTTTTCTACAATTCACAAAGTCATTTCTATTTATGTTCAAAATCTCTTACTTTCTTAACTTGTGGCACAAGAACCTATTTGCACATCAAATAGTCTTATCTTCCTTTATATGGGCCATGGGTTGCACCCATGACACAAAGATTACAACATTATTATTCTATCAAATAATATTACTGAGGAAATTACTTAATAATTCATGCCTTATGTTTAGTTCAATTCATGGTTTACATATTTCAATTTTATCAAAATTGAGGATATTATATTCACCCCTCCTTAAAAGGAACTTTGTCCCCAAAATTTAGTTTCAAACCTTAGGATTAGCAACCCTACTTCGATATCCTTAATATCTATCATAGATATGTAAGTTCAACACATTATGAATAATATTGGTACTTGAATTCAATTCATGGTATAGCCGCATTCTTATTATTTGCATGATATCATCCCTTGGTGATTATATTTTCCTTTTTGTGATTTCACTTTCACTTAGTAATTACCTTTTCACCTAGGTTCCCAACCTATCATTCATTTATACCCACATAAAGGTGAGGTAATACCTCAAACCCTAGGTCATGTCACTATGTTAAACTTAAGTTATTCATTGTCAAATGAGAATTTAAGCATTCCATCTGTCTACCCAATCTCTATCACTCATAGTGAGACAAAATAAGTGTTTGATTGCAGCCCAAAAACAAATTTCACCCCATTCTAAGAGAAGAGATGGTGTGCACACACATTATCCTAAACATTCATAGTTTAGCTTGAATCATTCTCAGCATGACTCAAAACTATACATACTTTTTTATTCCACAACTTTCTTATGTTTCATGAAGTCAAATTCCTTGTTCAGTCTTGAGTTTGTACAAATCTCCTTTCATTATTACATGACTTCTTGTATCTTTTACATTTATACCTCAGATATTATGAGCCTTAGCCACATCCTTAAGGTTTCTAGAGGTATAGGTTATTTTGGAGTGATATAATCCTTATGTGTATATGGAATGCCTCTCACATTAACCCATTGGCATCATGAACTCATGAAGGTGGCCAATGTCCTGAGACATGGGCCTTAGACAAAAATAGCTATTACCTCCCACCTAGATGGTCTTGTGCATTCTGTAAACAATCAACTCTTAATCATATTGGTCCCATGTACCTTTAAAACTCCCTACTTGACCTTAGGATTCACTTAAGGCTCTACCCTTCCCAAGGGTTTATTGAGAGCACGACATTTTCATATGTAATTCTTTAAATTGGGCTTCCTCCATCTCTTTTGATGCTCATTATTCACTTTATGTCCCCTCATTGAGCTCATGGTGACTTTGTTTTCCGAGCTTGGTCTCATACTGTCATCCACTTCTGTAGTGACTTTTCCTCATGTTCCTCAGAGATGGCATACTTGGGTTCAAAGAATCATACTCCATATATGTACTTTCATATTTTATATCCTTAATTATACACCCTTTAGGTGACAGTTATGGTTACCTCAATCTTTAAATTGATTTACTCAACTTACATTTCTAGGGAAGGTCCTAACATAGGGTAGCCTCTTGGCTCATAGGAGGAGGTGAGGCTCTGGAGCCATAACCCAACCCTATAGGTCTAGGGTATGCCCCCCCTTTAGGTCCTTTCCCACTCTTGGGTTGACCCACCCCAGGTTATGACACTAGCCCTAAAAGTTGAACTAAGGGTTTCATATCATCATTTTTTATGTAACCTCAATAAACATTTCTTATTTTAACCTCGCCTCCCTTATCCTATTTCTCAATGATTTACCCTCTCAAAGGGGAGCCTCTTTATGGGAAACCCTCTGTAAGGGTTTGGTCCCTACAGTGGACATCAACCATCCCCATGTGATGATTCCATTCACCCCATGTTCTCTCTTTAACTCACCAAAATAGGATTTGAGAAAGTTATATCCATAAAATGTGTTATTCAAAGGTTGCATATGTTTCATAAATTTTGTTCTCCTTAATTCCTTATAAAACATGCACATATGCATGGAATACTGAGTCACCTAACTCATTTATATTTTCTTATTCCTTTTTACTCCAATTGGGATTGATATGGGTAGAGTTACTTTATTAACCACACTACTTCCATCTCTAGTATTAGGGTTTAGTATGCGATTTAGGGACTACACCCTGCCCCTTAGGGTTCCTATGTTGCTTGGACTACTAGGGCTTATTCCAAAATCTATAAGACATATTTCTTTTCTGCTTTATCGGTATTTCCACATTGCATGTATACTACTATTTCCACATTGAATGTACATTGTTATTTTTCACATTAAACATACATTATTACTTCCACATTACATGTACATAATTATTTCCACATTACTTGTACATTAATTGGAAGAGGATACCTTAATCCTACTTCTTGTCAAAAACCCTAACTTCAGATGATGAGGGAAGTTCCTTTTATGCTTTATTAAGTAAGCGGATGAGAAATGGATGAATCAAGATGAGAAGAAAACTTAAAGGTATTTTACTTCTGAAAAAGTCTTCTGACTTTGTTCAAGCAAGATACACGGGCTCGGGAGTCCTCATAAGTAGACTAGTGGTGTAGAGGAAACTTTTCTAGCCCCTAGGTTGTGGTCCATTCTAGATACCATTTTCTTTATATTATGCTCCAATAATCCACTCATATTTATAAAAATTACTTGAAATTATAAAATATTAAATATTATTTGAAAATTTTGGTTCTACGATACCAAATGTAACAACCTAACTTTTCAGAAACCCCCAATTAATGAAGACCAAAAAGATGAGAGCGATTACCTAAATGTTTTCCCAAGGATCCAGATTTAGCAAATAGTAAATAATAGTAAATAATTTCATTAAATCGAATACATTGTTTACAAGATGTTCCTCTAGAACTTACATAACTTTCCATCATCAAAATTGTACGTGCAAGAACTATATGAGAAGAAGTATCTATCTAATACTCCTTACAAGTTAACTTTTTCTATCTTCAAGTAATTTCATATGATTATCATGTCCATCATTTCTTGATGTCACCTTATCTAGCATGCACCTAAAACTCCACAAAATCAAAATGTGGGCCAATATAATAAGTTATACTATTAGTGCATGCAAAAGTGTGAAAGTACATAACAACATATACTCCTTCAAATACTTGCAAATAAGAACTGTCATTTTCCACACATAATATTTCTATAAGTGATACTCATAGTTGCATTATAGTTGATTTTTTTTAATAAACATCCATCATTTTAGTTGTTCAATCTTTGAGAAACACTCGGAAAACACCAGCAAACTAATGCAGGTAGTCATATTGCTCACATTAAACCCTACTCGGTCCTATTCTAGGGTTTATGTTTCCTTATTATATGTAATCATTAGAGACTTGCTTGGAAATCCTAATTCCCACTTTTAGTGATTTGATAACTCAAGAACCCTAATTCATATTAAGTGTTGGCAAGATCATAAAATCTACCATATTATTATATCATGTGAACTAGATTCAATTATGTCCCTTATAACAAATATGATTGAACCCTAATTACTGCATATGCATGATTATTCATATTAGGGACCCTAGAATCATTACTATGATCATAATTCTATCAAATCACCATTATATTCCACATTATCTGGTATCATAAAATTGATGTTTTTAACATATTCCACATGTTAATACTCAAACATAGGGTTTTTATGCTTTAATCACCACTATAACCCATATTAAACCAACTTTTGAATAGGAAGCACGATTAGGTTTTAATGATATTTGATTTCTATTTCTCTCATTTCTCCAATCAAAATGACATATAACATTGCTATAATCTGACTTGCTATTTAATTACTACCTTATTTGTAAAAAGAACATACTCGGACCAATGGGAGATGGGCAAGTTAGCACACATGTGTAACGACCCCGCCTCCTGGTAACCCCTAATTAAGGGAGACCAAGAGGTCAGAGTCGTTATCCCAATTTCTGGATCAAAGGTTCGACAAATAATCAATAATAATTATGAAAATTCTACCAAGACTATACTGAAAAGCTGTAATAATATAAAACATTGCATACCTTTTTAAAACTTTGGATTGCTACTTTTATCTACCATTGAAACTATTCTATCTAATCCTCCTTGTTTTAATTTATGTATTCACAATATGCCAATTTACTGTTTATCCTTTTGGGATTTTGTACCTAAATCGCCGAGAAACAAAATGTCGGTCAGTATAACAAATTATACTGGTATGTGGGGGATTACAAAAATTTTGCAACTATGGTAACAATGTAAGTAACCAAATATCATTTAACAATCAATGTTATGTTTTAAGCAATACTACTCAATCCATACCTATCCCCTATCTCTGTGTTGTCTCTGTAGTGGACTTGGATACTACCTCTCTCATATGGTAGATCCTTACCCTCATGGTCATACCTCACATGTAGGCATTATTTAGGGTTGTTGAGTCACATGGCCCTACCCAAAGGTAGCCCAATTTCTGACTCATGGTGACTTGATGGACCTACCCCATAGCTAGCCATGTACTAAGTCATCCAATGACCTAATGGACCTACCCCATAGGTAGCCATATACAAGGTCAACCTATCAAGTTACAGAGGGGAGTAGGATCTGAGCTAGTAGGCATATATCTTAGGTGATAGTCATATCCACATTATAGTATGCATGAATTAAATTCATCGAATAGTTAAATTCAAGAAACCGATGAAAACTTCAAAAATCCTAAAAAAACTAGTTCGAGATATTCATAAGCGTAACCACATACATGTGATTGCAGATTTTTGAGAGAGAATCAATCAAGTAGAGAAAACACAACCAAGCAAGCAAGTAGGAACATAAATCCTAAAATAAATATACAAATTTCCTTTTATTAAGATTTATCCAAACCCATCTTATTTCTTAGGATTTCTATTCCAATTTTAGGGTTTCCTTTATAATTAGGGTTTTACCTCTATTTTTTTAGTATTATAAACCCTAATTCATCAAAACTACATAAAAACATTAAATTTCTCATCTTATCACTCCTAACAGGTTTAGGATCATTATTTAATAATATATTTCCATAATCTGAAATAAACATGGTTTTTTTCCCTTTTACCCTAAATTAGGGTTTCTAAATGTATTATCCTTCATAAATAGATTAAAACCCTAAATTAGTCAACTTTTCATGTAAAATAGATTGAAACTCTACTTTATTATTCAATGGGTTAATACTTCTTAAATTAACCTATTAAACCTAAAAGATTCATCCTTTATACTCAATTAGGGTTTCCAATTACCTTTTATTACATTTTCTATCAAATTAATATACTTTTGCAAAACGAAATAGAATTAGGTTACCAAACCATTTTTATCTTGTTCCTCGTATTTTTCTAATTAACTTTCATATATAAAGTTTATTAATCTGAGATTCCTAGCAATTTTTATGAATTTCACAAGAAAAACCTTTTTTCTGGAATTTCGGTCAGAGAGAAGAATTTACCAAAAAATGACGGCCGTTTGATCGATAGTTCGGTGATCCACCCTTTTAATATGACTTCTCTCATCATGTGCGGCTAACTTAGCTGGCCCTTCCTTGGTTCATTGGATTGGCACGCGAGACCACGGTGGATCGCTATCCAATGACTATTTCCCCTCTTCCTCCTTCTCTTCTTCGTGCGAACCTATGGCGACACTGCGACGGAGCTCTCTTCGGAGTGAGGGAAATCCAAGGATAGAGAAGAGTTCAGGGCTCGTGAGGTAGCTGTTTGAGATCAGTGTGAGATGGAGAGTTGAGAGGGGGTCCTTTTATAGGGCTAGGAGGGGTCCTCTTAGGGTTTCTCAACCGGCCATCGCCCTCACATTCGGGTGATTTGGGCATTTCTCCTAGACCCTTCCAGAGCTTGACAAATTAGGGTCGAGAAGGTTTGAGATTCCCTCCCAAACTCAACTAACCAATTTCCAAGCTTGCACATGTATTGGATTGTGAGAAATCTGAAGGGAAAGATCCCTCAGATTGAGGCTTGTATCTGAGTTCCTTTAGAACTAGACAATGAGAAGTGCTCGTTGGATCAAGATCCAGCGGCCCTCATCCCTCACGTTCAACCAAAAAGGAAATTGAATTCCTATTTTCAAGATAATTCCTTATATTTTAGGATAATTTGAGAAAAACATAACTCCTAATCCATAGCTTCTTTTTATCCAATATTTTGAGAGAATCTCGTTAAAAACTTAATATTTTATCTTGCCAAATTTGGGATTATTATCTAAAGAAATGGGTTCCTTTTCTATAGTTGCAAGTTATCACTTAATTATATACCTTTTTCACCTATTTTCTCTTTCCCTTGCCATTATATTATCATCCTGAGTTCCTTGAACCTCAAGGAACCTTAATGGCTCGAAATCCCATCTTCAGAATATTCCTTAGCCTTTTACTTATTTTTTATCCATTTTCTTATTTATTTCTTTATTCAAACAAATTCCTTTGTCCTTTCTTTTTCTTTCTCTTTTAATTGGGATCAATAGCCAATAAAGCCCACTAAGAAAACAAATAAGGCTATTATGAACGAAAATCATTCAATTAAACAAATAACTCAACCATTGATTTCATTTATCAGTAAAAGGAGATTTACAAATCTCATTACATGGTTTAGAAAATTGAGTTTATAACATCCTCCCCTCCTTATAGGAATTTTGCCCTCAAAATTCAACAATCAATCAAACAAATCAGGATATGCTTTTTCCATGTCCGTCGTCAGCTCCCATGTGGCTTCATCCTCTCTATGGTTCTTCCAAAAAACCTTTACCATATCTATATTCTTATTTTTGAGCTCTTTCACTTGGTATCTAGAATCTGCAAAGGTAACTCAAGATAAGTTAGCTTCCCTTGAAGCTCAATGGGTTTAATGCTCAACACATGGCTCAAATCTTGCACATATCACTTCAGATTGGATATGTGAAACACATCATGCATCATACTATATTGAGGGGGTAATGCCAAACGATATGTGGCTTCACCAATCCATTCTAATACTTCAAACGGACCCACATATCAGGGACTCAACTTTCCTCTATTTTTGGCTATAGCTCGGAGTGGTCGGATTTTCAGAAATACATGCTCTCCCATCGTGAAATGCACATCAGTCTGCTTCACATTAGCATATGACTTTTGCTGATCTTGGGCTCTCTTCAGCCTTTTCCTGATCAAAGCAACTTTATCAGCATACACTTGGAGTTCATCTGACCTCAACATGGTCCTTTCACCAACATCATCCCAGTGAAGTGGTGACCGACGTGGTCTCCCATAAAGAGCTTCATACGGAGGCATCCCGATACTGGGTTGGTAGCTATTATTGTAGGCAAACTCAGCTAAAGGTAAGTACTGCTCCCAAGATCCACCCCAATCGAGCACACAAGCTCTCAACAGATCATCTAAGGTTTGGATTTTCCTTTTTGACTATCCATCTGTCTGGGGTGATAAGCAAACTGAACTTCAACCTTGTACCAAGTTCCTCTTGAACTTGCTTCCACAATTTGGAAGTAAACATTGGGTCTCTATTAGAGATGATGGAACCAGGTATGCCATGTAAACACACTATCTCTCAAATATATATCTCAACTAAATCTAACACCTTGGCAGTGGTCTTTAGGGCAAGGAAGCATGCTGACTTGGTAAGGCAATCTACCACTACACATATTGCACCATGACCTCTCTTGGTATGAGGTAGACCCACCACAAAATCCATGGTGATTTGCTCCCATTTCCATTCTGGAATCTCTATAGACTGTAAAAGTCCACTGGGTCATTGGTGCTCAACCTTTACCATTTCTCATGTAAGACAGCTGGCCACATATGCCACAATTTCTTTCTTCATTCCTGGACACCAGAAAAACCTCTTCATGTCTTTAAACATCTTGGTACTTCCCAGGTGCACCATGTACTTGGAACCGTGAGCCTCTTGTAGGATACATTCCTTCAATGGTAAATCTTCAGGAACCCATATGCGATTCATGAATATGATCCCTTCGTCTATTCCCAATGAAAGACGGGTCTGTGGCTTCTTCATAAAGCCTTTTGATCTTGTCAAATTTCCCACTGGCCAATTGTGTTGTTACAATTTCACCCAACAATTCTGACTATATCTGGATGTTGGCCAATTGAACTTGATCCTCTAACAGTTGTGGGCTCCATTCCACCAGCTCTTCTAAACTCTTCCACTGACTGGAAAAAATAGCTACACACTTGAGTTGTTTCCGACTCAAAGCATCATCTACAAAATTCGCCTTTCCTAGATGATAGATGATGGTGAATTCATAATCCTTCATGTACTCCATCCATCATTTCTGTCATAGGTTTAAGTCCCTCTGTGTCAGGAGGTACTTTAGGCTCTTATTGTTAGTGAGGATCTCAAAAGTATGACCATACAGATAATGCCGCCCAATCTTCAATGCATGGATGATAGAAGCAAGTTCTAAGTCATGCGTCGGGTAATTCACCTCGTTGGGCTTGAGTTGTTGGGAGGCATATGCAACCACATGCCAATTTTGTTCCAACACACAGCCAAGTCCCATCTTTGATGCATCAGTGAAAATCATGAAACCCTCATTGCCTGATGGTAGAGTCAACACTGGGGCAGTGGTCAGCTTCTCCTTCAGCTCCTGGAAACGATCCTCATAAACATTTGACCACACAAACTTTACATCCTTCCGAGTCAACATGGTCAAAGACAAGGCGGTCTTTCAAAAATCTATGACTAACTATCGATAGTATCCTACTAACCCCAAGAAGCTTCAAATCTCAAAGGGGTTCTTCGGTGTAGGTTAGTCTTGAACTACCAACACTTTATCTAGATCTACGACGATCGTTCCTCCTGAGATGATGTATCTGAGGAACATGACTCGGTCTATCCAACCTCGCATTTGGAGAATTTCCCGTAAAACATATGCTTTCTCAAGATATCAAGGACTCTTGTTAGGTGGTCTCAGTGTTGATCTAAGTCATCAGAATAGACCAAGATGTCATCTATGAACACTATGACAAATGAGTCAAGGAAGGGTTGAAACACACTATTCATAAGATTCATGAAGACACTAGGTGCATTGGACAACCCAAAAGGCATAACCACAAACTCATAGTGGCCATAAGGGATTCTGAAAGCGGGTTTCAGAATGTCCTCATTCTTGACTCTCAACTGGTGGTAACCTAATCTCAAGTCAATCTTAGAAAAGACTCGAGCAAACTTTAATTAGTCAAACAAGTCATCTATCTGGGGTAAATGGTATTTGTTCTTAATGGTAGCTTGATTGATCATCCGGTAGTCTATGTACATTTGGAGTGAACCATCCTTTTTCTTTACAAAAAGAACTGGTGCTCCCCATGGTGATGTGCTAGGGTTGATGAAACCATTGTCTAGCAATTCCTACAATTATTTCTTCTACTCGAGCAACTCCGCAGGGGCCATCCTATAAGGTGCTCGTGAAATAGGGATTGTTCCGGGAGATAGCTCTATCAAAAAATCTACCTCTCTCTCGGGAGGAATGATCATCTGGGAAAACATCCGCATAGTCCCTGACTACCACTATTTCCTATATGGGTTGCACCTTGGGCTTTGGCTCAGTAAATACTGCTAGGAAAGCTTGACAACCTTTAATCATCATCCGCTCTGCCTTCAAGGCTGACAGATACAGGCTGGTGGTGGCATCCTTCCTACCCCTAATGATGAAAGGTGGGTGACCTGGTTTCTTAATGACCACTTTCTTCTCCCTACAGTCAATATTGACCCTATAAGTATAAAGATAAACCATACCAATGATCACATCAAAGTCATCCATGTCAAGAAGGATAAAGTCTGTAGGAAAATCATGATCTTGATATTTCACAGGTATCATCAGAGTTTTCAAAAGATATGTAAAGATCTGACTACTCAGGGTTGTAACATCTAAGACATACCCTAAATCCTTTATATCCAAACAAAGCATAGCTGTGAGATTTCTCTAAATGAAAGTATTAGTAGATCCAGAGTCAAATAAAGCTTTTACATTGTGTCCCATGACTTCAAGCATGCCTACATTGTTTTCACCATATATTAAACCACTACATGCTTATCTTAAAACTTAAAAGAAAACTCTAAGGGTTATTACCCTCGATCAACCGATTAGCATTTGCTTTAGCCTCCTCATTGTCAATAGCAAATACTCGAGCTTGTCTTCTTTCTCCAGCAGCTGGGGCAGCTACTGGTCCTGGTCCACTTGGATCTGGCATAGGACAAGCAGCTTGGATATGTCCTTCTTGTTGACAAAGGTAGCATACCTTCTTCTTGTAGCGACACTCACCAGTATGCCACTTCCCGCAGGTGCGACATTGAGATCAGTTGTTCTCTTGATGAGGTTTTCCTTTTCCTCCATGCTTCCTTTGGCATGGTTACACCGTTGACCTTTCTTTTGATTTTTCTTCTGGCCTTGGGTTACTTTAGTGAAACCCAAATATCCCTTGGGTGGATTTTGAGCAGGCATCACTATCCTCTCCATGTCTAGGGAAGTGTTGTAAGCGTCAATGAAGGTTTTTGGTTTACTTGCCATCACATGGGGCTTGATAGCAAGGTGAAGACGCTCTATGAAGTGGTCCACCCTTTTTTCCTCATCCATCATACGCCGAAAACACTCCAAGATTCAAAATGTGTGCCCAAAGTCTGCCACAAATGAGTTTCCTTGAGTCATGTTGGTAAAATCCCTTTCCTTTTCTTTCTTAGCTGAGACATGGATGAATCTGGCGGTGAAGACCGTCTTGAAGTCGGCCCACACCATTGGTTCTTCAGCCAAATCTCTGCCTATGATGTGTGTTTCCCACCATATCTTGGCTGCTCCTTCTAAGAGGTGAGCAGTAAAGAGAACCTTCTTTCTTGGCTGTACCTAAAGCATGCAGAATCCATTCTCGAATGCAAGCAGCCAAGCCTCCACCTTGTCGACCACTTTAGACTTATCCTCTCCCCATAATTTCTCGATGTTTAGCTTGACAAAGTCCAAGATGGTGGCTCCAAGTTGAGGAATAACAGGAAGTGGCTCGCCATTCTCACCTCTAGCTATGTATCGAAGGGCCAAGGCACTAATGGCCTCTGTCAACCTCTTTTGTTGTTCCATCCACAAAGCTTCAGGGGTGTGAACCACCATGGTTGGTTCTAGACCACCATATTGGTCCTCTTCTATCTTGGCCTCCTCCTCGTACACATGGTTGTCCTTGTACACATGTTCCTCCTCTTATTCAAGATTGCTGAAGGGTATCAGTTCAGGGTTTGGAACCTCATTTGTAGTTTCTTCAGATCTCTTCCTCTTCTTTGAAGATTCACTACTATGGTTCCTCTTCCTATTCTTGGAAGATACTTTTCCCTTGTCTGAAGGTCCACCACCAGTGGGGGCATCTGGGATAGCCACGGTCTTCACTCGAGCCATCTACATAAGCATACAAATATACCTTTTAGTCTACACTTTTAAAGAAATTATACTTATGTCGATGACATATTATTATGCATATTTTATTAATTGTATGGATGATTCCTTAATCCTTAACATACTTACCCATACCTCAAGAGGGTGAGGAACAGAGAGAAAAATCCTAATTCTTAAAATCCTTAATAGAATGTGAGATGCGAAGGGATGAACGAGATGAGAGACTCCTAAATGTATCTTATTTTGAGTCAGATCCTCAGACATTGGCCAGACAGTCACATAGATCTGGGAGTCCTCATATTCTGACTAGCGGCGTAGAGGAAAATATTGCCAGCCCCCAGACGTTATCCTTTTCTAGACACCTCTGTCTTTCAGATAATCTTCTAATAACTCCATCTGTTCAACAAAATTTGTAAAATTTAATAATTTTTAAAGATTAAATGAGCAACCTAGGCTCTGATACCAATTGTAATGACCCCGCCTCCTGGTAAATCCCAATTAAGGGAGACCAAGAGGTCAAAGCCGTTATCCCAATTTCCGAATCAAAGGTTTGACAAATAATCAATAATAATTATTAAAATTCTACCAAGACTATACTGAGAAGCTGTAATAAAATAAAACTTTGCATACCTTTTTAAAAATTTGTATTATTAAACTTTTATCCACCACTGAAACTATTCTATCTAATCCTCCTTGTACTTTAATTCATGTATTCACAATATGCCAATTAAGTGTTTTTCCTTTTGGGATTTTGTACCTAAATCGCCGACAAACAAAACATCGGTGAGTATAACGAATTATACTGGTATGTGAGGGACTACAAAAATTGTGCAACTATGGTAACAATGTAAGTAACCAAATATCATTTAACAATCAAGGTTACATTTTAAGCAATACTACTCAATCCATACCTATCCCCTATCTATGTGTTGTCCCTGCAGTGGACTTGGATACTACCTCCCTCATATGGTAGATCCTTACTCCCATGGTCCTACCTCATAGGTAGCCATTACTTAGGGTTGTGGAGTCGCATGACCCTACGCAAAGGTAGTCCAATTTCTGACTCATGGTGATTTCATGGACCTACCCCGTCGGTAGCCATGTACTAAGTCATCTAATGACCTAATGGACCTACCCCATTTGTATCCATGTATTAGGTCAACCTATCAAGCTATAGAGGGGACTAGGATCTGAGCTACTAGGCATATATCTTAGGTGATAGTCATATTCACATCATTGTATGCATGAATTAAATTCATCCAACAGTTAAATTCAAGCAATCGATGGAAACTTCAGAAATCCTCATAAAACTATTTTGAGATATTCATAAGTGTAACCACATACCTATGATTGTAGATTTTTGGGACAAAATCAATCAAGTAGAGAAAGTCCAACCAAACAAGAAAGTAAGCACAAAAATCCTAAAATAAATATACAAATTTCCTTTTATAAAGATTTATCCAAACTCATCTTGTTTCTTAGGATTTCTATTCCATTACGATTAGGGTTTTGCCTCTATTTTTTTAGTATTATAAACCCTAATTCATCAAAAATACATAAAAACCTTAAATTTCTCATCTTATCACTCCAAATAGGCTTAGGATCATTATTTAATAATATATTTCCATAATTCGAAATAAACATGATTTTTTTCTCCCTTTTACCCTAAATTAGGGTTTCTAAATGTATTATCCTTCATACATAGATTAAAACCCTAAATTAGTCAAATTTTCATGTAAAACAGATTGAAACTCTACTTTATTATTTAATAGGTTAATACTTCTCAAATTAACCTATTAAACCTCAAAGATTCATCCTTTATACTCAATTAGGGTTTCCAATTACCTTTTAATACATTTTCTATCAAATTAATATATTTTTGCAAAACGGGACAATATTAGGTTACCAAACCATTTTTATCTTATTCTTAGTATTTTACTAATCAAATTTCATATATAATGTTTATTAATCTGAGATTCCTAGCAATTTCTATGAATTTTGCAAGAAAAACCCTTTTTCTGGAATTTTGGTTAGAGAGAAGAATTTACCAAAAAATGACGGCCTCTTGATCGATAGTCCAGTGATCTGCCCTTTTAATATGATGTCTCTTGTCGCGCACAACTAACTTATTCGGCCCTTCCTTGGTTTGTTGGACCGGCGCGTTAGACCACGGTGGATCGCTAGCCAACGACTGTTGCCCCTCTTCCTCCTTCTCTTCATCGCGTGAACCTGTGGTGGTGCCACGACAGAGATCTCATCACAGCAAGGGAAATCCAAGGATAGAGAAGAGTTCGGGGCTCATGAGGTAGTCGTTCGAGATCGGTGTGAGATGGAGAGTCAAGAGGGGGGTCCTTTTATAGGGCTAAGAGGGGTCCTCTTAGGGTTTCTCAACCGGCTTCTACCCTCACCTTTGAGTGATTTGGGTGTTTCTCCTAGACACTTTGAGAGCTTGACAAATTAGGGTCGAGAAGGTTCAGGATTCCCTCCCAGACTCAACTAACCAATTTCAAAGCTTGCACATGTATTGGATTGTGAGAAATCCGAAGGGAAAGATCCTTTAGATTGCGGCCTGTATCCGAGTTCCTTTGGAACTGGACGATGATCGACGCTCGTTGGATCAAGATCCAGTGGCCCTCATCCCTCGCGTTCAACCAAAAAGGAAATTGAATTCCTATTTTCAAGATAATTCCTTATATTTTAAGATACTTTGAGTAAATCATAACTCCTAATCCGTAGCTTCTTTTTATCCCAAATTTTGAGGAAATCTCATTAAATACTAAATTGTTTTATCATGCCAAATTTGGGATTATTATATAAAGAAATTGTGTCCTTTTCTTTAGTTGCAAGTTATCACTTAATTATATACCTTTTCACCTATTTTCTCTTTCCCTTGCCATTATATTATCATCCTGAGTTCCTTGAACCTCAAGGAACCTTAATGGCTTGAAATCCCATCTTGGGAATATTCCTTAGCCTTTTACTTATCTTTTATCCATTTTCTTATTTATTTCTTTATTCAAACAAATTCCTTTGTCCTTTCTTTTTCTTTCTCTTTTAATTGGGTTCAATAGCCAATAAAGCCCTCTAAGACAAACAAGGCAATTATGAACGAAAATCATTCAATTAAACAAATAACTCAACCATTGATTTCATTTATCAATAAAAGGAGATTTACAAATCTCATTCCATGGTTTAGAAAAATGAGGTTATAACAACATGGATCTTGGCCCCTTTCCACACGGATCCCACCTGGCCCAATAGCTCATGTCCATATCAACATAGCATGCCCTGTCACCAAGTACTCTAACAATGCTCAAAATGAAATATTTACCCCTTTCCCTCAGTGAATATATATCCATGCAAGTAGGGGTTGTAAGGACTTTTATCCTTCATTCACCTTCATCCTCGAGACGCAGCCCGACTGCGGCCTGCAACTCCTGTCGCTGGATCTCCTCCTTTGACCCCCAAGATTTGAGATCCCATAGAAGGGTTGAACATCTCCACTTATCCATGCCAGTCTCATAGGGAGTTGGGTCTCGTCGGAAGCAACACGAGTGGAAGAGAGTTGTGATGTCTCTCCAGCGATGATCCTAGGTGAACGATGCAGACCAACCAGGGCAAGCATGCATCTTAACATTGTGGCGGGAAATGGGGGTTTCTTGTGACCTTGTGAAGGTTTTCTATGCTCAAAATGGATTGTCCAAGACCCCTATCTAGGTTTGCACCCCAATTCCAGCCTATTGTCATCGTGGTTTGAACCAAGGCAGAGATAGGGTCATGGAGTTCCTTGGAATGAAGACCGGATGGCAAGGGCTGGTGGTAAATCATGCTCTAGATATGAGGGTTTCTATGGTGTTTATATAGGCCCAATAAGAACCCTAGAGGTTGTGATAAGGAATGAGAAGGAACGAAGAATAGCATGACTCCAACCCTAGTTTCATTTCTATTGATCAAAACTTCCTCTAGTCATGCCTTTTTGGGTTGCTTTCTTTTCTGTATGCGTAGGTCTGTCCCTTTATTTTCTTGTCATAGGTCTCTCCCCCTCTCATGGTAATGATAAGGTTCTTATGAAAAATATTTATCATTATAAAAAATGAATATATATATATATATATATATATATATGTATGTATATATATGTATATATATATATATATTTGTGTGAATTCATTAAATTCCCAATATGGTGAAACATATATATCCATATATATCTCTTAAGAATTCTTTATTTTATTAATCAACTTTACTTGATCGACATAGAAAAATCCATAAAGGAAATAAAATAAATACATTTCCCTTTACTGTATAATATGTTTATGCATTCGAGATTATCCTTTTATCTCTCTTCATGGTATATCATTTACACCAATTATCCTCATTCCATGGAAATTATTTAAAACCTTTCCCAATTCATATTTATTAATTGGGATTTATTGGTATGTCTTTCCCATACAAAACTTCCTCCTTTGAAACATTATTTATAACAATACCATTATCTCATAGAATCTCCTTTTTCTCCCAATATCTAGAATTTTGTTCTTTTTGTTATTATTACTTTCAATTTTACCAAGAGTTAGATCAAAACAATATTAATTGATATCCCAAAACATGTGTTTCCAAATTGGATAGATAATTACTCTTTTAATTTTCTAAAACATTACATATCTTATTTTCATTTTGGAAACTTATCAAATATTATCTTTTATTTCTATATTTCAACTATTCATAAAGTCATTGCTATTTATTTATGAACAAAATCACTTACTTAACTCATGCCATACAAACCTATTTGCAAAGCAAATCATCTTATGGGCCTTTATATGGGGCATGGGTTGCACCCATTCCACCAAGATGACAAAATTATTATTCTATCAAATAATATCATTGAGGAAATTACTAAATATATCATGCCTTATATTAATTCAATTCATGCTTTACATATTCAATTTTATCAACATTGAGGATATTACAACATCACTCAAAGTTATTCCCCATGTGTCACAACATGTTCGATCATCATCTTTATGGTAGTCCTTATTCAAGGTCACATTGGATGGTGTCAAAAGACATCAAACTACAAGTGATGAGTGTAGTGACTACAGGTCTAAGAACCACAATTAACATTATCATTATGAGAGCTAACTATGACTACCATTCAGTGGTTTCCATACATCACTCTAAAGGTGTGTTTTTCCGTACACGATTCTCTAACAAATACCTATGTGTTTAGGTTGATATCAAATATTGTGACTAATGAGATTCTATCATTAATCAACACACACTGTAGTCTTATGTGTTATTGTTGTCTATTATCTTCGAGAATAACATCCAACTAGGGATATAAAAAGAATGTATGACTCTTGTTATACATATGATCTTACAATTCATGTCCTCAACCAGGAGACATGTTTCATCAAGTAGCAACATTCTTTTGACATCTATCATGTTATACTATTATCTCATAATTGAACAAACATATAGATGAAGATTGCCTTTATTTCAAATTTATATAAAAAATCTTAGTTACTATTGGTTGAGGAAGACTACCTTATCCAACAGCAAACTAACTGCTTTAACAACTCAGCAAATAGGATCTTGTTGGTCGTTCTGTGTTTATCTCAAAGATCAAAGTAGAATTGAATATGAACTGAAAGCACACAGGATGCAAACTAAGAAATCTCCAAACCTACACAATAGATAGATATTAGGAGGGTCAGAAATCATTTATTGTTTTCACACATCTAGTGAGAACCACCTCAGCACAACAGAGTTATGGAAAGACTACAATAGCTAGTCCTAGAATCAGAATGTAATAAATATAGGTTGGTTATTCATACATGTTATGCTATAAAAATAATAGCGTCCCTACCGCAAGACATGAGCAAGGATGAGTTTAATTACCCTTGAGATGCCCCATTTGATTCCAAACCCTTTCATCAAAGTTCACCTTTATCATTCAATCATGCTTTAGTATTGTCAATCAATACAATGGCATCAACAAATAACATACACCAAGAAATATCATCTTGAACATTGTTTGTCAACTCATCAATAACAAGAATGAACAAATACAGGTTCAGTGTGGATCCTTGGTGTACCCCAATTGTGATAGGAAAAGTTGGTGTCTCTCCTCTAGGAGTCTTCACACTTGTAATTGAGCCATCATACATGTTTTTAATTAAGTCAACATATTGGATTGACATGCCCTTTTTCTTCAAAACCATCCACAACACTTCCTTGGGTACTCGATCTTAAGCCTTTCTCAAATCAGTAAAAACCATATGATGATCTCTTTTTCTTCCTCTATACTTATTCAATAGCCTCCTTATCATAACAATATCGTCTACTGTTGATCTTCCAGGCATGAAACCAAATTCGTTGTTTGATATTTGTGTAGATCTAAGTTTGTACTCAATAATCCTCTCCCACAACTTCATTTTGTGACCAAAACTTATAAATAATTTGATAAAATATAGGTTTATGGACAAAAATCAAAGATGCATTGGAAACCTTAGTCATAAGAACTCTATTTCAAAGAATATATATATATATATATATATATATATGATACAAAACTGTGACCATTTAAGAAAATTTTTAGATCTATGTCCCAAATCACATTTGATCCAATTATACATTTTATCTCTAAATTAAAAAACTTGTCTTGATTAGTATTGAAATCTTTGTTGTCCAAGATGGGATAGGTCAACAGATAGATCATTGTTTTGCTACTGAGAGTTCTGAAGTTCAACCCCCGATGACAACATGAATTGAATTACCAATTATTTTGAAAAAAATCTTGAAATCCTTTTTAGAATCAAATGTTTTGGTTTGAAGTTACTTGAAGTACTCCAGATATTTTTGCTATTTCCTTTTGTATTGTTATAATCTATCAAGATAGTATGGTTGGATACTATGATGCTTTTAAACGTTGGACTGGATGAATCGTTTACTACATATTCATGATATATCATAGAAGTATATACAATGAATTACTTCTCTCATGGGAAGAGTATGATCTATCTTTCATGAATCAACATTTTCAAAAAAAACTATCGTAACCTTACACTTGATTTGTAGAATGAAAGTGGGGCCAAGGTCATAGAAATTATAAAATTTTTGGGTCACATCATTTCACTCTTGTGTGATCAACTGTTCCAAAACCTCTTCTAACAAAATGATATTGTATAGTGAATTTTTACTAATATACTCTATTTCTTTTACTATTTATAATATATAGGGTTTTTCAAAATTGTGATCTTTTTTACTTACTCAAAAACAAAGAATTTCTTTTTTCTATTGCGTGATAGGAATAGTACTTTAATCTAATATCATATCACAATTTCACTAAGATAATACAATTAGATTTCACACGTCCATTACACTAAAGTGAAATCAAATATAAAAACTTTGGTCTTTTATTTTATAATTTCATGTGATAATTAGTAATTTTGAATACTAGGACAACCTTATTGAGTGAACACGCACACTCAACCCCATTCACTGCATTTAATGTGGATTTATCCAAAAAAATTAAATATTTTAAATCATGAGTTGCACTTTCATGAAAATATAGATTCAATTGTGGGAATAAAATATGTTCAAATTATGGTGGTGTAATTTCTTGAAGTTGTGGAATTTGAAAAAAAAACCCTCAATGGACTTGCATCAAATGATGGATTGATAAATTGAAATAGATCAATTTGGGGGCTTTCACATAAGCTTTGGTGAGTTACTTCATGATGGGTTGCTAGGAAAATGGGGCAACATTAAGTAAGTTTGGTTATCTGAAGTATGGCTAGGGCCAAATTGTCGCACCAAAATCATGTTGTATTGGTGTCATATGCATGATGTCGAAGGGTAATGTGGACATTTTGGGCTATTGTGGGGGGTATAATGTGTGTTTTTGGTGCTTGAAGTGAGTTTTGAGGTCGAGTTATGGGATTAGTCATGTACTTGGAGATAGATGCATGATTTTGGAGATCAAAGAAAGTGATCTTGAGATGCTTTAGTCACTAGGAGCCTCAATTTTGTTATTTATGGGATAAAATTGTAATTTTTTCTAACCTTGGTATAAATATATGCAACCAATTTATTTCAAGAGATTGTTTATTTGAATCCAAAAAACACTACTGCATCAAGAGGAGGATGATATGTGCTCTTACTTCTGCATTTCAATTTTATCTTACTTAAGGAAAACTACATTCAAGATTCTTCTTCCCAACATTGTTTGGTAGAGATCTGTGTATTTTTTCGATCACTTCATATCTTATCTTGTTGCTTTTCCCTCTCCATCCATTTTGTCTTGGCTATCTATGGTGAAATAGGAAATTTTCCCCTAAAGAATATGATTTTCAACTTCTTTGGCCTAGATAGAGCTAGATTTAGAAAGTATGGATGTTTTTGGGATATTTGTAGAAGCTTCAAGTTAGGATGATCTACATGTGTAATTCTTGGGCTCACTTCCCAAGGCTCTACTAGAGTTTTATGAATGATGATTAATCCCATAGACTATTACTATCCACAACTGTGTGATTTGTCCTCACTCACATGCAACTCGAGATCAACTTCTTGACAAGTCACACATCCTAGTATTGCTCTGGACCGATCATGCTTAACCACAAAGTTTTTAGTGTAAGCTCCATGAACGTAAGGTGCAACTTGGTGATATGGGTATTCCAATCATTCCTTATAACATCATATTATGTTAGGCCTCAAATCCTAGGTTGTTACAATCTCCATCACTTAGATTCTTGATATCATCATCAAGGCTCAACTATATGTCCTCATAATATCTTCCCTCCTTCAGTATAGACCCAAAGAGGCCCATGTACACCCAACTCCCTTCCATGGCCATTTGCTCAAGGGTGGATCCAATGCATCTTAAAAGATAGCCCTCTCCACATGCCTGGATGTCACGACTAAATATTGTAGTACCACATATCCATGAGGGCCCCACCTACTAGACGGGAACTAGCTGTGGTATCGAATGCCATGAATCTATTTTTACCCAAATCCCAATCCCACTTCCTTCTTGAGAGTGTTAATGGGATTCAAGAGTCAATCCTTGGGCGGCCTGAAGATCACACATAGAGTATATAATAATTTAAGTAGAACTTTTCCTTTATTGATATTGAACGAAAATGTTTGCAAAAGTGTCCCTAAGAAACATGATATAATAGAAAATAAAACTAATTATGTATACACATCCCAAAATCATTAATACATCTTATAAAGTTTGTGTTTGTTAATCTTGTACAAAGTTGTCAAAGTTATTCATACTAGCAGAAGCAAATCTTGGAAAATTTTCATCATTAACCTAAAATCAAGAACATTAGACCCAGTCAATCCAAAAATATTCATAAACAAAAAAAATAAAAATAAAATTGTAGTTATAAAAAATATAACGCTTGAAAAAAAGTCATATAAACACTAAAAGATGAAAAAAACTCAGTAACCTTCAATTGTCAAAACAAGCATTTTTTATTTACAAATTTCATTATACTTGAGAGGACATATCCACTAGGGACAATGTCAGGGCCAAAATCTCATATGATATGTCCAAATGACTCATGACTTCTTAAGGTATACTAAGATACCCTTCAAAAGTGTGACATTACCCCAACAATATAGGTAGGTGTACTGATAGTTGTACCCTTACACTAAGATACATGGATGTATAATACGGTTGTGTTTTTACGCCAACATACTGGTAGGTGCAAACGAAAACAAAGATCATAAATGGTAATCTATCTTATTTTTTAGTATTTTAAAGTAAATATAAGAAATACATAAGATTGTTCAATGGATAATGATGTAGCTCAAACGAATAGAGTAGCCAAGCATATAGAAGCATACATAAATACACAACAAGCAATATGATAATCTAGGTCAATAGGAGGATAAAGAGTACCTTTGAGCTCCGAGTAAAGATCTTAGAAAGTAAAACTAGGATTATCAAGTCGTGTCATGTAAAAATGTACACATGTATCATAATAAGGATTTCAACATTTAGGGGTCCCAAGGACTAGAACGAGGCTTTTAAGTCTCATTAAATAACTTGCATGTGATGACTAGCCCCGTAGACCACCATTCTCCTCAGTTGTGCCTTTTTACACATTCACACAAACTCAGGATCAACTTCACCACATGTCTTCCATCCTAGTACTACTCTCGGCTGAGCACGATTAACTACATAGTTCTTAGTAATGGAATTTTTGAAAAGGAGGAGAAACTTGGTGACATGGGTAGTCCAATCATTTCATTTAACACCATTTTAGATGAGGCCTCAAATCATGGCTCAAAATGGACATCTTGTTCTTCAAGTAAGGTGAGTGATTTAGCCTTTGATTTTCATTCAATATAATGTAATTCCTTCATGAAATCACTAAATCTCACTAAAAAATGTTAAACAAGAAAAAGATGGAATTTGTACAGGCTATTTAGAAATAATTTGGAGAAAAGGTGGGATTATCACCCTCCTTAATATTACATTCTTTTCCATAACAAACTAATGTAACTTGCTATTGCTATGTTGCTAAAAAAACAAAATTTGTAGGTATTAGGCCCAAACAGGTAAATATTGTCATTTCTACTACTTTGAACATATTATGCTCATACAATGGAACTTTTTTTATTAATTGTATGGTGATTCCTTACTGACATAAGAAGAGATTCTAGTTCAAAGATGAATAATTTAAGAACTTATGATGTGGCGGAATTTGTATGTCCAAAATGGTGTAATTTATAACTATATATTTATGCTATGTCTGTATTTGGATGCTATTGTTTCTAATGTCTTACTTCTTCAAACTAGTATTTTAGCACATTTTGGAAACTAGAGGGGTGTACTCAGGTCGGTTCAAATGGAAAATAGAAATAATATAGTTGCTACACATTTATAAGAAAAAATAAGGAAAATCATGAAAAGGGTGTTCCAAATGTGGTGGAAAATGGGTGGATAATGCATTAAGGGAAACTAAAGGAAATGGTAAGGAACTGTGTTACACATGGGGAAGGTGTCAGGAACTCGCACGACACCCAAACATGGTATTCAGATCTTGTTGAGGTTGAAAGTGACATTTTATTTTGCATCGCCTGCAAAGACAACATGTAAAGATAAAAGAAGATAAACATACATGCACGAGAATAGTATATAGGATAAAGGCTAATACAATAACAAGATATGTGAGATCATCAATCAAGGGTGATTGTATATTGACACCACTTGGATATTAAAAAAGGGAGGGGAGAGACCTACTTTATGGTTCTACGAATATATTGTGGCTTCCATATGTTTCATAATCAAATGTCGTGTATGACATAAGGTCACAAAGTGGTTGACTCAATTCAAATGGAAAAGATTAATAATAGATAACCACCATATGTGTGAGGGAAAATGAGATAAATTATAAAAAGGGTGTGTGAAGGGTTTCCGAAAAATGATAAATAATGCATGAAGGTCAAAAAATAAAATGGTGCAAAATCATGCCGGGGGGAGGTGTTAGTCACCCCCACTATACATAAATTTGCTATTATCAATCTTGAAAATGTTATATATAAGATTTTGTTTACAAAATATTATCCTTTATTGAGAAACACATATAGGAAAATGAACATAAAAATGCATGCATGATAATAGAAAGAAGGAGAATGGTTAGCTCAGTAATAGTACATGTAATATCACTAATCATGGAATCTTGAATCTTGTATCATCACACTATTTGTGGATTTAAAAGTAGATTGGGAAGCGATCTATTTTGTGGATACACCCAATCTCCCTTTCGTGTACATATTATTAAGTGAGTGAGGATCATTTTCCTTCATTCTCTACCAAGATTTCGGGATGGCCTTATCAAAGGAGCTCCATTTTGGTGGGCATTGGAGGTTAAAGGTGTGTGATATTGGCATTTTTAGGCTGGTTGTTTGCAACATGTGGGATGAAGATGCAAATTTTTGTTTTTGTGGATTTCCTATAAGTAGGTTGTACTATCTCACAATGGGGTTCTAACTTCTCAAAATGACAGTTCAATGCTTCCAAATATGCCATCCACAAAAGGTTAGTTCATTTTTAGAGCAACAAAATAGTTACACCTATTTTAATGAGAAATGTAAAAGAAAAGGATGTAAAAAGGAGATGGATGATGTGATCCACTGATCATAACAAAATGAGGAACTAACACTAACATCTAGATTAGAAGAAAACATGGTAAATCAATAATGATTCCATATAACCACAAAAATGGAAACATATTACATCTGAGTCCACCAACTATGCCACCTGTATTACATATTATGCCACAAGATGATGCATATCATTGTTTACTTGGCCAACTTGCCACAACCTATTACATATGACCACTTGTTCACATATACAAGTCATATATCTACAACAATGTAATATTGCTAAAAACTTGTAATGATGTGCAACATCTATAAAACACCCCCAAAGACTTGAGCATATAGGGACAACACATAGGACTCTACTACAAACCACTAGCATCATATCTAACCTTTAACAACCACTGCTCCTCTTATTGCTCAGACTCAACCACATGATCTCTACCTCATCATGCATGGCAACCTAAAAGATGTAGAAACCCACAGAGTAAGACCAATGTCCCAGCGAGAGATATAACTCTCTGCCAACAACTATTATTAACCTAGATAAGTTGAAGCAGGCAGATATCATTACTATCAGGATGAGAAGATTCAACTAAATGATATGAACAAAATAGATGACACTATTTAAGCAATTTAGGAATCTACAATAGAGAAATAGAACATCTTATACTTTTAGATGTAATATGAAGAACATGTATAACTATTATTAACTAAATAGTACACGAAATAAGGAAAATAGGTCATCCAATGTGAATCATATCTTGACCCTAAGAAAATATACTACACGTCTGTATCATGTCTTTTATATTTCCCTGAGCAGTTGAGTTGTACCACCCAAATCCAACTGACCACTGCTAAGTCGAAATCAGTGCCATACAAGATCTATGGAAGAGTCAGACTCCATGATCTTCTCTAAAACTACTCCATCAGTTTGAGTGTGCACCATAGTGACATATCATTCAAATTGCAAAACAACAACTCATAGTCAAAGCTGTAGTCCTATACACAACAACTTATAGCCAAAGATATAGTCTAGTAGACACCTAGCCCATCTTGGTATAGGTCATGGTGCTAGAAACCAGGGTATAACTTAATCATTGAGGTACAACCATAGATTTCCTCTATCACAGAAAACCAAATTCTCATCATCATCGAGACCCAACCACAGTCATTCCCAAAATGGTTGGGATCAGGATGTCGAGGACATATAGTCACTTGCACCTCATATACTCAACAATATTTGCTCTGGGTTTCCCTTGGGAATACTCGTTTCACCATCTAGCAAAGTTCTGACTTTGGAATGGATCTATGGCACATGGAACTACATGATTAGGGTTTCACTTGATTAGTTAAGCCAATCGGGTATCTTTTAGCATCAATCAAGTTACAACGTACAAACCTTGAACAAATTCTACAAAATTTAGGGTAGGATACAAATCCAAATGAAATAAAATGTATGAGGTAAGAACTTATCCCATCATCACGTGATACAACCACCATACATGCCATCAACATTATCAAATCACTAGGGAATAACAATCTTGTATCTCATCACTGGAGGATACCTCCTCACACTAGGTATTGGAAAAAAGCCTCTGCCATGTCATAAGACCCAATCACATAATTGTTTCACATCATCATCATGTCATCATGCCTTATAAAGGCTATACTCATCACCATGTGCCATATAAAAAACACCATAGCATTCACTAAATATGATATTCATTCCACCTACAATGTTAGGGTTAGACAAGTAGGAGAGAGAAAATATCAACTCATGTTATTCATTCAAGCAAGCTCAACAAGTATGTCATACACTTGAGAATTAGGGTTAGGGTTTCTTATATAGATGATTAGGGTTTCCATTTCAATACTTGTCATTAAATCCTAGGTACATCGTTTCCCATATTCTTGGACCACATTAAGGTTAAGCATTATAGTTATGATCAACCAAAGTTATGGTCAACCAACAATTAAATTATTATCATGTAGTGACTAGATTGTAGTGTAGAAACCAACACCATCCAAATGTAGGGACCACCATCTCTCAACATGTGTAATGACCACATGGCTCAACATGTGTGCGACTACTAGCCAAAACATATGTTCTGACCAAAACAAATATGTGTATTGATCAACCAATTAAAGCATATGTTGTGACCACTTGTTGTGACCATCCAAGAGCCAACCAAAGTATCGACCAATCCAACTAAATCAGGGTGTTTCAACCACAAGAGACTAGGTGTACCGACCACCTTATTTGGGTATGCTCACCCTTGTGATCACAACAAGGATCCATGCATTGCAACTACAAGGTGGCTAGGGTTAGGGTTTGTTACGCCCACAACACCCCATCAAAGATGTAGCGACCTCAAGGTTAAGCCATTCCAAATAGCACATAACCAAGTACAAAATAGAGTAAAACCATGGTAAAAATAGATGATAACATCAACAAAACTAAGCATCATCAAGGGAAAAAGCTCCATGTAAATATGGTCATAAAAAACCGTAACACAAACATCACCAAGGTAAACATGGAAAACCATGATGATAGAAGGAAAAACATGCTTCCAACTCTTGAAACCAAAGATCAAAACTTCCAACATCATGTGATGTCTGAAACATAACATGCTTCTAAAACCAAGGATCAAGATGCATGTAGAAACAACAACCCCTTAATCACTTCGAACTCGGGTGCATGAATTAGGGTTTAGGAGAAAGAGTAATCCATGCAAGAACACTTCAAAATCATAAACCCTAGATCATGATAACGTCATATAGCATCTTAGGATCATATTTTAGAGATTAAGTAGTAGCATTCCAGCAAGATAATGGTGCAATAACATAAGAGGGGAAAGTTATATAACCCACCTTAAGATTAAGATCAAGATCCAAAGCCATAATCTCCAAATGAGAAAGAAGCTCCAACTTGGATCAACTCCACTGCCACAAGGTCACCTCAAGAATAAAATAACACACCAATGTCAAAGGAAAGCTCAAGGAGAAGAAAGCACAACCTTAGGCGAAACAAGAGAGAAGAAAGAAGAAAGGAGAAATATTCATCGAACATAGGTACCATCATGGTCAAACCATAGTCTCAAACTCCACAGAGAGAAGTCCCTCAAGATAGCCACCATGGAAGAACCATAGCTTCACGACCAAGAGGGGAAAGGAAGAAGGTAGGGTTCAAAGGAAAAATGAGATCAAAGGTGTAAAAACACTTACTAAGAAGGAAGATCGCCAAGTATCATCACAATAGAGATGAGCAAGCTCAAGATCACCACATGCAAAGATGATCGGCCACTAAAGCTCCAAGATCGGTACCTTCTCTAGATCCACCAAGATCAAGGTCAAACACAAAGGAGAAGAGAGGAAGAAGAGAACCAAAGGGAGTACTTGCATGTAAATTAGAGGGCTTATATACTCAAAGGTTGGGGGGAGGTAAAGATATGAGGTGTCAAGATATGAGAGAACTAAAAGGGAAATTGTCCCACAAATGATCTTCCATGCAAACACACATGAAAGAGGATCATTAAAACCTACACGGTGTAATGAACACTTAGGTCCACTACACTTACAAGGTTGAAGAAAAGCAAATAGGTAGGCTGCAATACTATCAAGGTCACAACACATCTCAAGAATATGTAAACCATAGTGACCAAAAACAAAGCTAGAGCACCAAGGTCCCAGAAACCATCAACCAAGAGAGTTTTATGGACACAACACCTCATAACCAACTCATAAGGTCGATACATCCATCAAACTCAAGCATCGATGCAAACCCTAATATCATCCCATGATGCCACCTCATCAAACTAGGCTCAACAAGGCTACCCTAAGATTCATCCTCTCTATCATGATGCTAAGGAACAAAAGGTACAACCTACATGTGACAAATTGCAAGATAGACCCTCAACATGGGAAAATTGCAACTTGCTCCAAAACAAGCACAACTAGTGTGAATATCAATCAAATAGGATCAAACTAAAAACACATGCATATTAAATGTTATTAAGGTTCATCACAAAATTATATTAAGGTTTAAGCATCTAATTAAGCAAAGCAAGCACAATCATGCACTAAGCTAGGTCAGGAGCCTTACAACCATAAACCCCTAACAAGGATTTCTACCCTAAAATCATATGCGAAAAAAGATGGGTACTTCCTACTCATATCTTCCATAAGATCCCATGTAGATTCCTCCATGCCATGGTGATTCCACAAACCTTAACTAAAACATTATCTTTTTTCTTCTTCTTCTTGATCCTCCTATCCATGATCAACATAGGTGCCTCCACATACGACACGTCCACATCCAACTCAGCCTCTTCTGGCTACAAATCCAACTCAGTGTTAGGGTGACACTTCCTCAACATCAAAACGTGAAACACCAGATGTAACCTGTGCAACTCAGGTGGTAACTCCAACTTATAGGCCACCTTCTCAACATATGCTACCATTGGGAAATGTCCCATATACCTCAGATCCAGCTGACCTTTCTTCCCAAACCTCAAAACACCTTTCCAAGGAGAGACCTTGAGGTGCACCTTATCTCCCACTTGGAACTCCAACGGGCTTAATGATTATAAACATAAGATTTTTTTCTATCTAGATTTTCCTTTAGTTGTTGTTGTATCATCTTAATCTTCCCTTGCTTCTGTTGTACAAGTTCATGACCTAAAAGTTGATGTTCGCTGATCTCATACCAACATAACAGAGATCTGCAGTGTCTCGCATACAAAGCCTCATAAGGTGACTTGTAAATGCTCCTCTAATAACTATTATTTTAGGAAAACTCTAACAAACTGAGATGCACATCCCAACTGCACAAAAACTACAAGTCTGGCTCTTAAAAGATCTACTAAAGTTTTATTGTCCTCTCAGACTGTCCATCTATCTACGGGTGAAACGTTGTGCTGAACCTCAATTGCGTACCCATGGTTGTATGTAAACACATATAAAAGTGACTGGTAAACTGAGAACCTATATCTGACACGATGGTAATAGGGATACCATGCAAATGTATTGTGCCAACTTCTCAGCTGTGCTGCCTTCATAGGAAGGAAATACCCTGACTTAGTCAACCTATCAAAGATCACCCAAATGGAATCATGGCCTTTGGATGCCCTAGGAAGTCCAACCACAAAGTCCATCATGATATGAACCCCATTTCCACTATGGTATAGGCAACGGTTGCAAAGTCCCTACAACCTATTGACACATAGGGCACTTCACCACAAACTTAGCTACGTCACGCTTCAAGCCAGGCCACCAATACAAGTCTTTCAAATTGTGGTACAACTTGGTACTATATGGATGCATAGCATACATCAAAGAGTGATCCTCTTCCAGAACCAACTTCCTTATATTAGCTACATCAGGTACCACTACTCTATCATGGGAACATACTATCCCATCCTTAGACTCATGGAACCCATCATGCTTCTCGCTACCAAACTCTGCTCAGATCTATTGAACCACAGTATCATCACACTGTGCATCTCTAATATGTTTCCTTAATGTAGTCTCTACCTATATTTGGGACAACAATATTGTGAACAAGGGCACCTCCAACTTGATGTTCATTTTACATAAGGAGACCAACATGTCTGTCTTAAGGAACAACAAAGAGGATAGTTGCCCCTTATCCATAAATGATGATGACAAATACTTCCTACTCAAAGCATCTACCACCACATTCACCTTCCATAGTTGGTAGTCTATGGTTCAATCATAATCCTTGATCAGTTCCATCCAGTGTCTCTACCGCATATTCAACTCCTACTTTGAGAAGATGTATTACATGTTCTTGTGGCAGTGAAGATGTTACAACCCCAATTTTGGGTTCATTTGGTGAGAAATGTAATTTCTCATATTAAATATATTTGAAAAACAAATGATATAATTTGTTTGGAATAAATGGATTTCATTTACAATAGCCTTGATGATTATTTTGTGGGCTTTATTGGCTATTGGGCCCAAATAACAAGAAAATTCAATTAGTTTATGAATAATTGAGTTTTTGAGAAAAGAATAAGATAGAAACCTCTATAAGGCAAAATGATGTAATCTAAGGATGGATTTTGTGCCTCTTGGACTCTTTGGGTCACAAGGAGTCCAAAGTTTCATAAAGAGTGCAATAAGAAAAGAAAAGATCAATTAAATATTTCTTTATTAATAAAGAAATTGAAAAGAATGGTAAAATATCGAAAATAAGTAAAAAGAGGTACAATTGAGTTATCCTTAGTGGAATTTCGTATCCCAAAGATTCCCAATGAGGAAAATACAAAAGAAATAAAGAGAAAACCTCAAAAAGAGTTATTTTAATAAGAAATAACCAAGATAATGAGAAATAATGGACATAGATGCATCTAGAAGGATAATGGGTATCTTTAAAGAGAAATTTCGAAATATTTGAGTTTATTGGGATCCAAGGAGTCCCAATAAAGAAATAGGAAAGAGAAAATACCTATAAAATAAAATAAGAATATAATGTGAATACATTTTTAATGGATTATGTGGTATTATTGAAGAAAGGGTATTTTCTACAAAAAGGAAATATAATTTCATGGTTAATAAGTTAAAAGCCAAGAATGAAGAGAATAAGAGAGAGGATTTTCATATTTCTAATTATCCATGCAATAAAGAATATTAAGAGGTAAGTAGGAGAGAGAATCTTACTTCTCATTGAAGGAATAGGAATCCTGATGGGAGTGGGACTTGTTCCCTCTTAGAGGGGCACGTTAGGGCGTGTATGACCTCCTCTATTTAAGGGGTAGGCCCTCTGGGTCTAGTTCCAGAGGAATCCCACGTCTCCCACCCTCTTCCTCATCTTCTTCTTTCTTCCTTACAATCAAAACCCTAGCTAGGAGGAGAGGAAGGAGCATGAGGTTAGATAGAGCCAAAGCTAGGTTTGGATGAAACCTGAAGTGCCCCGGTGCCGAGGAGGAGCACAGCCATCGAGGTCGTGCCCTATGGTGTGCACAACGACAAGACGTCAGGTTGTAGTGACAGCAGCAAACACATGGTCGATGAGTGGAGAACTAACCATGTTAGCCGTAGTTTGGGGGAGCTTCAGGTGCGCCCAGGTGCGGTGGAGATGGGGCGGCCCTTGGAGGCAACCCCCGAGCCCTGAGGGAGACAGGGCGCACCCACGTTGTGTGTAGATCAGCGGCTGTCGGCGGCCAGAGCGGGAGCCAAAGGTTGAAGACAACTTATGGACAGGATGGACAGAAACGCCCCTCTCGCATGTGAAGGATCGACGATTTAAGTAAGGGCAAATGTATCTTTTCAAAATGTTTCCCAAACCAAGCCGTGCCAACGTTGCATGGGAATGGACACGTGGCAGCCCCCCATTGGCCCGAAGTAAGTTTTTTTGCTAAATTCATAACTAATGATTCGTAGCTCGAATTAGCACGCATAAAATATGAAAGTTGCTCAGAAAAAATGAGGGGAATCCATTAAAAATATAATTGAACCCTGATTCCTGTTGCAATTTGAAAAGTAATGGAAGATGTCAACTTTAATGTGTTAATGTTTAAAGAACCCTATTTTGAGATGATTAATATATTTATAAGAGTTTAATGGATGATTCGAGTTGGTATTAACCTGTTAATGATGAAAGGGCACATTAGGAATAAAAAGGATGAACTTTGCATGTAATTAGTTTAATTTCGAGTTTAATGTGAATGAATAATACTTTAATGGGCCTTAAAACCCTAATGTTGGTGATTAGGACTGCTAATGGCTTTAATTATTCGATTTCATGTATAGAACTGAGTTTTCATGGTTATAAGCTATTTCGAGCATTAAAGTTCTTAATTTGTGAATAAATAACCTTAATATAGAAATTAGGGTTTTTGAATGAATAAAGATGGGATTAATGACGAATAGAGTTCGTATGTGAATTCAATCATAATGAACTATGAATTGATGATAAATGAGTGTAATGATCTTGTCATATATTAAAAGGATAAAAATAGTAGCTTTAATGTAAAAGAGGCTTAACGGACTTAGTTAATGATTAATTATGCCTTAAATATGAAATTGAGGATTAGATGTTGATATAATTAGGGTTTGTAATCAATTATGTTAAATTAGGGTTTCAAATAGTAAAAGATGAAGGGAAACCCTAAAAGTGGACTAGAAACCCTAGAAAGCGAGCTAGATTTAATAGATTATAATGACATGAGTAGTAAAAGGAAATTGTATAATTGTTTCAGGATTCTTGTTGAATGCTTGCTTGCCTATTGGTTGATTGGATTATTTCTGTCTCACACCAACTTGACAGGTATGTGGTTACGCCTATGAATATCCCGAATTAGTTTCTCAAGGATTTTCAAGGTTTTATCGATGACTTGAATTAAACTGTTGGTTGCATTTAATTCATGCAAATTATAATGTGAATATGACTATCACATAAGAGATGTGCCTACTAGCTCAGATCATAGTCCCCTCTGTAGCCTAATGGATTGACCTAGTACATGGCTACCAATGGGGTAGGCCCATCAGGTCATTGAATGACTTAGTACATGTCTACCAATGGGGTAGGACCATCAAGTCATTATGAGTCAGGGATTGGGCTACCTTTGGGTAGGGCCATGTGACTCCATAACCCCAGGAATTGGCTACCTGTGTGGTAGGACCATGGGGGTAAGGATCTACCATATGAGAGAGGTAGTATCCATGTCTACTCCAGGGACGGTACAAAGATAGGGGATAGGAAAGGATTGAGTAGTATTGCTTAAAATGTAATCCTGGATGTTAAATGATATTTGGTTGACTACATTGTTAACATAGTTGCATAATTATTGTTTCCCCCAAATACCAGCTTCTTGCTGACTGACATTTTGTTTGTCGGCATTTTAGGTACAAATGAAAAGAGCAAACAGTAAAGTGTCATATGTGGAACTAAATGAGAATAACTTACACAGGAGGATTAGTTAGATTAGTATCTTCATGGATAGAAGTTTAGAAATCCCAGCTTTTAAAAGGTAACTAAAGTTTTATTTTATACCAGTTTTTAGTTTAGTAGTAGAATTTCATAATTATTATTGATTATTTTTCGAACCTTTGATCTGGGTTATTAGATAATGGCTCTGATCTCTTGGTCTCCCTTAAGTGGGGGGGGGGTTATCGGGAGACGGGGTCGTTACAGAAGATCTTACACTTCTCGCCATAAAGGTAGTGTCTCCATATATTCAATGAATGGACCACCACTACAAGCTCTAGATCATGTGTTGAGTAGTTCTCCTCGTGTTTCTTAAGTTGTTGCAAAGAAAAATAAATCATGTTATTATCTTGCATCAGCACTCAACCCAAACCATACTTTGACGCATCATAGAAGACTATGTAACCTTTCCCTTGCTCTGGAAGAACCAACACCGGTGCATTGGTGAGCTTCTCCTTCAAAGGATGGAAAGAACACTCACACTTGTCATCCCAAACAAATGGGACAAGAAGGACACACCTCCAACAACTCAGTGGAACCAGCCAAAGGGGTTTTTAAGAGAAGGCTATCACATCTATGAATAACATGCAAAGAAAAGCTAGCTATCACTTCTCTAGTGATAAAAGAGTGTGTCACACTCAAGTCAACCAAAATAAATACAAAGTAGAAAGAAGACAAATCATAAAAAAATAACTCCATATGGCCTATCATGACCTGAGGGTTGGCTACTCTTCCAGTTGACTCATAGCATACAATTTAGCCATTGCCTATTGTCACCCTCGTCCTCTGTTGGCCTGCCCATATGAATCACCCTGCAATGCCTGACCACATCCTTAGCCTCCACCACTGCTGAATTGTCATTGTTGTGACCCCTGCTAACTCTAACTCAATTGTTGTGTCACCTCTTCATCCTTCACATGGAAGAACCACTCTGTATGCCCAACCTACTAGTGCACCGTATAATTGTCATTTTCACAAGCTATTTAATATGAATTTTTGTGCACTTATTGTTCATTTTAATATTAATTTGTGCATTATTCAATATCATTAGCCTGTGATACTTAATTTCATCAAATAAATGCAATTTTAATGGTGATGCATGATTTAATATTATTCGAGAGCTTATGTTCATTTTTGTGTATTTTTAGGTAAATCTACAAGAGTCTACACAACTCGATACTACCGACTTTGTTGTCGATGGTACATACATATGCTTTGTTTGGAACATATGGAAATCAATAAGACTTGGTAATACTGACCAAGAAGTCAATACTACTGACAACATCACAGGAATGGATTCAAAATTTATTAAGGAAACTCAATACTACCAACTTCAAGCTCGGTAGTACCCACAACTGCCCAGGAGACTGCAACTATCGAAGGAATTAGTACTAGTGACAAAGAAGTCTATACTACCGACAACATCACAAGAATGGATTCAGCATTTATCAAGGAAACTTGGTACTAGCAACTTCAAGCTTGAAGTACCAACATCATAATTTTCCACCATACTAGTGAAGCCCCAACAAAACTTTCCACCAAAAAAATGAATAAAGTACGTTAGTGAAGCCCCAACATAATTTTCCACCATGCTAAAATAGTGGGCACTGAGAAAAAAAGAAGAATATTTTTATGTTTAGAAGTAAAGAGGGAGAAAGGTTTCCCTAAATGTTTTACAAAAAGATGGAAACATTCACATGATGTAATCTCTTCATTAATTTGTTCTTAGTCATTTGATGAGACTTTCAATACATGCATCATTCCATCTAATAATATTAGGCATTTGAATTTATGCACTTTTTTTATTATCTTCACCATATAGGTTCATCTTGTTTTATTTGTTCATAAATAATTTGGATATTACTTGTGAATCTTCATAAGCCACCTATTTCTTACCATCCATTGTTGATATTGGTAGGACACTTAAATGATTATTCTCCTCAATCGTTCTTATAAGGAGAATTACTTCCAATTAGTTAGTAGCTTAGAATGAGCAATGTAGAATAGGGGAGAACATGATGAACCAAGTGAATGCCTGATGGTCTATGATATTAACTGCTCTCTCGATAATGTTCATTGATCTAAGGGTGGAAATTTTTATGGATGTTTTTGGTCACTTAGGAGTAGTTGATTGTTCGTTGGTCAATGAAAGTTAGTTTGGGACCACTAGGTGGGGATGGTTGAGAAATGAAATTCATATCTTATGTCCTTTTACTGACTTGTCTGAAATAGATCCTAGATTGTGTTGTTTGACGACAAGCAACATTTAAGCTTAGGCGATTTTAATGCACTATATAAATTCATTTTCAAAAATATTTAATATGAATTTTTGTGCACTTACTGTTCATTTTCATATTAATTTGTGCATTATTTACTATCATTAGCATGTGATACTTCATTGCATCAAATAAATGTAATTTAATGTTTCTGAATAGTTTAATATAATCTGTGCGCTTATGTTTGTTTTTGTGGCTTTTCGGGAAAATCTACAAGAGTTTACATAGCTTGGTACTGTCGACTTTGTTGTTGGTGGTACTGACACATGCTCATTTTGGAACATATGGAAATTGAGAAGACTTGGCAGTACCGACCAAAAAGTCGATATACTGACAACATCATAGGGATGGATTTAGAATTTATCGAGGAAACTCGATACTACTGACTCTAAGCTTGATAGTACCGACACCTTCCTAGGTGATGACAATTATCACAGACATCGCTAGTACCGATACCCAGTCAATAGTACTAATACGGTAGGATCATGTAGATCTCAAAATTATGTATAATTTGTTGGTTGGAAATGAATGATGCCTTAAGTCACTTCTATAACTTTTGGGGATTTTGACCAGACCTAATAATCTCATTCTATTCCGTTAGATGACAGTTAAGAGCAAGGAGAGGATAAAGTAGAGAAGAAAGCCACGTTCTGGGAGATTCAGGCACCTTCAATGGATGAATTTGTAGCCAAAATGTAGCAAATCATCACATTCGTTAGAGGGGATCATCTGAACCATCTTCTTTAGGGGTTCTTTTAGTTTTCTAAATGTTTCCCATTTTTTTCTTCTTCTCTCACATGTACTTGACAATGGAAATCATGTGGGGCTAAACCCCTAGTTCCTTAGGACCCGGGTGTTGCCCGATTATGCTTTGTAATTGACTTTTCTGCATTATTATATTCATTTCTCTTAATTTCTGGACTTGTTTCCATCAAAATATAATAAACTATCCATGCTTTATCATCATAGGTAGTTAATTAGACCTATAATTGCTTTGAATGAGGAAATTAAAGATGGGAGAATTCATAGGAGTACATGTTTTATATCGTCCTTTGAGAAAGGTGGCTTATGAATGTGAATAGATTAGCTAGAGTATTTAGTAGTGCACCTAAATAATAATAAAATCATTATGAGAGTGGGATTGGTATTAGATTAGGTAGTGAATTATGTAGTGAGAGAGGGGAATTATTGCTATATGTCTCTTAGTCCATGGTTAGGAGAGATGTTTATTAACTTAGGCAAAACTGTAATCCTAAGGAATTCTCTCCAATTCAGATGAACAAACAATAATTACAGATTTATTTTCTATTTTGGATAATTCAAATTTCACAAAAGTTTTCATCGGCCTAGCTGATCGCATTATAGTAAGTAGTAGTTTCTGGATTAACGTTTTACGAAGTTTGACATTCGGGCCTCTTAAGGCCTATATTAAAGTGAGATGTACAATTACTTCTGACGTGTAGTTTATGCATATCAAGTTTTTGACGCTGTTGTCAGGGAAATAGCAACTCCAACACTACAAGTGTTGAGATGGCCACTCTAGCCACAACCTTTACTTTTTTTTGTCTTTTAATGCTGAATTTTAAATATCATTTATTCAGTCATTAGTATATGTTCTCACATTGTCTTCAAAAATTTCATGTACTAGTGCATGGTTCACACTAGAGCTCATGATTATGGAGTTTCATCTCCGAAGGGCATGAGTTAGGAGGAGCCCTTATGCTAAGGAAGAGAGTATGGTAACATAGCAGGAAGGTTGATTCCAACTCGACCACCAAATACTCCAACACTTCCACTAGAGGTGTCTTCCTCAATAGCTTAGCTAGGGACAATAAAATGAGAAGCAATAAATGTGGGAAGCTATAAGATTGATGCAGGGCTGGTGACATTGGTCAAGTCATAAGATTTTCATGGTCATAGCACTGAAGATCCAATGATGCACATAAGAAATTTTGTGGTAAGTGGAGGTATGGTAAAGATAGACAGAGTATCGACTATTGTGATCTACTTGAAACTTTTCCCATCATCATTGGAAGACAACACCAAGTCTTGGTTCTACAGCCTTCCCCCTAAGTCAATTGAAACATGGGACCAGATGATAGACCCTTTCTTTGAGTGTCACTTCCAACCTCAGAAGATGAACGAGCTAGTCAGAAAAATAAACAACTTCAAGCAGTAGTCAGAACATTCTTACTCTAAAGCATTGGATGGATATCAGAACATGTTGAGGAAGGTCCCTCATCATGGGATCGATCTATATGGCCAAGCAAAGATATTTTATTATGGGATGCACTAAGAGGAAAGGACCACATTGGATAGTCCATGAACATGATTCTTCCTCAACAACAAGTCATCTCGGTGTCATGAGATCCTGAAGAATATGGCTAAGAACCAGTCTTGGGGAGAAGAAAGAGAATGTCAGCATCTATTAAATGTGTTGGGGAGTCCAAGGTGATATTGACATTGAATGAGAAGTTGAACTTGATTGCTAAGAAATTATATGCCAAGCATGGAAGCTCTTCTTAAGGAGAGGAAGAGGACTACATATTTGCATGCCATCAAAAGTATAAGGGAAATGACTATTCCTGGAGGAAAGATCCCAAGTTCTCTTGGAAGGACCCCAATAATTGTCAATAAGACCCATCACAAGCACAGAATTAAGGAAATGCACAACAACATGAAAGGTACCCAAGTAAAATTGATCGCAATACATGCTAGGTAAGGTAGTTAGCAAGAATGAAGCTATCATTGGCCAGACTCAGAGGGAACTAAAGGATCAAGGAGCACAAATTCGTAGTATAGAGATTCAGATCTCTTATATAGGAGCGGAAGCAGCTTCTTTGAAGAAAACTTGGCCAGTAGGGGCTAATAGGAAATACTGACATACCATCTGGAAATCAATAAGTCAAGGAAGTGTTGTTGCGCAGCAGCAAGAAAGTGCTTAATGACAAATAAACTGTCCCAGAAGCAAAGGATGCCACATGTTACACAGGATCAACAGTGACTGTTGATATAGATGAGACAGATCATGTAGCAGAGGACAAGACAAATGATGAAGAAACTCATGAACCAAAGGAGATAAGAAAGAAGGCATACATCCCACCTCATTAAAGGAAAATGTTGAAGCCAGTGCCCTTCCTAAACAGTTTGAAGGTAACCAAGGTCGAGCAACAATTTCAGAAGTTTCTAGACAGTTTCAGAAAATTGCATGTCAACATTCCTCTCATAGATACAATATAGAAGATTCCTTCGTATGGAATTTTTTGAAGGATATAATCAATAAGAAGAGGAGAATAGCTGACTCAGATGTGGTGGGGTTGATGGAGCAAGTTAGTGCTTTCATTTTGGAAACATTGCCATAAAAAAGCAAGATCTAGGTTGCTTCAACATATCATCCTACATTGACCAAATTTGGAGAGGCTTTGTGTGATTCAGGGGAAAGCATTAATCTTATGCCCATGACAATCTTCAAGAATTCGAGTCTTAAGGAGTCTTAAAAAAGCAATATGACCACAAAGCTGGTAGATAACTCAGTGGTTAGGCCATTTAGTACATGTGAGTATGTTATTGTCAAGGTGGACATATTTGTACTCCCAAAAGATTTTGTGGTGATGGAAATGTAGGATGATCACAGCAACAAACTACTACTTGGGAGTCCATTTCAAGCCACTATAGACATGATACTTGAGATCGGAAGAGGAAGATTAAAACTGGGGATTAAAGACTACCATTTTGAAATCAAGATGCCTGAGTCTACAAAGATGACTACAGAGAAGGCATAGTGTCATATTCTATAGCAGGTCCAAGGAAAGATGTATTTATTTCTTGGGAGGCCATTCCTAGACACGGATCATGTGATGACACAAGTTAACAAATGCATGTTGGTTGGTGACATATTGGAGGAAACAAAGGAAGTTTCATTGGCCAAGGCAGTTCAATACCCAAATGATGAAGACGAGGAACATTGCCCAACAACATTTGAAGAGGCAGCTTCTTCCACTCTTGTGCTCGCATGTCAACAATTGCCTTTAGAGGAATGTCTCATGAATTTGGTGGATGATTATACCCATCACTATTCTTTGGAGGATTGTGTCTTGTTTCTCAAGGAACTACCATGTTACTACACTAGTCATTGAGGATCTACGACCACCTCCCCTACCTTTAGTCCCATCTTTGTTGTGTCCCCCAGATCTAGAGCTGAAGCCATTACCGCCACACTTGAAGTACATTTTCTTGGCAGCAGAAAAGAATCTTTTGGTTATCATCTCGACTTCATTGAGAATTCAGGAAGAGGAGAAACTTCTTGTGGTTTTGAAAAACCGCTATGCAGCATTTGGATGGTCTGTAGCAGACATAAAGGGGATCTCCTCTAGCTTTTTCCACCATAAGATCAGACTAGAAGAAGGACACAAGCCCATAGTGCAATATGAGTGATACTCTTGACCCCATCATGATTGAGGTGGTGAATAAGAAGGTAGTAAAACTCTTATCCGTAGGTATAATATATGATATATCTGACTCTAGTTGGGTTAGTCCAACCCAAGAGGTTCCTAAGAAAGGGGGGGTAATGGTCACAACTAATTCAAATGATGAATTGATTTCTACTATGCTGGTGATTGAGTGGAGAGTATGTATTTATTATAGATTTTTGGACACCATCAATTTGAAAGACCATTTCCCGCTCCCCTTTATCGATCAGATTCTTGAGTGGCTCACTGAGCACTCTCACTTTTGTTTTCTAGACGATTATTTTGGATACAAATAGATTTATATCGAGCCACAAGATCAAGAGAAGTCAACCTTCACTTGTCCTATGGCACTTTCGCGTAACGTCGGATGCCTTTTGGTCTTTGCAACACACCGACTACCTTTCAGAGATGTATGCTTGCCATCTTTTCTGAGATGGTGGATAAATATCTGGAGGTATTCATGGATGATTTTTTGGTGTATGGGGAATCATTTGATGATTTCCTTGACAATGTTGATAAGGTTTTGCAAAGATGCTAAGACACTTGCCTAGTTTTAAATTGGAAAAAATGTCCCATGATGGTGAGTGAGGGGATTGTTTTGGGACATTGTGTCCAATAAGGGAATGGAGGTTGACCCGGTAAAAATAGAAAGTCACCTCCAAGATACCTCCACCATCATCAGTGAAGGAGTGAGGAGATTTTTAAGACGTCATATTTTACTGAATTTTTATAAAAGATTTTTCAAAAGTTGCCAAACCGCTCTCTAAGTTAATGGAAAATGATACTTTTTTTTTATTTTGGAGAGCGATGTTTGAATGCATTTGAGGTGGTGAAGGAGAATTTGGGGTTCACACTTATTGTCCAGGCTCCAAATTGGATCCAACCCTTTGAGTTGATATGTGATGCATACGATTACGTAGTAGGGGCTGTTCTAGGCCAATGTCGAGACAAGGTTTCCGCTATCATTTATTATGAATCTAAAAATCTTAATGATGACCAATTAAATTACACAACAAAATACAAAGAGTTATTGGTGGTTGTTTTTTCTTTTTGAAAATTTCGCCAATATTTGATAGGGGCCAAGGTTATTGTGTGGACGGATCATATGACAATAAAAAAATTGTTGTAGAAGAAGAATGCAAAACCTCGATTGATTAGATGGATACTACTATTGTGGGGAGTTGATATTGAAATCAAAGATAAAGTTAGAACTGAGAATGTAGTAGAAGATCACTTGTCTAGGCTTGAAAGGGTGGATGAAAAATATATAGATATGCCCATTGTAGAAGAATTCCTAGATGAGAAGCTCTGTGCCATGAAAAGCAAAGATTTGTGGTTTGCAAATATTGTGAACTACTTGGCATATGGAGAGCTATCAAATGATTGGGTATATCAAGAGAAGAAGAAATTCTTCCATTCTTTGAGGTATACATATGGGATGATCCCATCTTGGTCAAGTAGTGTAGGGATGATATTATGAGGAAATATGTGTTAGATTGTGAGTATGAGAGTATTTAGGCACATTGTCATTATTTACCTACTGGGGGCCATCATGCTACTTCTAAGACTGCAGCCAAGGTTTTAGAATGTGGTTTCTATTGGCCTATGCTTTTTGAATATGCATATATTTTTGTGCTTCGTTGTGATTCATGTCAACGCACATGTTATATTTTGAAATGACATGAAATGCCCTTAAATGTTTTCAAGAGGTTGAAGAGTTTGATTTATGGGGAATTTATTTAATGGGACCTTTTGTGTCTTTGAATTCTAATTTATATATATTAATTATTGTTTACTTGTGTCTAAGTGGGTGGAAGAAATTCCAACCCGCACCAGTGATGTCCAAGTTGTATGCAGGTTTGTGAAGGATCACATCTTTTGTAGGTTTGTAGTTCCCAAGTTGATAATTAGTGATGGTGGATCTCATTTCACCAATAGGAAATTTGGTGTGCTTTTGAGCAAATATGGAGTAAGACATAGGGTAGGTATTCCATATCACCCCCAAACCCAAAGATAGGTTGAGGTGACTAATAGGGAGATTAAGACAATCTTAGAGAAGACAATCTCAATCAATGAGACTAATTGGAGCATGTTGCTTAATAATGCTCTGTAGGCATATAGAATGACCTATAAGACACATATAGGTACCACTCCTTGTAGGTTAGTTTATGGGATAGCTTGTCACTTACCTGTGGAGTTAGATCATAAGGCTAAATGGGCCCTGAGAAAATTGAACTATAATTTTGACAAAGGAAAAAAAGAGTATGTTAGAAAGGAATGAGTTGGATGAGCTAACCTATGAAAGCTCAAGGATCTACAAAGAGAGAGTGAAAAAATCCATGATCACCACACCCTACATAGAGTTTTTACTCCATGACAGGAGATTCTTCTATTCAATTCTAGGTTGAAATTGCATCCCAGTAAGTTGATCTCTAGATGGAGTGGGCCTCTTGAGGTGTTTAACCCCCCCATGGAGTGTTAGAGATAAGAAATGGGGCTAGTCATTCTTTGTCAATGTCCAGCAGCTTAAACACTACTTTGGGGGAGATGGTGATTAGGAAAGAAGAGGAGTTGAAGCTCATTGAGCTTCAATGATCTTTATTCTTTGATTGTTGAGCCTAGGACATAAAATAAGGGCACTTGTTGAGAGGCAACCCAACCATCATTTTTGTTCTTTCAAATTCTAGTTTGCAATTTTCATTACTGTAGTTTGCATTTTATTCATTTTTTAATGTAAAAAAGGTACCTTGATCAGTTTGTATGGTGTGTAGGCTGAGTATTAGTCAGTAGTACCGATCCAAAAGTCGGTAGTACCGATGAGGTCTCAGGGAAAAGGATCTAGTTTCATAAAACAACTCAGTACCACCGACCACCAAGTTGGTAGTACTGACGACATCATAGGGAGGCCAAAAAATTTCAAGGAAACTTGTTACTACCGACCATCAGCTCATTAGCACTGACTTTTTGTAGAAAAGGTTCTAAATTGACTGATAAGGACTTGGTACTACTGATGTAAACTCTACTATACCGAAGAAAATGCAAGCTCTAGTTTCAAAACACCAAAATCATGCTCTGGAGCACCGAGAATTTAAAACAACTCCGTACTACCGATAAAAAGTTAGTAGTACCAACACCAGAAGACAAAGAATCCACATGATCGCCATCGACGATTGAGATTCATTGCATCTAATGGTCGGTACAAAGATCTGTCACTCAAGTCGGTACTACTGACTTCCATCGGCACTACCAACATATGGCAACCTGAGTCTACTAAGATCGGTGAATCAGAGCCTTCAGTACCACCTACTGGTACTGAGTCAAATAGATTATGGAGAAAACATTTCTACTACTAACTCTAAATCAGTACTATCGATGTACAGATAGTAGGCTAGTTGGGTGCTATATAAGGAGGGGTTGTTTTTAGTTTTTCTTCACACCTCCTCTGAGCAAGTTTGAGCAAGCATCCTCAGGCATTCATAGTCTACTCGGAGCATCTTTCTCTCCATCCCCTCCTAGTACCAATGACGACGTCCAAGATTGGTGCTTCTTCATCGGTTGGGTGGACTGAGTTGATTCCAAAACCAAACCATATCACCCATCCCAATGCCAACATGATGAAGATATATGAGGACTTAATGAAGAGGGAGGCTATTACGACATGATATGGAGATTGTACATTCCTCACCTCTTTGGGATTCACTGAGAATATGTGCCTAGTATGCAAGCATCAATGGTTGGTGGGTGATCATCCATTCTTCAGTGTCATGCTCACTTTCTTGAATCCCATCTGTGAGTTCCTAGCCTCACTGGAGATATGCATCATCCCTGAGCATGGGGATGGATGGATGGATGGAGGGTCATGTCAACTTTTATATTTTCAACATCAACTTTCATTTGATGTTGAGGCATTTTAGTTCCATCTATGAGTGGCCAATTGATGAAGAATTCTTTGTGTCCTGCAACATCGACTTCAAGAATGCATGGGAGCTTTTGACAGAGGTTCCAGAAGGCTACCATATTAGACACTCAAACTCCATCACTGACATCGAGAACCCTTTTTCTCACATCCTGCTTCACCTCATCTCTAACACCATCTTCACAAAGTTAAGCCAGGGGCAGGGGAAAAATCAAGTTGTCGTCTACTTCCTCTACGAATTGCTTGAATTGGTAGGAAAGAATATAGACTTTGGTTCTTTCTTTCTCTAGCATATGATGGGCATAAAGTGACTGGTGAAGAGGGATCCTCCTATCCATTTTGAAGGACTAATCATGTCGATAGTGTTGCACCTTAACCTTGATCTCTGCATAGCTAGATATCTGAAGGCCTCTGCCATATTGGACTTAAAGCAATTCAATAGAGAAAACATCTTCCATGTATGTTAGGGGACAATGTACACATGTTGTATAGTGGGCACGTAGTAAAAGGAGTGGGAGCTCCCCGATCTGGTCTTTGACTTGCAGGAGCTTTACCTCATGAGGTGGCATGTAGACAGCTCTTCAGAGGAAGATGTAGAAGAAGACAATGCTAAGGAAGAACAATAGTAGGAGTAAGAAGAAGAGCAGGAGGTGGAACCCACCATCCCCATTACAAGGAGGAAGGTCAAGCACAAGCACCCATGCACATATGGAGCCTCCAGATCTTCTGCTCCACCACCTTCATTGGAAGATGATTTGTACTCAATGGTGGGCATATATGGAATTTTGCAGGAGATACAACAAGGGAAAAAATAATAGATGGCTACATTGGCAGGAACCCTTGATGTCCAAGGACGGCTCTACAACAACTAGCATGTGATCTTTGAGAATGAGCAATTTCTCTTAGCCAACAAGAGAACATGCACACATTCCTGTAGCGGATGGAGGGCTACCAAAAGCCATTCTTGAAAAATTACTAAAGCCATGGCTATTTTGGTGATTATCCACAACCACCAAAAATGCCATAGCAACCATCAATTTCTTGAGGACTTTCTACCCCTTTAATCCTATCATGCCACAACCACCACCACAACCCTTGTGATTGGTACCACTGTTCCACCTCTTAAGTTAAAATTTTGACTATGCTGTCATAGTCAAGTTCACGCTTGGGGGTTCTAGAACATCTCTATCCATTAGTTTTTCTTTTTCTTTTAGTCATTATTTGCTTTTTAGCTTTTACTTTTCTAAGTTTTAGGATCCACGATCTATCTAGTGTAAAGTGAACCTTAATGTATGATTCTTGTCATTGTCATCTTCTCTCGTGTGTTTACAATGGAAAATTAAAAATAAAAGAAAATTGAAATGAACAAATATTTGGTTTAGGGGCAAATTTCTTGAGTTGCACCATGTAGAGGAAGTGTATGGGCTAGTCAGATTAAGGACATTTGATATGAATGGACATATTAATTATTCATGTAATGTGAATGAGGATATGGTTTGAGACTATATTGATCAAACAATCAACATGATCTTAAATTGAAATTTAAGAAAGAAATCCTAAGGTTACCTTGTTCACAGGTCATTAGAGAGGGAGATATCATATTTCATGAAATGCATTGTCTCTTAATTATGTGATTCCATCCATTTTCCATTCATTTTGACTCACCACCTTAAGATGATCAAGTAATCTGAATTATTTCCTCTTGTTTGCATTGCATGGCATAATACGTGACATGGTAGTTAGTTCTTTTTAATTGCATCAACTAAAAAAATAAAAAATATATGCATAAACAATTTATGTGCATATTAATTTAGTTGCATAACAATTACATGTATATTGCATGCATTTTCATTATTCATTTTTTTATATCATGTGTTTACATTGTTCTCTTCTAAAAAAGAATGCAATTACACACATTCATACCTAAAAAAAACCAAGAAGGAAAAAATGAATCAAGTATGTTAGTGAAGCCCCAACATAATTTTCCACCATGCTAATATAGTTGTCCAATGAGTATAAAAAAGAAGAATGTTTTTATGTTTGGACGTAAGAAGGGAGAAAGGATGCCCTAAACTCTTTATAGAAAGATGGAAACATTCACATGATGTAATCTCTTCTTAAATTCATTCTCATTCATTTGATGAGATTTTCAATACATGCATCATTCCACCCAATAATATTAGGCATTAGGATTCATGCACTTTTTTCATTATATTCACCATATAGGTTCATCATGTTTTATTGTTGCATAAATAATTTGGATATTACTTGTAAATCTTCATAAGCCACCTTTTTCTTACCACCCATTACTCTTATCAGTAGGCCACTTAAATGATTATTCTCATCAATAATTCTTATAAGGAGAATTGCTTCGAATTAGTTAGTAGTTGGGAAAGAGCAATGTAGAATAGGGGATCACATGATGCACCAAGTTAATGCTTGATTGTCTATGATATTAACTGATTTCCGTATAGTTATTCATTGATCTAAGGGTGGACATATTTTATGGATGTTTTTGGTTGCTTAAGATTAGTTGATTGTTCAGTGGTAAATGAAGGTTGATTTGGGACTATAAGGTGCAGATGGTTGAGAAATGAAATTCATATTTTATATCCTTTTACTGATTTGTCTCAAGCTAACCTGAGAGTGTGTTTCTCGGGGACGAGCAAAATTTAGGATTAGGGGAATTTGATGCACCGTACAATTGTCATTTTCACAGTCTATTTAACATGAATGTTTGTGCACTTATTGTTCATTTTCATATTAATTTGTGCATTATATACTATCATTAGCATGTGATACTTAATTGCATCAAATAAATGTAATTCTAATGTTCCTGAATGATTTAATACTATCCAAGTGCTTATGTTTGTTTTTATAGATTTTAAGGTAAATCTACAAGAGTTTACATAGCTCAGTACTACCGACTTCGTTGTCGGTGGTATCAACACATGCTCAGTGTGGAACATATGAAAATCAAGAAGACTCGATAGTATCGACCAAAAAGTTGATACTACCAACAACATCACACTAATGGACTCCGAATTTATTGAGGAAACTTGGTACTATCAAATTCAAGATCGGTAGTACCAACAGTTGCCTAGACGACCACATCTATTAAAGGTGTCAATATTACCGACACACAGGATAAGGCAGATCTAAAAATTAAGTCTAATTCAACGAATGGTAATTAACGAAGCCTCAAATCATGTCTATGACTTAGGGGGATTTTGGCCAGACCTAATAATCTCATTCTATTTAGTTGGATGGAAGCCGAGAGCAAGGAGAGGAGAAAGCAGAGAAGAAAGCCACATTTTGGGAGATTTGGGCACCTTCAGTGAATGGATTTGCAGCCAAAATGTAGAAAATCATCACATTCATCTGAGGGGATCATCTAGACCATCTTCTTCAAGGGTTCTTATGGTTTTCTAAATATTTACCATGTTTTTGTTCTTCTATCCCATATACTTGACAATGGAAATCATGTGGGGCTAAATCCCTTGTTCCTTAGGACCAAGGAGTAGCCCGACTATGCATTGTAATTGACTTTTATGCATTAATATATCAAATTTTCTTAATTTCTAGACATGTTTCTATGAAAATATAACGAACTGTCCAAGCTTGATCACCATAGGAAGTTAATAAGACCTATAATTACTTGAAAATGGGAAATTAAAAGTTGGAAAATTCATAAAAGTTCATTTTTATATCGCCCTTTGAGGAAGGTGGCTGACGAATATGAAGAGATTACCCAGATTATTCATAAAACACCTAAATAATAACACAATCGTTACGAGAGTGGGATTTCTATTAGATTAGAAAGCGAATTACATAGTGAGAGAGGGTGATTCTTGCTATAGGTCTCTTACTCTAGGGTAAGGAGAGATGTTTATTAATGTTATGATGTTAATTGCAATGTTAACTGAGGTGAAATTGTAATCCTAAGGAATCACTCCAATTGAGATCAACAACCAATAATTTTAGATTTATTTTTTGTTTTGAATAATTAAACATTCAATCAAGTTTTCACTGGTCTAGTTGATCACATTACAATTAGTAGTAGTTTCTAGATTAACATTTCCCTCAGTTTGACATCCGAGCCTCTTAAGGCCTATAATAAATTGATACCTACACTTGCATTTGACATGTAGTTTACTTCTATCACCTACCCACACTTATAGAAGGTCTTGCTCTCATATCATGGCCTAGATGTCCCTATCACTGACACTAATGCAACACTATGAGCTCCTATCAACAAAAAGGTATGACCTCTACTCTTGCTTAGTGAACACTGAGACTATAATGTCGACCATTGATGTGACTCAGGTGCTAAATACCTAGGCTTCTTGAAGCCTCCAGACGATTGTCCTTGATGTTGTGTCAGTCTCTTCATGGCATTCTCCTCTTGTTTTTCTACTACCGACCCCTCTATACTCTTGATTTATTCCACAAACATGGCAAACCACTCATTATTCTCTAAAGATGATATTGGTGTCATCAACTCAGAGCTTAAACCCTTCTCAAAATGCCAGATTCTCTCCTTATTTGTTGTATCCATGTGTGAACAAAGCCTAATAAGCTCCATGAACTTCACCTCATACTTTTTGATTGTCATAGATCCCTGCCTAATCTTCTCAAACTAAGTCATTTTCTCATCCACATAAGTCTCTGGGAAGTATCAACTCATAAACTCTCGTCAAAACACTAGACGTTTTCTTCTACCAATGGCCATCACTCCCTTTCAACGGGTACACTACGTGCTTCACCTTATCCTCTTTAAGGATATTCAGGATCTTGAAGGTCTTTTCCAACTCTATCAATGACATGTTACAATCAGTTTGGTCTGACATACCGACATACCCCAACACCCCCACACGGCTTAACCTCCCAAAGGTCTTCCCAGAACCCTAGGATTCCACATTGGGAACAACTACCGTTGCTTGGGTTAGGGCATTCTATCCACCATATGCATTATCTTAGCAATAAATTGTCCAAACATGGATTGAAAAGTTGGATTAGCCATAGTTTCTGGGTAAAATTGAGGTACTTCAGGGACTCCATCATCTCTTGCCTTCCGCCTGGCACCACATCCTGGTGTAGCAACACTACTCTCCATATGTCCTTTGTGTTCACCAGACATATCCTTTCTTCTCTTCTTCTTCTTCTTCATAAGTAGAATTTATGATTAAACATGTCAGATGACATGAGAACAGATGCAAACCTTAGTCATATGTCCCTACAGACTCAGTGAACCTAAAACTCTGATACCAAGCTTAACTGTGACACACTGATGACAAAAAATGAGATAATTCAAAACAAAATGTAGAACTAATACTAACATCCAGACTACTAGAAAACATGATAATTTAGAATAGATTCCATATAACCACAAAATCTGAAACATATTACATATGAGTCCACGAACTATGCCACTTGTATTACATATTATGCCACAAGATGATGCATATCACTGTTCACTTGGCCAACTTGCCACAACCTCTTACATATAACCACATGTTCACATATACAATTCATATTTGCAAAACCATGGCATATTGCCAAAAACTGGTAACAATATACAACATCCACATAACACTCCCAACGTTTAGAAACCAAGTTATATAACCCAATCACAGAGGTACAACCACATAAAATAAAATTCTTACCATCACCAAGACCTGATTATAGTCATTGTCAAAATATTGGGGATCAAGATGTAAAGGACATATTGTCACTTGCACCTTGCATACTCAATAGTATGCACTTCATGTTTCCCTTGGGAATACATGTTTCACCATCCAACAAAGTTTTTACTCTGGAATGCATCTATGGAATGGGGAACTACATGATTAGGGTTTCACTTAATTAATTAAGCCATTTGGGTATCTTTCAGCATCAATCAAGTTCCAACATACAAACCCTTAACAAATTTTACAAAAATAAGGGTAGGATACAACTCCAGAAGATATAAAACATATGAGGTATGAATTGGACCCATCATCACTTGATACCACTTCCATACAAGGCCATCAACTAGGAAGTAACAATCTTTTATCTCATCACTGGAGGATGCCTCCTCACACTTGGCATTGGAAAAAAGCCTCTTCCAATTCATTAGACCTAATCACATAATTGTTGCACATCATAATTATCTCATCATGCCTCATAAAGGCACATAATCATCACAATGTGTCATATAAAAAACACCATGTTTAGACCCAATCACTAGCTATGATATTCATTCCACTTGCAATGTTAGGGTTATACAGGTATGAGAGAGAAAATATCAACTCATGACATTCGTTCAAGAAAACTCAACATGTAAATCATACACTTGAGAATTAGGGTCAGTGTTATGACCGCATCTGAGCTTAATTGGTAAACTAGGGTTTACCTGGATGATTATATGCTTAATTGGATTTATCATTGCTTAAATATAATTAATGATGATAATTCAATGACATTTTAAACCTAATAAGAATATTAAGTGTTCTATAGTTTGAGAAATTAGGGTTTGACAAATATAAACCCTAGTTAGCTAAAATTAGGGTTTTGATGGTACATGAGTATGGAATTTGATCAGGATAGCAGTGTGGTAAATGATTTTTCATATTTTCTAAAAATTTTGTATTCAATTGAATTTTGTATAAGATATTTATAACTCAATCATGCACATTGGAGAAAAATTTCAGAATATTAGAGTGTTCTTTGAATGTAGTTCTCGGTCAAACTATACTTTGACCAAAATGCTGACAGAGTGGTTTTTAGTAGTGTAGTGTTTTATTTTTTGTTATTTATTGGTAATAGAAAATTATCTAAAATTTTTATTGGATATCTAAAACTCAATCATAAACAACATGTAAAAATTTCATAATTTTTTGATGCGTTTAGACCTTATCTGTAGATGAATTACAGTAACTAACATTTCTATTGAATTCTGGATAGCAGTGCACTATTCAATTTTTATTTATTTAATGGAAGCTTGTAATGATCGAAATCTTTAATTGAGGCTTTGTAACTCAATTATACAAAATATGATAAATTCTCATAATTTTTGGAGAAGTTTTGATCTCTGAAATACACACATTCGTAGAAACCTTTTTTTATGATAGAAAAATCTGCTGAAATAAGAAAAAGTTTAGTGAGGGGTCAATGTGCAATTAACCCAAGCAGCTCAATTGCTCTATATGGTCAACCTAACACACAAGGAGGTATCATGATTCATGATTCAATCTAGAGAAACGAAATCCTAGAGAGAGAGAGTTAAGGTTTGAGAGGAGAAATTGATGGAGATGCTGACCTAGGGTTTTGCGGTCCGAGGAGTGATGAAATCATGTAAGTTTATCTTCATTGTATATAGTTTCATGGTGAATCTTCTCTCACATGTCAAAATTCCGTCCCTCCTCTGATTTTATCCAAAATGGTATCACAACTTCCCTTTTTCTCACTCTTTCTTCATAATCCCTCATTTTTAGGATTTCCGAGTTGAAAGGAAGAAGAATTTGGTGAATTGCTAGGGATTTAATATGGATTCGAGATTTTCAAACATGGGATACGTTTCTAAGGTGTTTTCACACCTTATGATGACAGGGAACTTTCCTTTAAACAGTATATTGCACAAACATTGGTTAAATCAACCATAATCTTTAATTTCTTAGTATGCGACTACCCACCCTGAATTGTCTATTTGTTCTAAGTTGTTGCAAAATGATATGAAAAGGATTCTTCCTTTGTTTGAATGAATTTAAGATGATAAAATCATATTATAAATGTATACAATGCATTCTAATGAGAATTCCCTAAGTATTCATAGAGGTTATAAGAGTAAACTGAAATATAGGGAATTTGTCTATGACTGAAATTTGTTGTATAAGTAAAAAAGAGAAAGTTGCTTATCAAGATCCCCTTGGTTTTGAATGATTATTTATCGAAATTCATAGTACATATATGTCAAATATTATCTTGGATTTTGTTTAAAGTGAGTAGTATTTGTTTGGTATCTTAGTGAAGAGGGTGAAACCCTAGATGCGAGGAAAGTTGGATATTTGCGAATAGATATCGTGAAATCCATTTGAAGATATTTTCTTGACATGATAGACTTTATTTATTCAATGCTATTATTGATGCATGATATCCCAGTAAATGGCATGGAAACCCAAATCCAGAGCTCAGTTCTAAGGTTTCATAAATATGTTGATTTTATATGATTTGTTGATAGCAGTCTTTATTTAGTGAATGTTTATGTCGCATGAAATCTTTATGGGAGCCATGGGAATAAGTTGTTGCCTAGTGAGAGGTGACAAGATGTGTGATGGCCTTGTGAGACATGAGAATACTTGTACAACCAGTGAAATGAATACCTTTGTCTAAGGACCTAGAGTTAATGGTTACATGTTACAGAGGTAACAATGCTATGTCGTGATCTAAGGGTTTGATACCGAGATCTAGTAATTATGATAATAATGTGAAGGGATGAGAATTACCAGTAATGTGATAAGGGATTGAGATCCTAGGTATCATGTGTTGTAAAGATTTTAAAAGTACGTGATAGATGTATTACACCTTTCTTTGTAGCATTCGTTGTGATTAAATGAAACCCTAATGGTAGGGTGTTCAATGAATCAAGTATTGTGATATCAATGTTCTCAGTTATTATTAATAATTCTTGTCATGTTGAGTAATTAAATCTTAATTGAGTTATGAGATGCACAACTCAAGATTTGGGTTGATATTCACATTCTTTGAGAAATTACAGATAACTTGCAGGTGCTATTGATGATTACTCATATGTCACGTAATTAACTCTTATTAGTGTAATAAGATTATAAATTGCACTATTCTAGTGTGTATGTGCCAAGTGGACATGTAATCTGTTTATTTAAGAATTTTAGTCTGCCAGCGTGTATAGTATGTTGATTACTCAGTATATTACATTGTTTTGAATATTCTTCTCTGCCAAGTTTAGAATGATATACATGTTGTATTATAACTTCAAATAAGTAGATGTGACACCATAGAGATACCAGAGTCAATTATAAGTAATATAAGGGTACAATGTAGAAAAAAGCTTTCTAGGAATAATAAAATAATAGACTTAGGATCCCTGAACACCATAGAAACCCTATGTGAGGTCTGCACCTTAGGGGTGAAATGACCGAACCCCAATAGCGTCCAGTATACGGGGGTCAGAACGTGCTATCAGGTGGCACTGGGGATGAAGTCGTAGTGGAAGTCTCCTTAAATTATAGTTTGTAGTGTCCAACATCAACCATATGTCATGGTGGTGCTAGAGTTTAGAAAATCCAAGAGGAGGCTTGACTCTCCTCCTGTATGCTCAGGTTAGAGGAGGAGTCCAGTTTAGGTCAGAGAGCCATTTCCCTATTGTAGACCAGGAGAATATGCAGACTTAGCATTTCCCAGCTGTGTCCGCTAAGTCTTGTATGGTGTGATAGTAGTGCACTATGAGTCTTCATATGTAGAGTACACTGCATATGATCAGGGCATAATAAAATGAATGAGAGGTCAAACAAGTGTGTACAGTTATTCAATTATTCTTTGTATGTTTCTGAATTATTAGTTCTATTTATGATCAATCAAGCATTTCATATATTGATTCACTCTTATAGATATTTAGAGTATCCTGCCATATTTATGATTATCAATTATTAGACTCTTTAAAGCTTACTGTTGTTATAATTGATATCAATTGCTCAAAAGTATATATGTAATTATATAAGTGCTTTAGATTGTTTTTTGAAGTACTCATTCACTGAGCGAGTAGGCTCACCCCTCTACTCACATTTTTTAGGGAAATCACATGGACTTGAAGAAGATATCATTGCATCAGTGTAGATCTCCCACAAGAGTTAAGTCTGAGTATAGCTAAGTTCAATCAATCTTTGTCACTCTAGGTTCTTGTAAAGAAATAAGAGAGAGTTGTAAATGATGATGTATAACATTATTCCTCTTTTAGCAATATGTGTGAATCAACAAGTCTTATGTGCTTAAAAGTATGAGGAACATAATGAATGTTCATACATGCATTTTTACTGTTGAAATCAGATTAGAGAAATCAATGTTTAGATTCCCTTGTAAAGTTGGTTTATGTGGTTCATTGCGAGAATACAAAGAGTTTTGAAAGAGAAGAAAAAGTTAAGGGTGATCTTTGGATTATGTTAAATCCTCAATTTATGACCTAATCTCATGATTATTGGAAATTATGAGATCGGGGTGTAACAACTTGGTATCAGAGCTTAGGATGAGTTGTCAGGGACCATTAAGTTAGTAAGTTAGAGTCATAATTGTGGTAGATAGGAGATGGTATGATGTTAGCTCTAGGGATTTGAGTATTTGGATATCCTGGCTCGGTATTTGAGTACTTGGATCAACCAGTATCAAGCTACTCTGTCTATTCCTTCATGTATACCCTATCCAGGTATACAATGGAAGGATGGGCTAGAGAGGAACCCTAGAAATATTATGGGTAGAAACAAGATAAGTAATATGAATTAAGAGCATAAATATAAAATTAGGTAGAACTTTCATTTCATATTGTTGTTTTATTAGAGATGAATATAAATGCTCTTATATGTTTGAATTCAGATATTTAGTATTTTGAAATATATATGGGTCTTTCAGATTTGTTGTACACTATGCAGTTGTAGCATTTATTGATTACATTCATTGTATCAAGTAGACTAGAAATTATCTTTGAATGAACTTTCCTAAGTGGATATTCTTTCCACATGTTTGAGATTAATAGGAGTTGGTTAATCTTAAGTAGTTGTTGCCTTCAGGACTGCAGGTTCGGCCTGGTCTGGATGGCAGGATGCATTACTAGGATCGAATGACTCGTATTAACAATATAGTAAGAGTAGACTCTAGATAAATTAGACCCACATCATAGTAAGATGTTGAAACATATGGGAAAGATTAGAGTAGTTAAGAATTAGTTGGAAATGATATCTGAGATCCAACTTTGGGGCCTCATATGAGAAACCCTTAATTGGGAATAAAGGGACATGACATAAGGTTCAGATTAAGTTTAATCGTTAGTATTATATGAACTCTAAATATGAAATGTGGAAAAGATATGAGAAAAGTATGTAAGGACCAAGATAGTAAGAATCAATCATGAGGAATGGACTATATAACCGAGTACAATGTTTTTATGTACTCCAAAGAAAAGGGAAAATAGAATAAAAGAGCTAAGTATACAATAAGTACATAGAAGTGAAGTGTCTTCAGAAGAGTTAAAGTAAAGAGAATTAGATAATTATGTAAATCATAAGACTAGAATAAGAAACTAAGTTAAAACAAAGATAAATGTTGGAAATGATGAGCTTGATTAAGGAATGAGGGTTATGATATAATTGAGAGCATGGAATGTATACCTTTATTAATAAGTTTAATGCATTCATCCTTACTACCTTTGGATTCCAAATCTCTATAGAACAACAAACTAGTTTCCAAAAAAAAGAAAAGAAAGTGTAGCTTAACAAAATGAATAAGTTATACAAAGGTAGACTATACTCAGGAAGGAAAAACATGATATAAGAGAAACTATGTTTCACCAATGCATGAGCCGTTTGATTTAAAATGAAGCATATGTAATGTATTAAACATGAGTTCAAACTAGTAGAGAGATTATTGATTTAGAATTTCAACTTCAAATTAGTAGAAGGATAAAAAGAAATATGTGCAACATGGTATACATGATCATACACATGAATAAGCAACATGATCATAAGAGAAAAGTAGAAGTTAAAGATAACATGTGGAAGAGTAGTATATGGTAAGAGTATTATGGAAAGTAAGGAAGGGTTTGAAACATTGTGGAGTAATATAGATTATAAAAAAAAGAGGTTAGGAGATTCAATCAAGTGCTAGTTAGTCATGTATCCTTGTTGATAACTAATTAAACCTACATACGACAAATGTATTAATGGGATGTTTGAAGATAAGAATTATAAGTCTCAGATTCGTCTTCTCTTCCATATATTACTTAATGAGAGAAATGTGGGAATGAAGTGATAAGAAAGTGAATCATATTTGATGCATAACCACCATGGTAGAGGCATCTAGTGAATGTAATAATGACACACAATATGATGATGAAACCCTAGAAGGGTAAATTGAGAATGTAATCTATCTGAATGGCCAATTAAGATGAAGGAAATTCAATTGATAAGATAAGGAAGACTATAATAAAAACTTGTGAGATCCAAAGTTTGAATTTCAAATTAAGGGAGCAAAGTCACACCACAATAACGTCATGCTACTGATAAAGGCCAAACCCAAGAATGTGTAGAGTTGTAGTAGTTCAAGGGATGTCACTAGTGATTTGACCTTGAATACTAGCATCTCTATAAAACAAGATCATGAAATTTGCACTATGAGAAGTAAACTAGCACTGATAGTAATCCTAGCTAATCTAAAAGGCATATAAACAATATGGAAATGATTTAGAGCAATGAATAAGAAATAGATTTGAAATATAAAAGGTGTGTTTTGAACAAAAGGATAAATAAAATATGAGTGAAGTGTGATATGAAATAAATTCTTGTAGTAATAGCAAGAATGATGAATAATATATTCATACCTTGTTTGTTTCAATTTTAGGGATGTTTAATCTACATGATTAAAATGAGAAGGATAAGTAGCAAAAAGTAAGTAGTAATGAATGAGGAGAGAGATAACAGAAAACAATGGCTTTTAGTAATATGTGAATTTGTTTTTAGAAGTATAATTTTTTGAAGGTATATTAAGGGTTGTCAATTGGTTCTACGTATGATTTCAGTGTACATGTGCAAGAAATATGTTAATTAAAGGTGTCTGATAGTTTAATTCAGTCATACTAGTAATCCATGTTAGTATTGTACAATTGTGGTATGGTGATATGGGTTGAATGATGATGGAACAAATGGAGGGTTACCCTGAATAAGGTAGTCTTAAATATTCACTCATATGAATAGAAGGGATGATAACCATATTGTATTGATATGTAACCCTAATGAGGAGTAGCTTGTTATACCTAGCTTTAATATAACTAAGTGATGGTAATTGAGTATGAATAGTCCTTGAATGACTAATACAATTATGGAGTACTCTGTTACTATTGTTGAAACCCTAGTATGCTATAACTCGATGGTTACACCTTGAATTATGTGTGGGTCCATACTTGAGAATTGTATGGAATGTGATGGTAATGCTTCATCTTATGCATCCATGATCCTATGGGGATGTCATGAGTAGTAATGTAAACTTGTTGTTCAATCTAGTCTTTTAACTCAAGACTATTTTGCAATTTGAGTAGCACAATAGTAAAATTCAAAAGAACATGGTGAACTCTCTTTCGTGATTTAGAGGTAATAGAGAACAATAGTACATATTTAGCAGTATGAATAGAAATAGTTGGATCAGATTATCAATGTTGAGGTAACACCTCAAGAGTATGAAAATATTGAAATGGTTGTTTCTCTCTCTATCCTATGATTGATTGTGGCATAGACAATTTGTTTGCTATCATTGAGAACTATTTCAAACATGTTGTGATTTAGTAAAGGAATAAAGGAGTTAATGTTGAAAACTGCATTCAAGTATAAAATACAAGAATATAATGACATGTAAGATTTCATAATCTTAAAATATACCTTGAATTTACTTTACTTGCATATTTATGTTTTAGGTACAAAACCTTTTTAGGGGTGGGAATTGTTATGACCACATCTGAGCTTAATTGGTAAACTAAGGTTTACCTGGATGATTATATGCTTAATTGGATTGATCATTTCTTAAATCTAATTAATGATGATAATTCAATTATGATGTTTTAAACCTAATAAGAACGTTAAGTGTTCTATTGTTTGAGAAATTAGGGTTTGAGAAATATAAATCCTAGTTGGCTGAAATTAGGGTTTTGATGGTTCATGAGTATGGAATTCGATCAAGATAGCAGTGTGGTAAATGATTTTTCATATTTTCTACAAATTTTTATTGAATTTAATTTTGGATATGATATGGAAAACTCAGTCATGCATATTTGCAAAAAGATTCAGAATATTTGCGTGTTGTTTGAATGTGGTTCTCAGTCGAACTATACTTCGACCAAAATGTAGATAGTGCTTTTCAGTAGTGTAGTGTTTTATTTTTAATTATTTATTGGTAACTCCAAATGATCTTAAATTTTAGCTGGAGATCTAAAACTCAATCTAAACAACATGTAAAATTTTCATAATTTTTCTATGCTTTTAGACCTTATGAGTAGATGAATTACAGTAACTAACATTTCTGTAGAATTCTGAATAGTAGTGCACTATTAGATTTTTATTTATTTAATGGAAGATTGGAATGATTTAAAATTTAAAATTATGCTTTATAACTCAATCATACAAAATATGGTAAATTCTCATAATTTTTTGAGAAGGTTTAATCTCTGAAATAGGTGAATTCATAGAAACCTTTTTATGATAGAAAAATCTGCTAAAACAAGAAAACATTTAGTGAGGGGTCAATGAGCAATTAACCCAAGCAGCTCAATTTCTCTATATGGTCAACCTAACACACAAGGAGCTCTCATAATTTGTGATTCAATCTAGAGAAACGATATCCTAGAGAGAGAGAGTTAGGGTTTGTGAGGAGAAATTGATGGAGATGTTGACCTAGGGTTTTGCGGTCTGAGGAATGATGAAATCATGTAAGTTTAGCTTCTTTGGATATAGTTTCATGGTGAATATTCTCTCACATGTCAAAATTCAATATCTCCTCTGATTTGATCCAAAATGGTATCAAAATTCCCCTTTTCTCACTCTTTCTTCATAATCCCTCATGTTTAGGGTTTCTGAGTTGAAAGGAAGAAGAATTGGGTGAATTTCTAGGGATTTGATATGGATTCAAGATTTTCAGATATGGGATACGTTTTTGAGGTATTTTCATACCTTAGGGTGAGTGGGAACTTCCTTGAAAGAGTATATTGCATGAAAATTCGATAAATCAACCATAATCTTTAATTGCTTATTATGCGACTACAAACCCTGAATTGTCTATTTGTTCTAAGTTGTTGCAAAATGATATGAAATTGATTCTGTCTTTGTTTGAATGAATTTTAGATGATAAAGTCATATTATAAATGTATATAATGCATTCTAATGAGAATTTCCTAAGTATTCATAGATGTTATAAGAGTAAACTAAAATATAGGGAATTTGTCTATGACTGAAATTTGTTGTATAAGTAAATAGAGAAAGTTATTTATCTAGATCCCCTTGGTTTTGAATGATTGTTTATATAAATTCTTAGTACATATATGTCAGATACTATCTTGGATTTCATTTAAAGTGAGTAGTGTTTTTTTGGTATCTCAGTGAAGAGGGTGAAACCCTAGATGTGATGAAAGTTGGATATTTGCAAATAGATATCGTGAAATCCATTTGAAGATATTTTCTTGATGTTATAGACTTTATTTATTCAATGTTATTATTGATGCATGATATTCCATTAAATGGCATGGAAACCCAAATCCAGAGCTCAGTTCTAAGGTTTCATAAATATGTTGATTTTATATGATTTGTTGATAGCAGTCTTTATTTAGTGAATGTTTATGTCGCATGAAATCTTTATGGGAGCCATGGGAATAAGTTGTTGCCTAGTGAGAGGTGAAAAGATGTGTGATGGCCTTGTGAGCCATGAGAATACTTGTACAACCAGTGAAACGAATACCTTTGTCTAAGGACCTAGAGGTAATGGTTACCTTTTACAGAGGTAATAATGCTATGTGATGATCTAAGGGTTTGAATAGCCAGATCCATTAATTATGATAATGATGTGAAGGGATGAGAATTCCTAGTAATATGATAAGGGATTGAGATCCCATGTATCATGTGTTGTAGAGATTTGAAAAGTACGTGATAGATGTATTACACCTTTCTTTGTATCATTTTTTGTGATTAAATGAAACCCTTATGGTAGGGTGTTCAATGAATCAGGTATTGTGATATCAATGTTATCAATTATTATTAATAATTCTTGTCATGTTAAGTAATTAAATCTTAATTGAGTTATGAGATGCATAACTCAAGATTTGTGTTGATATGCACATTCTTTGAGAAATTACAGATAAGTTGCAGGTGCCAAGGATGACAAATAGGACTCTATTACTAGACATTGACTACATATTTATGAATCAACAGCTACAAGTCCTCTTGTTATTAGTCTCATCCACACAAACTCTATCTCATCATGCACGACCATCTAAAAAGATGTGGAACCAACAGGGTGAGACTTAACATCCCGAAAAGAGATATAATTCTCTGCCAACATCTATTATAAGCACAGATAACTCAAGAAACTATAATATTAGCAGATAAGTAGATTCAACTCAATGATATCAGTAGAGAAATTATCACAGTTTCTGCAATTAGGGAATCTATACTAAATAATAGACCATCTTATTCCTTAGAAAGGAATATGAAGAAAATGTATAATTGTTATAAAATAAACAATATAAGAAACATAACAAGGGGGTCATCCAATGTTAATCGTATATGACCCTAAATAATAATACTACATGGTTGTGTTACATCTTTAATTATTATTCCCAAAGGATTTGAGGTGTACCACTCAAATCCAACAGACCACCGCAAAGTCAAAATCAGTACCATATAAGATCAATGGAAGAGTCATAGTCCATGATCATCACCAGCACTACTCACTCAACATGAATCAATAATGAAGTGACATATAGTCATACTACAAATACAACAACTTGTAGCCACATCTATAGTCTTGTAAAACAACTAGCCTGCTGTGGTACATGGCACAACACTAGAGAATAGGCTCATGCATGGCATTTTGTAATTTCAACATTATACCACTATTTCAACAATTTAAGGATATTGGGAGATACCTCCACCAATACCCCATGTATTCAACAATATGCGCTTTGAGTTTCCCGTAGAGTTACTCGTTTCACCATCCAACTAGGTGCTGACACTGAAGATGGATCTATGGTACAACACAACTACATGATTAAAGTTTCACTTTTATTAGTTATGTCAATTGGGTAAATTAGGGCTCCATCATACAAGTGGACATATAAAACCCTAATTTAGTCTAGCAAGCATAACTATAAAACAAATTCGAAAGATATAAAATGTATAAAGTGTGAACTTGTCACATCATCTCTGGGAAACACTGTCTCACTTCCTTAAACAAGGTTATTAACATTACCATCTATTAACACTATCATATTTGGCTAATCATCATTATCACATCATTGGAAATAATAATCCATTATCAAATCATTGGAGGATATCACCCCACATTAGGCATTAAACCTTCACTGGGTCATAAGACCAATCACATCATTCTTGTATCACATTATTATCTCATCATGCCTCATCAGGCATATAAACATCACTTGTCTTACATCACATATACACCATAACAATCATTAGCTATGATAATAATTCCATTGCAAGATCAATGTTATACAAAAGAGAGAGCATACTTATTGTTATCTCATCATATTCAACATATTAGGCAATGTAAGAAACGCATCATATGTCCCCTCAATTTAGGGTTACGGATTCATGCTTAACCTCATAAGGTTCAATGACACCATTTAATTACCAAACTCTTGTTTCATTACCTCCCACCTGTTTGGAATGTATTATAGTTAAGCACTATAAATTATAGCTAAGTGTACATATTTACAATCCTAGTGCACTTCATCAAGGCTCATGGACTCATCTAGTATCATTTAATTTTGTCCCTAGCATACACAAGCTATGACAATCAATTAACCTACAAGGTAGAACCATACAAGTAGGGAAGAGAGAGAGTACTATCAAATATTATTCATCCATGCACATTCAACAAATGTAACATACCCTAGGATTAGGGTTAGGGCTCGCACACATAGACAGTCAGGGTTTCATATCATAATTTAATCACCAAACTCTAGTCATGTTATCTCCTACTTTCTTGGAACTAGTTAGAGTTTAACATCATTAGTTGATCATGATTTGGTCATGATTTCCATAATACTAAATATCATAATTATTTACATATGTATAAGTACCATCTTATTATATCATGCATGTGTCATGACCATGTATCATATAAATGTATAACATGGTACCAAGACCCACTATCAACAAGGTGTAACCCTTATATTACTACCTCTCACAAGGTCATAAACAATATCACAATGCTTATGGGATATCAATCCCCAATCACATCTCTCGAGGATTTCACTTCAAATTATATGTAAGGAACTTATTAGTTCATTAGACTTATACATATAATTCCTGCACAATTGATAACACATTGTATTTCAACTATACTCATAATCTCCACCTTGTATAATACAAGGTTCACCATAGCACTCACATGTCTATGCCATTCATCTAACATGTAAGGTCAGGATTACATAAATAGGAGAGAGAAAATACTATTGTAGAATACAATCTTCAATTAAAGTGAACACATATAACTCATGGTCACATGATTAGGGTTTGGGTTCACACTTAGTCAATTAGGGTTTCATAACACTATTCAACCCCTAAACCCTAATTTTGACATCTCCCACTTATTTGGAGAACACTAGGATTTAGCACCATCATCAATGATTACCCATTTTAAATCATCTCATTTAATATAATCATTACACTAGGTAGGGTCCATGTACATAACTCAGTGTATCACATTCCTCACTCACACATGTTGCCATGACCTGCAACGTGTGCAACATGTGACTCTACCTACAACGCGTGCAACAACACCTTGACCAACAACACGTGTTGGATTCTCTTCGATCACAATGCGTGCAACTCACCCACGACGTGTGCAAGGCTTAGTTCCCATCACAACATGTGCAAGGTTGTCTCACCTACAGAGTGTGCAAGGATGTCTCACTTGCAACACATGCATGGATGTCTCACCCACAATGTTGCATTGTGATCAGTCTCGTGAGTAGCAACCCACCCTTAGTGTTGTTAATATTTGAAATCACCATATATGCATGGTATTGACCTAAGGGGAGATCAAGGGATGTATAAACCTAATGTTAGCCCTATGCACAACATTTGATCAGATTCAAACTAGTTGAGATAGCTGCTTATCATCAAGGAATACCAACCATTTATAGGATGATTAACACCCTAGATCATGGTGCTCATCATCCCTAATACTTGATTATGAAACATTATCAAAAGGATCGTGTATGGAGAGAGAAAACCAAGATTCTTATGCATGTTATCATCCTTAAAACCTTCTATATCTGTAGTAATGGACCATATACTAGGTGTTACAATTCTATAGAAAATAATTTAAAGGAATACATCCATATTGCCATCACCCCAAAATCGGTTGGATAAAGAGTTAGAATTTATAGCAAGAGTAATCCTTTCAAAAATACTACAAGATTAAACCAAAACATATTATTTCCTCTATCATCAGGAACACATTTTTAACAGGTAGAACAACAACATATGGTCAAATCTAAGATGCTAATAATAGATGGGGAAAGAGTTATACAACCCGCCTATTTTTGAAGAAAATCAACCTCCCAAGGTTCAGGCTCCAAGATCTTCAACCAATATCAAGATTCGTCCAAATGATCACATCAAAAAAAAAACCATGATTAATAAATTTCTTAAGAAAAGGGCAATAAAACCCCAGGACAAACCAAAGGAAGAAGATATAAAAGAGAAGGAATTTCCTCTAAATTGGGTACCATCTTATCATAAGTGAGGAAGAGATCACCAAGAAAAGCCACCATGGATGATCCACAGCCATGGAGGAAGATGAAGATGGAGGTTTCAGAAGAGAAAACATGATCCACATAAGAAGATCACTTACCAAGAAAATATTTACTAAGAATCACCACTAAAAGTTGATCCTAGCACAAGGTCTTTAACAAGCAAGATGAATCAGTCATCCAAGCTTCAAGATCTGATCTTCCTTGTTCCCAAAGCTCCAAGATCATTCACAAGGAAGATGAAAGAGTGTAGGGTCAAAAAAAATTTCTCATGGGAGAAGAGAAGGTATTATATAACCAAAGAAGGAGGGAAGTAGAAGGTTTATGTTATTTCACCATAATAGACCATCATGGGACACATGCCCTTCAAAGAATAAGCCTTTCCTCCACTCACATGCAATATTTGAAATTTTTATACTTATCCAACAAAAGTGTCATTACACACTTGTTCGGTTGTCCCCTTGTCTTGGTTGATACACTTCCTTATTCAGGTCTAGGTCAAAACCCTAGCTCATATATGTACATGGCCAAGACACTAGAGAACATACTGTCTTGACCCACCATCTCTAGGCTGTCTCAGTCGGGACCACACATCCAAGACCACCTAGGTCGAGACAAAAACAACAAGGGAGGGTGTATTGATCAAGTACTCCCAAAACACACCATGAGGTTGAGACATAGGGTCATTACACTTAGGCAAACTCAACAGGGTCAACACAAACAAAACCCTAAAAACCCGAACATCACTACATGATGCCACCTCATCAACCAAGGTCTAACAAGGTTCCTTATAACATCATTCTCTTTCTTATGATGCTAAATCACTAAGGGAACACTCAACATGTGACAAATTGCAATATGGGTCAAATGCATTTTGATTCAAAACATGCAAACATAGCTCAAGCAACATTCAAACAGGACCGAACATTGAAATATAAACTTGTCACATGATAAAAAAACATCCCAAAAGATTAGAGCAAGGTTCTAAGAATCTTATTTAGCAAAGTAAGCTCAAATTAGCATTAATCTAGGTCAGGGGCCTTACAAATATAGTCCTTCATATATTATCAATAGTGTAGATATTGATCCATGCTACCTTCAAGTGATATTGAAAGTCTACATCTACAAACAGAGAGAGCTCATGTCCATCATGTGGTCTAATAGAGCAAGTATCCTATGTTATGGGATTAAGTTAGGCCTTTGGAAAATTGAGGATAGCCTTTGTATGCTCCTTGATGAAAGAACCACAAGCTTGTAGACATTGATTCTTACTAGAGTATATCATCTCATTTTGAGATAAGTAGAGAACCTAGGTTGCATTGATAAGTTGGGTAGCTTCCATTTTATCTTCAAGTAAGATGGTGATAGAATTGAGCCCTCGTCCTCAGGTAAATGGAACTATAAGATTTGTAAGAGCTTTCTAGAGGAGAAGTCACACATGGAATGGATCAAAACATTGCATGTATTATTATAGACCAAGATGACCTCCTCAGAGGTTATGTGTCTATGGATCTTCTCGATGTTAGTCAAGAAAACCTGATGTTATAGATGCCACAAGAAATTTTTAAAAAAATGGGTGGGGTCATTAGGATTGTTTTTTTAGTTAATCATTGTTCTAAGTGACCCCATGACATAAAATGCATTTTCACATGATCATTTTAAATATAGTTGAATAATAAAAATTATAGTTATGGTCTTCACGTGTATATCTTGTTTAAAATGACAGTGGATGAATAATTTTTATTAAACATAACTAAGATAAGTGTAAACCTATATATTATATTGTGGAAGTATAACTCTAATATGAAATAAATAAACAAATGTCTTTAATACAATCGAAGGTTAATTAATTTATTACTTTAATTTGGATTTTTTCCTATAACTTATTGAAATTGGAATCCAATGGCTAAGTAGGGTTTCAAAATGTTTTGAATCTACCGATTAAACCCTCAATCACCATCAGAGTGAATAATTTTGTGAGAACATGTAAGTGTTCAGCAAAGACAACTTAGACTTATCCCAACCCTTAATCTATTAATGTAGATAAATGGATGATTATCAATCATTATCTACCTCTTGCAAATAAAGAGATGATACGACTATTGTTCATCCCTATCAACTCTCCCAGTCTCTCTCTCTCTCTTTCTCTTTCTCATCCTATACTAACCATGACACCTCATACATCATATCGTGGTATTCTTCAAAACCTCAACATGGTGGTCCATGACCACTAGAGACTCATGAATAATCTTTTCCCACTAAGCCCTTATTGTCAACATTGTGTAAATTATTGAGGCTTTTGTAAATAATGATCCCCAATTTGGTTTCCTATTATTGCATCTTTGTGATCCCCCTTTACACTTTTTTGGCCCTTAATTTCTTACAAGGAACTACCAAACCCACTGTCTCAAACCCACCATCTAGTTTTGTTACTAAAAAATCATGGAGATATTAAACTAGTTATGCACTAGAAACTAGTGCCACCTTGACATTATCAACTCCACAAGGAACATCCTTAACATTAACATAAACTCTAGAGCCACCATATCTTCCTCCTTGTTTTTCCTTTAGAAACCACCTCCACCATATAAGGAATAGACCAACTCTAGTGGGAGACACAATGTGGAAACATGCCAATCACCCTTGTCGGAGCCCTAGGGACATAAACCCTTGGCTAAACCTATTTGTAGACCTTGCCATAGTACGAGATTAAGAAACGTGTTAGGGAATATAAGGGCATATGAAGGTCAATGTCATATGATGTGGACCTATAGGAAAATTCCACCTTGCAATCTGATTAGGGGTTTTACAAACCTCAAAAATAACATATTTTATTGGAATATCATTTCAAATTTATTTATTTTAGTCTAATATTTATACTATGTTCACCTTGTAATATATATCAAATATATCGAAATTACATCAATTGTTATGTTTTTATTGGTTTTAATTTATAATTCATGAATCAATTCATACCATGGTTGGGGCTTGAACTTAAGACCACTTGGTAACAAACCAAGGATTTGTCCACATGGGTGCCCCCATCTTGGACAACTTCTATAATGTTTTTGAACTATGGGATTTTAGTGTTGAATTGATATATAGATAAGAAAATTCACATGAATATAATATGAAATTATGGAATCGTCACATGAGAAGAAAATCATTTTATCATGATAAACCAATAAATTTTCATGACCTACTATCATACGTGTTTCCATAATAAAAAAGGGGACAAGGTCTCACAAAAATTCAAACTAACATAGATCGTAGAATTATTTGTGTGATAAATTGCCTTCTAATTTATTATAAAATAGATTTTTTATTTTATAATATGTTTCTCTTTCTTATTGGGAAGTATTTGAACTATAATTTTTTCATTAATATTTAACCATATTGTAAAATTATTGATTAAACAAGTAGTCATATACCATTAAATTTTTGTTCTTACACTTACTAGTTGATTGATATTAGACTACTACAAATTTGATCATGTTACATATAGTACTCCTTTCGAATATTTGACATTAGAAGGTGAAGTTATGTATAATTTACTGATGTATATGATTTCACTACCAAATTTTGGGATAATTTTACCATGTTTTTAGAAGAAAAAAACTTCAACGTTCATGTTTATTATGCTTATTTATCTTAAGTAGTCTAAAATAACTCTTATTAATCTATTTTACATGTATTTTTCTCGAAATTATTGTATTTTATTATTGCCTACTACATTTTTGAGCAATCTGAACATCTTCATTACTGAAAATCCATACGTCATCTACACATAGGAAAAGTGATTCTGGAAGTACATACAACCAAGAGCAGGGCTATCCGATCCCCAAAACACATATTGGAATCATAATAGAATGCTTCTGCATTGATCTCTTTTCCACAAGGATGACATAAGCAGCTTTTCATAAGAGATTCCTTCAACCTGAGCATAGATTGGAGATGATAAATCTGCAAATGAAAAATATACAGACCAGTGTTTTCTACCACATGTAGAGCCATTGACCCAGTAGTGAATCCGAACAGAAGAAATCGAGGCCAGCAAGAGCCAAGACTCATAGCTCCCAAACAGAGAGAACAACAATGCTGATAAGCAGTGACAACAACACCGACGAGCGATGAGAAACAAGTAGAATAACCTGCAACAAAGAAAACAAGAAAAAAACAGGGAGGCCTATGAAGAAGCACGGGGGCGGGGGGTCTCGAATGTCGTAGGGACTGACGATCAGAGCAAGTCGCCCACTCTCCGCTCCACCCCAGTGAGCCAAAGCACCACCAGGGCAGGCCGCCTAAACCACCAGCGCCGCAGCCTCTAGATCCGAGGTCGTGTACCACCGCTGAGAAGGACGGGTCCTAGACGAAAAGTAGGCGAACACTCTGATCGTCAAAGCACCTTGAGACAACCGAGGTAGAAGAAGCCCAGGGGAGAGGGAACGTTGTGCGTCGGCAGGCAGCCTCCCCCCCACGAGTAGGGTCGGCGACGGGGCAAGCCCTAGATCACAGGAGCTAGGGAGAGAGCCACCGCTGGGTTTACACCTTTTATTACCTACTACATTGTTTGCTTCATTGTAGATAAAAACAAGCACATATTAGAAGATGTCGGTACCATCAAATCAACTTTGTGGCAAGAGAAGAAGAATAATCCATAGAGAATTTTCAATTAGCAAGTCAATGGCATTTGAATCCCAAATCGGTGGTAATGACATTTTTAGAACTGTCATGGTTCAACAACTCAACATCCTATGGTTTATTGGATGAGTTGTACCTTGCATCTATAGGATATTATGGCGAAAAAGTGGGTAGCAGAAACAAAAATTTAATTGCCATATTTCTCTTGAGACAGTAGATCACATCAACCACTATATAATGGGAAGGATAGTTTTGAGGTAATACCTGGTCCTAGAGCAAGTCCAGTGAAAATTCCCTTGTTGTTGTACGTGGCTTTCTTCAAGTCGCACCTGGACAATGTCTGTAGCAACTACTAGTGGGTCACTGTAGACAATAGCATGATGTTGTCCTCCTAGCAGTTGGCAGCAGTTTCTTTGCCTCTATAGTAGTCCACACAGACCACTGGAAACTCATTTCATTCTAAATGAATAGACATGAAGGAGTTTTCCCCTTCTAGTTACTATACTAGAACCAACTTGCTCTCCCACAATTGTCTCCCTTGCTATTTCTCCCTTTGTCGAGTAGGACTTTCTCGGGTTCTCTTGATTACTACATCCATAGAAGACAACAATTGTCATAGAAATTGATGTTATGTCTAGGAATCCCCCTATACCTATCTATTTATAGGAGGGTTAGGGTCAGGGTTCCCTCCTATGTGGGAGTCGAAGGATACAAGATTTCATAAATTGGAAAAATAATCAGTTCACAGGTGAACCGATTGGTTGGAATGATAGTTGATTGGTTCAACCCTTCAATCGGTTGTTTCAACATGTTTCCCAACTACAATTGTATTGGGAATTAATATTTAATTCATGCACAACATGATGTCAGCACTAATCCTTGACTCAATGGAATTGATCCCTAAAACGAGTGATTCATCAAATGAACTAATCGTTTGGATCCTTGAGCCAATCGGTTCACTCGATGAATTCGTCAGTTCATGCCCCGGTTCAACCAAAATTTAGCCAATGCAATTTCCAATCAACATAACACTCCAATCAATTGGTTCAACCCTTGAACCGGTCAATTCAGAGTTCAGTCAGTCAATTATTGTTTAAATCAAATACCTAAACACTTTAGTAATCAAGTTGAACATATTTCATAAATAAACTCCTATTCCAACTGTATCCTATATGTGTGACCCTATTGTTTCCAAGCTATGTTGGCATTGAATGTCTATAACTTGTTGATGACATCACAAGCAATTAGTTGTATCTAGAAACATATTATTTCTAGCTAAGTAATTGGAAAGTTGGAAAACAACTTCAAACTATAATTTTTAATTGGTGTTACAACGTTTGTATAGTTCCTTTCTCTCAGATATCTAGATTGAACTTGAGGAATGGAATCATCATCCTATTCAACATTCAATCTCTAGTCCTTGAACTAGAGCAGACTGTCTGACATATATGTAAGATCCATATCACATATTGACTCACATGAGCATGGCCATGCATTTCTTAGTCTCTCTTATCAAGTGGCTTGTATATCATAGTCCTATAGGAGGTACAAATCCCATTTACATCACTCAAAATTATTCCCATATGTCACAATGAATTTGATCATCACCTTTATGATAATCCTATACAAGGTCATGGTGGATGATGTCAAAGTACATTGAAAAACATGTAATGAGTGCAGTGACTTCAGGTCTTAGAACGACAATCACCACCAGCACTATAAGAGATGATTATGGCTACCAGTTATGGTTTCCATGTACCATTCTTATGGGGGTCAGTCCAATACACTATTATCTAACAAGTATCAATGTATTTGGTTTAATATCCATATCATGATTGATGATATTTTGTCATCAACCAACACAAACTCTAGTTTTATGTGTTATTGTTGTCTTTCAACCTTCCATAATAACATCTGATTAGGGACATAAAAAAATGTAAATACTCTTAGAATCCACATGATCTCATTATTCAAGTCATCAATCTGAAGACATACGTCATTGAGTAATATCATTCTTTAGACATTTATTTTATTACATCACTATCTCATAACTGAATAAAATAGTACAAATTGGAAGTTTGCCTTTGTTATTAGTCAAATCATTTACATGTTATTCCCTTACAATCATAAAATGATTGGGTCTTTGGGCATACATACCACCAGATTCCCACTGGCACTTAAAGCCAATCACCCATGAACTTAATCCCAAGTGATATAACATGACCATCATGCTTCTGTTGTGAAAGTGCCTTTGTTAAGGGGTCAGTCACATTGCTATCAGTTGGTACTCTAAAAATCTTCACATTCCTTGTTGTATGATCTCTTGTATGTGATGGAACTGCCTTTGTATATGCTTGGAACGTTGATTTGATCTGAGTTCCTTATCTTGTGTGATAGCTCCATTGTTGTAACAATATAGCTCAATTGCATCGCTGATGCTTCGTACCACCCCAAGTTCTAAGATGAACTTCTAGATGCAAACAACCTCTTATGTTGCATTCGATGTAGTAATATACTCAACCTCTATTGATAATTTGCAACTATCTCTTTCTTAAACACTTCCAGCATACAACTTCATTGTAGAAGCAAAGAACAAATCTCGATTGCGATCGATAATCATCTTTATCAGTTTGGAAGCATGTAACAAACTAAAATTTGGGTACATTCTTAATCTATCCCCTTCTCCTAAGTTTTCCTTTCATTTCTATCCTTTTTGTCCTTGATGTTAAATTTGTCAAATTTTTAGTGGTTTGGAGTATATTTGATCACTATTCATGCCAATGCATGGGTTTATGCTCAAATACCTCAGTTGATGCTTCAATCAGGGTCTAAATTACAAGTTTACCACTTTAGTGATATATTGTTAAAATAATTTCATTCTAGAACTTCCCTTAGTGTTATGGAGAAAGAAAGAGAAAAAGGGTTCAATAATATAATTTTAAACATCATAATGTAGCATTAAGTAATATAATGTGTCAAATAGTTATAAGAATGTATAAAGGTGATAAAATTCATAAAATAAGACTCATTTGATAAAAATAGCTTTAGATTCTAATTCTTTGGATCTGGTATGGCTTGGAGGACAACTTTCACAATTTTGGGGTAATAATAACTATATCTATTTTATTTAGAAAAGAAAAGATGAGTTTTCTCCAAAATATGAAATAAAATATCAAATGACTCCAAAAATGGCAAATAATATAAAATTTGTAATCTACATATTTAGATTTGCCTATGGGTAAATTTTCATCTAATTTGGACCATCTCTAATGTTCTTGTGTGTTTAGGAGAGAGAAAGTGTAATTAAAGTCCAAAATATTAAATAATGTTTTAAATAATTCCAAGAGAGGAAATTAATGGAAAATTTGTGTCTCATAAGTTTAAGCTTGCTTTTAAGGGTAGAATTTCACAAATTAATTGGTGATTTCTATATGTCTCTAAATTATGAGGAAAGAGAAAATATGATTTACTTTAAGAGAATTAAATAAAATGCTTAGCATCTCTAAAACTGAAAACTAATGCCAAATTGGATTCTACACATTTTAATTAGTCTATGTATCAATTTGCATTTAATTATGGGTCTTGTTTTCACCCTCAATTAAAGAGTGAGAAAATGAAAAATTATTAATACATCACATTATACGAATATGACTAGGAATGACATTAATGTCACATGTCACGTGGAAAATCATCTTTAGCGGATGTACGCCTTAATCTGTGCCATTGGATGTGGATCGTATAGCACAAATGTCATCTTCCTCGCGTTCACACAGAATAGTTTGCCATTTTTTAGAGATCTTAAAATCAAGATTTCTCTCTTATTTCTCAACCATTTCGTGAGATTTCTTCACTCACAGATTCCTTTTTGGATTCCACATCCAACGAGCCATTACTCATGATCTATCATCTCATATATGAGATTTGTGCCCAATTCTCTTCTCCATGTTCTTGAACCATCTACTCTTAGAAACCCTTATGCTTAAACCTATATTTATATGACTATCCTTTGACCTATGTAGGAAGTATAGGCATCTTCCTCTCGTTCTAATTTCTTCCTTTCCTTTGTTTGTTGACATCGTCAGTTCAAAGGACTATTCTTGGAATTGGGCAATCATTGCTTTCTCTTCTCCTCTCCCAGCGTCAATTCCATTTGAGGTTAGACTTAGTAGCTCCTGTTCTTCAATTTCGTGCTCTCAGTTTATCAGTTGGGTACTCTTCCGTGTTTTGTCCAATTTTTAGCCAAAGCTGAGAAGCTGCTTGCACTGACCATGGCACAAGCACATGGAAGGGGTTGACTCCTTGTGTTGTTTTTCATTTTTGCCCTCATCTTTCTTCTTTTTCCTCTCTATGGGCACTTTCGTACTTTCACCATGTATTTCCTTTGCTTTGGTGTTAGTCAAACAAGTTGTTGACCAAGTGACATGGCCACTCCTGACTGAGCCATGTCATTGGGGCCTGACTCCTTCGCTTTCCCTCTCATGTGATATTTCTATACTTACTTGGCTTTTTGAAATTTTGTGATTGGTCAAAATAAAAAAAACATATCTTTTGATCTACTTGTTCAAAAATTATAAATAAATATGTTTTGGATTTGAAAAAATGAGATCTTTCGAATAAAATCAATTCCAGAGTTTTATTTGAATGTTTTTGAAGGTTGACTTTTGGGAATCTAATAAACTATGTAAAAAGCCCTAAAAATTGTCATTAATTCATGTAATCTCCAAATTAAATCAATAAATATGTTTTCTTGATAAAAAATGCATAAGGAATAGATTTTTTATATATTTTGAGACCAAAATCTGAGGTTTTCCAAAAAGGTCTAGAATTAGGGTTTCTTTACACTTGTATGTGTTATAAAACCCTAATACATGTGACTAATTTGAAATCAGGAAAAGGTGATATTGAAATCTTCCAAGTTTGTGAAAAGTGATAACTAGTATTCTTAATTGAGGTAGGTGCATCTTACCCCTTAAGTTGGCCATGTTTGATATCCTAACCCTAATTTCCCAATGAGGCATGGACTAAAACCTTTGTTCCTATTATTTCTCTTTTTGGTACAATTACTTCAACATTTACTTGGGTCTTGAACCCTACCTGCCGTATCACTATTATTTGTTGCTTAATCTTCCCATGTGATTTCTTTGATCATGATGATATTTTTGACTTATTAGATAATATATTGGTTCTTATGTACAACCATCTATAGTTGGGCATGTGTTATTTTGCCCAAGGGAATGTGTTCCTCTCCCCATATATAAATATTTTTGATGTGACTAGGAATGTTTTTACACTACCCTCACCTTATGGTTGGGGTATAGTATGTTCCTCAACCCTACATAGTTAATTTATTCTAACTTAATCATTCATGCTAATTTTCTTATTATTTTTTATGGAAAGAATACGTTTGTTATGTGTCTAATAATCTTGACCCTCTTGATCCTAGATGAATCTATGTCCTTTATTTTTCCTTGTTATTTTTATCTTTACTCTTGTTCTTTATTTGGCAAATACCTTATTTTCTCCTCTTGTTGGGTGATCCCAACCACCCAGGCCTAGGATAAGGTGTGGAATAAGACCAAGAGGGACCAGCCCTAGAATAGATTCAAGGAGACTTTGATGCCATGATGTCTAGGTTGCTACTTCTAGATCCTATAGTTTCCTTTTCTCATCTAGTGAACTGAGAACAAAAGCCATGTAATAGCTTAGTATTTTCTTTTTGCTTCTATTGTTGATATTTTTTGTATCTAGATCATGCTTATTTAAATGGAATTATTATGCACATACCCTTATAAAAGATAAATCCTTATAATATATTGACGTCATGTATTTTCATTAAATTTCAATAAGGGGGTGATCTCGCCTCCTTACTGCATGGTATCAGAGCTTGTTATTTATCTACTAGGGCATAAGTTAAAAGCAAGGATGTATAGAAAGGATTAGGGTTTGGGGACTGAATTTTTTTTCCTTTGCGCCATTAGTTTGGTTTACGAGGACTCCTGGATCTATATGATTCATGCCTAGTTTGAGGTGATACTAACTGTCCAAAATAGCATACCTATATGTAATAGTAGCCTTATACATCTATGTTGGTTCTCTTGGGAACCTTATATGATGACCTTGTGACTTGTTTGAAGATGGATACCCAATATAACTCTCTTATTTCCCATAGGACCATTTGTTTGGGTAGACTATCCCTAGAACCTAGACCCTAAGGTTGAAGTGATACATATTGTACATGGTTTAGTTATACTCACCCTTTTACTTTTAGTTTTAATTTGACTTGGTAGGTAAATCCTTTTAAGGGGTGGAGGGGTAGTAGTAGTACCTTGATAGATCATGGATATACTAATTTTAAGTAACAAATCCTTTTTTAAGATATGGAGTCCTATAACATACCAAAATCTAGATGCTCTGACTCTAGAAACCCTAACTCCATGATTAGGAGGTTTGTGTGCTTGGATCCTTAGTTATGACCAAACAAGGTTAGACCTATCCTAACATGCTTATTTAAATATTAATGGCCATATGATGAATAGTTCACATGTTTCAACTCTAATGAATATTTAATGTACATAATATGAGTAACTCACATATCGATCCTAATTATGGATATGCATGATATTGACCATGTCATTAACTAGTAAACCCTAATGTTATGGTGAATGATATAAATGGAACCTAACCCTATACTTAATGCATGCTAAGAATGTATAGGTTAAGTATAATGATCCTGTTGACCTAAATGCTAAGTTTTAATCATTTAACACTGATATATGAATCCTTAATGACTTTCATGATACATTAGTGACATTAGATGTCATAATCAAATAACATATATTGATACACATAAAACCACATGATCGAGAATTTATATATATATATATATATATATATCAATTCATTAATATATAAAATGTTTCACCTTGTTTGTGAATATCCACATAAGGACTCAAATATGGTGATTGAGTAATTTGATTCACATAAACATACATGAATGTCTAATGTGGGATTAAATGTGCATAATCAATAATAGGAAGTGTATACACATGAGTAAATGTTTTATGAGGACATCAATGTGAGTAAGAAATGCTTTGTGACAAGGTACATATGTTTAATGTAGGAAGAAGTAATTAATTTGACATTATTTGGGTTAACTATAAACTTAATAAAAATGGATAAATTGATTGTTTCTATGAAACAATCTGATATAATATAATATGATGATAATATGAGGACAATGCACTTTAAATACAAATTATTAAGAATAATGGCCAAATATAGATATTGAGATAATTGAGTATAACTTTAATTGTGCTAAAATTCTTAATGAGATAAATAAGAAATATACATGATTTTGTGCATAATGATGAAATATAACTCTTTTGGAAATAAAGTGAATATAATAGGACATAGTAAAAAGAATAATAAGGATGATGTAGTATCATAATAAATATAATGCTAATAAGATAAAAATGTTAATTTTGTTATATCTCATAAAAGGAAATCTCAAAAGTTGAACCCTTCGAGATCCATGAGAACCTTACTTATGAAGAGTTTCCTGAGAAGATTCTTGACTCATGTGTTAAGCAATTAAAGAACAAGTAGATCGAGTTAGTGAAAGTCTTTTGGAAGTACCATAGTTTGAAAGAAATGATATGGGGACAAAATCCTTTTTTAAGGGGTGGAGTGTTGTAACGAACTAAAATAGGGTACATTCTTAATCTAGCCCTTTTTCCTATGTTTTCCTTTCCTTTCAATCCTTTTTGTCCTTAGTGTTGAATTTGTGGAATTTTTAGTGGTTTGGAGTATATTCGATCACTATTCGTGCTAGTGTATTGGTTTATGGACAAATACCTTAGTTAATGTTTCAACTAGGGTCTAAAATGCAAAATTTCCACTTAAATGATATATTATTAAAATAGTTCATTTAGAAAATTCCTTGTCCTTATGGAGCAAGAAAGAGAAAAAGGGATAAATATTAAAGCTTTAAACATGATAATGTTGCATTAAATAATTTAATGTGACAAATAGTGTTAATAATGTGTAAAAGGGGATAAATATCATAATAGAAGACTCATTGGATAAAAATAACTTCAGATTTAGTTTCTTTGGATCTGATATGGCTTGGAGGTCAAGATTAATAATTTTGGGGTAATAATAACTATATCTATTTTATTTAGAAAAGAAAAGGTCAGTTTTGTCCAAAATATGAATTAAAACATTAAATGACTCCAAAAGTGGTAAATAATCTTAAATTCGTAATCTACATGTTAAAATTTTCCTCGGGTTAAATTTTCATCTTTAATTTTCTAGTGTGTTTAGGGGAGATAAAGTGTCATTAAAGTACAAAATATTAAATAAATATTAAATAATTTCAAGAGAGAAAATTAATGGAAAATTCATGTTTCAAAAGTTTGCTTAAGGGTGAAGTTTCACATCAATTGTTATTTTCTAGATGTCACCAAATTATGAGGAAAGAAAAAATGTGATTACTTTAAGAGAATTAAATAACATACCTAGACTCTCCAAAATTGAAAACTACTATGAAAATTGGATGCTACGCATCCTAATTAGGCTTGGTATCAATTTTCATTTAATTTAGGTCTTGTTTGCACCCTCAATTGAAGAGAGAGAAAAAGAAAAATTATTAATACATCACTTCATTCGAATATGACTAGGAATGACATCAATGTCACATGTCATGTGGCAATCCATCTTTAATGGATGCAAGCCTTAATCGAGGCTGTTGGATGTGGATTAGACGTTGCAAAAGTCTTCTCCTACCTCGCGTTCACACAGAACAATTTGCCATTTTTAGGTGATCTTAAAATCAAGATTTCTCTCACATTTCTCAACTTTTTTCATGAGATTTATTCTCTGACAGTTTCCTTTTTAGATTCCCCATCCAATGAGCTGCTACTCATGATCTATCATAGAGTATGTGAGATTTGCCCAAATCTATTCTCCAATTTCTTGAACCATCTATTCTCAAAAACCTTTACGCCTAAACCTATATATATATATATATATATATATATATATATATATACACACACACACACATATATATATATACACACACAGATATATATATATATATATATATATATATGACCATACTTTAAAATCCAAGGGAACTAGAGACATCTTCCTATGATTCTAATTTCTTCTTTTACCTTGTATGTTTTCACCGCGAGTTCAAAGGACTATCCTTGGCGTCGGCTGCGTCGGATGTCCGTACTTTCTCTTCTGTCCCTGTTGCAATTTCATTTGAGGTTAGACTTAGTAGCTCATGTTCTTCAATTTCGTGCTCTCAGTTTATCATTTGGGTACTCTTCCACATTTTTCCCAATTTTTAGCCAAAGTAGATAAGCTGCTTGCGCCAGCCATGTATTTTTTTTCATTTTTTCCCTCGCCTTCCTTTTGTTTTGTTTTTCCTCGCTAGGGGAACTTTCTTACTTTCACCCTGTATTTCCTTTTCTTTGGTGTCAATCAAATGAGTCACTGACCAAGCAACATTGCTACTCCCGATTGGGCCATGTCAGATGGGACCGACTCCTTCTCATTTCCTCTCGTGCGATATTTCTCTACTTATTTGTCTTTTTGAAATTTTGTGATTGGTGAGAATTATAAAAATCACATCTTTTGATCTACTTGTCCAAACATTATAAATAAATATGTTTTGGATTTAGAAAAATGAGACTGTTCTAATAAAAATAATTCAATAGTTTGATTTCAATGATTTTGAAAGTTAATTTTTGGGAATCTAATATAGTATGTAAAAGCCCAAAAAAATTAATTAATTCATTAATCTACAAATTAAGTAAATAAATATGTTTTCTTGATCAAAAAAACAAAATGAATCAATTGGTTTTGATTTTGATACCAAAATCCAAGGTTTTCCAAAAAGGTCTAGAATTAGGGTTTCTTTGCACATATATGCATTATAAAACCCTAATACATGTGAATAATTTGAAATGAAGAAAAGGTGATGATGGAATCTTCTATATTTGTAAAAAGTGATAATTAGGAATTTTGATTGTGCTATGTGTGTCTTACTCCTTAAATTGGAAATGTTTGATATCTAACCCCTAATTTCCCAATGAGGCATGGACTAAAACCTTTGTACCTATTATTGCTCTTTTTGGTAAAATTCCTTCAATATTTACTTGGGTGTTGAACCCCACTTGCCATATCACTATTATTTGTTTCTTATTCTTGCCATATGTTTTCTTTGAGCTTGATGATATGTTTGACTTATTAGCTAATGTAGTGGTACTTATGTACAACCACCCATAGTTGGGCATGTCTTATTTTGCCCAGGGGAATGTGTTTCTCACCCCATATATAAATATTTTTTAAGTGACTAGGAATGTGTTTACTATCCCCACAGCTAATGGTTGCGGTCCGGTAGGTGCCTCAACCCTACTTAGTTAATTTAGTATAACTTAATCATTCATGCTAAATTTCTTATTTTCTATTATGGCAAGAATCTTATTAGTTATGTGCCTCATACCTTTACCCTCTCCATCTTGGATGAATCTTTGTCCTTTATTATTCCTTTTTATTCTTATCTTTGTTCTTGTTCCTTATTTAACACATACCTTTTTTCTTCTCTTTCTGGGTGATCCCAACCACCAAGGCCTAGGACAAGGTGTGGAACAAGACCAGGAGGGACCAGACCTAAAGTATTGTAGGAGAATTTGTTGCCAAGATGTCTAGGTTGATACCGCTAGATCATATATTTTCCTTTTCTCATGTAGTGAACTAAGAACAAAAGCCATGTAATAGCTTAGTCTTTTCTTTCTACTACTACTATTGAAATTTTTAGTATCTGGATCATGCTTAATTAAATGGAATTATTATGCATGCATCCTTCATAATCTATAAATAGATGGATGTTGTGTATTTTCTATTAAATTTCAGTAAGGAGGTGATCTAGCCTCCTTACAAAGCTTCCATCGATGTCACCTTTTACCACCAACTCTTCCTCTCCTCCATAGACAAGGAACTGATCCTTAGTTCTTGTCAAGTACTTAAGGATGTTCTTGATGAGTGTCCAATGAACATTACAGATTGATATCAACTTGTCATGATCAAGGCATATGAGACATCAGGATGAGTAAATAACATTGTGTACATGATGGATCCAATTGTAGATGCATAAGAAGTCATACTCCTCTATTCCCATTCTTTACAAGAACTGGGGAATTGATTCTAGAGATGGAACTCCATGAGACATGGATAGGTTTCCTCTCTTTCAGTCCTCCATGTTGAATAGCTTCAAAACTTTGTAAATGTATGTGCTCTGACTTAGTCCAAGAAGCCTTCTGGATCTATCTCTATAAATCTTTATTCCCAAGATGTAAGATGCTTAGCCTTAGTCCTCCATAGAGAATGTATTTCCAATCTAGGTATTTACTTTCTATAAAGTAGGGATGTCATTCCCCATCAATAACATGTCATCTACATACAATATGAGGAATACAACCATGCTCACACTAACCTTCTTATACAAAAGGTTCATCTTCATTTTGATCAAATACAAACTATTTGACTATTTTGTCAAATAAAATATTCTAGCTCCGAGATGCTTGCTTCAATCCATAGATTGACCTTTATATCTTATAGAGTTTATTTGCATCTCACCCTTGTAGTTTACATATTTTATGTGCATCCTTTCAATTTATTAAACCCTCAAGTTGTGTCATGTACACATCCTCAAGAAGATTCTCATTAAGGAATGTGGTTTTAACATCCATCTATCAAATTTCATAGTAATAATAAGCTACAATGGAAAGCATGATCCTTCTGCTAATAAAAATGGAAACTAGAGAAAAGGTTTCATCATAACCAACACCTAGAACTTGTATGAAACCATCTGCAACCAACCTACCTTTGAATGTTTGTACATTACCATCCATGTCGGTCTTCTTCTTGAAGACCCACTTGCACCCTATGGGTCTTACCCTTTCAGGTGGATCCACCAAGATCCTTAACTTGTTGGTGTACATGGATTCCATCTCAGATCTCATGGCTTCATGCCATTTCATATATTCTAGACCCTTAGTAGCTTCTAGATAGGTTGTTGGTCATTTTTTATGACCAACTCATCTCCTTCTTGAGTTATACGATAACGAAATATTTCAAACATGAGGTGTTTCCTACTAAACCTATGCTTGTGTTACATGAGGAACTTGAGATTCCACAACATATGCAAGTCTTCTTATTTCTCATGTACCTCTACTGGTTCAATATTTTCTTATTGGTCTTGAACCTCTTTGAGTTCTATTTTCCTCCCATTGATTCCTTTAAAATCATTTTCTAAGAACACAACATCTCTGGAAACAAACACTTTGTTGTCCAATAGGGAATAAAAGTAATATCCTTTAGTTTCCTTAGGATATCCAACAAATAACATTTATCTAATGTGGTTCCAAGCTTTTCGGGAAACTCCTTCGTCACATAAGCTTCACAACCCCAAATCTTCTTAAAAGACACATTGGGATGCTTCCCATACCATATCTCATATTGTGTCTTTTGAAGCGATTTAGATGGTATGTTGTTAAGTCACATTGCGGGTTTCCAGAGTAAAACCCTAGAAGGTAGTTAGAAGTTTAGCTAAAGTAATAATTGATCGCACCATATCTAACAATGTGTGATTCCTTCTTTCTGATACACCATTATGTTGTGGTGTTTCAGGTGGAGACCATTGTGATACGATACCATGGGCACTCAGAAGGTCCTCAAACTTAAGTATTCTCCAGCCGGATCAGAATGAAGTCTCTTAATACTTTTTCCAAGTTGGTTTTGTACTTCATTCATGACTAACTAGAACTTTTCAAGGGTTTCTGACTTATGTTTCATCAGGTGAACATAACCCTACCTATTGTAGTCATGATTGAAGTTAATGAAGTATTGATACCCACCTCTAGTAGTTGTTCTAAAAGGGCCGCATATATCAATATGTATGAGTCCTAATAGATCACTAGCCCTCTCATTGTTACCAGTTAAAGGAGTCTTGGTAATCTTTCCTAACAAACAAGATTCACATGTCTCTATCGATTCAAAATCAAAAGAGCCCAGATAACCATGTTTATGGAGTATAGATATGCGATTCTCATTGATGTTCCCTAGATGACAATGCCAAAGATATGTTTTTTTATATATTGAGTTTTAGTCTTTTGGTATTTATGTTATAAATATTTGTCATTAGATCTATCAAATAAAGACCATAAGACATTGTGGCATTACCATAAAAGATGTCATCTTTTGAAATAGAATATCGACCATTCTTAATTATGAAATCCATATCCATACTAGTCCATACAAGATACAAAATTGATGTTTCTATTTATGGTAGGTACATAATAGATTTTCTTTAACTCTACTATAAGCCATGTGGGTAGAGATAAATTATGGGTTCCAACTGTAGTGGCAGCAACTCTTTCTCCATTCACGACCCGCAGTTTGGCCTCTCCCTTCTTAATGGCCTACTTCTTTTTAGATCTTGCACATTCAATCCACATCTGGTATATAGTACCCTAGACTAAGAAGTAGATAAGGTTATCTCAATAAGGTATGTACATTAAGTGGAGATCTTTATCTCCATCTTCTTTTTCCTGAATGCCTTCAAATATGAAGGACAAATTCCTCTCATAGTTTTCATTCTTCTTATCTTGAGTGCTGAAAATACAGATTTATGGTTAGTCTTAGAAATCTTCATGGCCTTGGTTTCATCCTTGGACTCTACTCCTCTAATCACTATCACAAATTTTTCCTTCTTCATTTTGGATTCAACATTAATCAGCATGCCAAGAAAATCTGACAACGGTCTGGCCATGTTATTCAAGTTGTAACACTTGATAAAATGGATTTTTTATTCAAGAAATTATTGCAAATCATATATGTGGAAAACTCTTGTCTAAAAAATAATCTCGATTCTTCTAGATGTTCCATGCGTCCAATCATATTGAGTAGATGGGTCTCTACTGGATCTCCCACTGCCATTTTACACTCAAAGAGTGCCTTTGAGACATTGTACCTTTCTTTCTTTATATGATTATTATTCAGGTTCTTAGGATGTGTTACTATCTCTAGTATCCCTTTGTCTTCACACTTCTCATGTAACTCATCATTCATGTAGATTAGCATAAGTTGCTTTATGTCTAAGACATAGTTGACATGCTTCCAATCAATATCCACCTCAGTCCTAGGCACGTTAGGAGCAAGTATTTCTAGCATTGGTTTATGTAGGACATAGAGCTTATGATCATCATTGAGAACCCTTCTAAAAGTCCAAAACCAGTCTTGCAAATTTGTCCCGTTAAGTTTTTCCTTCCTGAGGACAGATTGCAATGACAATTTGATTGCCATTTGATTCTATAAGAGAACATTTTCATTTTGTCAACATACTTTTGATTTGATTTGATTTGATTTGAATAATATTTGATTATATTTAATTTTGCCTTTAATTAATTACCACTCCCACTATTTTATTCAAATTGAAAGCCCTGACATATCAATTTAGGAGATTGCAACATACAACCTTCTAGTGAGCCAAGATCCAACACAGTTGAATTATTACCCGGCCAACACCAGCGTCCATAATCAATCATTATGGTAGGAAACATTTTCCAATTACATCTTATGTAATTATTAGATATATGGTATGTGCAAATCTTTTCCATAGTCATTTGCATGCATATGGGTGCTTAATCTTATCAAGGATACCCAGTTAAGGATGACCCAAAAGACCACACAATAGTAATGAACCCTGCTTGGTAGGACCACATAACAATCATCACACTTCTACGAGATGGACAACCCACCACGCTTGGTGTGCCCAAGCATAGTCCATCAAGATTTCAATGTGTGTTGCTAATGGATATCATCTTAGACTTAATATATTATTGAGGGAGTTTGTATTTATAAATGCATATGCATACCCAATCACCAAATAGTATGGTATGTATGAAATACATGCTATATCCCACAAATGTAAACATTTAATAAAAATACAAGTGATGTTATGGATAGTCTATTTTTATTCTGTGGAGCCACAAGGAACTACCACCACCCAAGGTCCACATCATATGCAAAAACTTGTTGTTGATGAAGATATGTGCTACAACCTGATTGGGTCGATCGATTCAACCCTTGAATGGGTCGACTCACCTGCTGGTCAGTCAGTTGGTTGTCTCCCTAGTCATCTGGTCTCTATTCCACCATCATCTAGATCCTCTAATCGATTGGTTGGGCCTACTAGCCGATCGGTTAAACTTCTCCTTTTGTCAATCCTCCTCAGTCCTCTAGTCAGTCGGCTCATCTTAGAGAGGGTTGGTTCGTCTAGCATTGAGAGTCTTTGTAAGGCCCCTAAACTTTCTTAATGAATTTAATACACTTAATTTCCATATTTTAATGCTTAGAATCCTAATCTAACCCTTGATATGCTTTTAAATCATAATAAAAGCTTAAGTTTCAAATTTGGTCCAATTTGGACATTGTTTGAGCAAGTTATGCACTTTTTTGTACATTTTGGACTTTTTTGCAATTTACCCAATTGAGAGGTTTTCTTTACAATTTATCACTTTCATTATGTTCCTTGGATATTATCTCATCATTCTTGATCTTTGTGATCCATGGGGCTCCTGTTTGAGCCATTTTTTGAAGGTGTTTTCTCTAAGGGTATTTTAGGGTTTACCCCTTCACGGATGAGCTACCTTTAGTAGCTATCAACTAGTGAATTATGTCATTGGATGGGAAATTCAACAAAGGAAAGCCAATCAGGTCAATAGGGACGGTGGGGGAGCTGCTTGTGTGTGTTCTTGTATATTCTAAATAATTTAAGGCCATAGATACATGGGAAAGCTACTTTTACACCTCATGCTTGCTTCTATCCTTATCCATGGGCTATATTTACCCCTTCCTTTTCAAAATTCGAAACTATGCTAGCTTTCTCTTTCCTATAACCTGGAGTAACGAATCCACTGTGTTTTTCTACAGAACCAAGTGCTCTAAGGTAGAAGGCAACCTCTTTTTGGAGAAGTAGGTCTCCTAGAGCTCCATTTAGCCCTACCTAGGGTTTCCAAGGTCATCTTCTAGGAAATTCGACCAAGGCAAGTTGTTTTCTTACCTCCTTCTCCTTTTATCTTTCTCTTATCTTTCCTTATAGCTTCCTTCAAGTCATAACCTTGCTGTTACATGGTAGAAATTACTCTAAAGCTCTAAAACCCTACCTTTCTTGCTCCTTATGCTTAGGGTTTGCTCATTTGATGAAGAAAGGTGCTAGATGGACAAATTCATAGCTTATTCTTGGATTTTCTACCATACCTGCTCCATATTTATTCTGTGTCAGGTTTCATCTTCTCATTAGAGGCAATTTTTATAACTTGCTCCATGTTTATTGCTTACCATAAGTTCTCTAGATCATGTTCTTGCTTGAAAATGATGATTTATGCACTAAAAAGTTATGCTTGACTTGGATTTTGATTTTTATAATGTTCCCTATTTTTATTTCAGTTCTATATGAATCTTTTATCATGTGTAAATTATTCCTAAGGTATAATATGACTTGTATCAGGTTGGTTTGACAATCTGTGGTGCTAAGCACCTATCAACCAATGGTCAATTTTAGGGTTTAAAGTTGATTTCTTCTATAAACCATGACCCGATGATGGTACCATTGCAACAACCCTATGGTGTTGTCTTCATGAAAATTGATGGTCGTGATCAAGGGTGCTAAATGATGGTGATAACTTATGGTCACCCCCTTAGGTCAGGTTTTGGACCAATTAGAAGTTTAATGATCAACCATTAAGTACCCTACTGATGTTATCAATCAATGACGACATTAGCTTAATATTTGATGCTGATTTATGAATATAAAATTGATATAACAACCTATGGTGATTTAAGGGTCACTAATGATGATGGATCAGGTCTCTAAAACCTATGTTGAGTCAAGCATTGTAGTTGTAGCATCAACTAAGCCTTAGACCAATGGTTTCTTGGGTCACTTGATGCAATGGTCGGACCTATACTGTAATTGATGGTTTTAATATATAAACTTGACCCAATGGTCAACATATAATGTTTATTCCTCCAATAAAATGTAATGATGGCTAATGTAATATGTTGGTCCTAATAATGTGATTTATATGGTTTCCTTCATATGATCAACTTGAGGAGCTTACTTGTTGACAATGGATGGCTTGTTTTAAATGAACAGTCGATTGTGGGTTTTACCCTACTCTCAATGGGACTTTTTGTGTTGTTAGTCAAGGGATGTCTAGGGATAGATGGTGACTCTTTCTAGAGTACAAATCAAGGAATTCATAGGTGGTTTATCAAAGGTGTTTAATTATGTAAACAACCAATGGTCTTACCTTTTAAACATCCAATGGTTCTGGGTGACATTGTGGTATGGTGATATGGGTTGAATGATGATGGAACAAATGGAGGGTTACCCTTAATAAGGTAGTCTTAACTATTCACTCATATGAATAGAAGGGATGATAACCATATTGTGTTGATATGTAACCCTAATGAGGTATAGCTTGTTATACCTAGCTTTAATATAACTAAATGATGGTACTTGGCTATTAATAGTCCTTGAATGATTAATACTGTAAAGACTCGATCTTTACGATCAAATATTTACAAAATAATATCAGAATTATAAACAATCTTTATTAAAATCATGCTTTTAAATCAGAGTTGCGGAAGCTGTAAACATAAGATTACAAGATTGAAAAAAATAAGAACTGACTCCTATCTAGTCTTCAACAGAGGACAACTCCTGCACGTCTTTTCTTGACCTTCTTTGTATCACCTTCCCATGAGTTTCCCGAAGGAACAAAACCACACATGGACCCCATTAAAGGAAAAATAAGGTCAGTTAGGCTGGTACTAAATGCATTATTGAACTATTAAAAATTAAAGAGTTATAGATCAAATTTGGGTAAGATTGCTTGGTGGACCATGATAATAGCAAAAAAAATGAACTAGTTACCATGATAATTTGAAAAGGGTACAATAATCTAGAGTGGTAACTAGAATCAACAATGAGATTTCTCAAACAAATATCAACATATCAAATTATTCAAAATGAAATGATTTATCTATTGGCACAATCAATCTAATATTTTGTCTTTGCCAGTGGCTAGGTGCCTAGTGTTCTCCCCTTTATGAGAGAACGAAACTTCGCCTATGGGGGTAACCAGTACTGGGGGACCTCTAATTGTCCATTATCCACTGCGTAGGGTTGGGGATCGTAACCCACCAGATCTAGTGAGCCAAAGCTCTTTAGCCAATATTTTGAGTTTTTTTTGTGCCAATGTCTAAATCTACAACATTTCTATTTCTCTATAATATTCAACTTTCAAATATAATTTTGGTGAACTTTAACAATAAGGAAAAGGATAATAAAATGGTTCACCACTTTTCAAAGTTATGTAGATGAAATCTAAGAGGGAAATAAACAGTTCAATAAATAATCGAGAATTAAGTACCTGTTCTAAACCGAGAACTTCCAATCAAGTTGCACACAAGGATCAACGATGCAATTTCCTCAAGAATCTAGAAAGAGAGGAGGTATTAGAGTTATTTGATGTTTCTTGGCTTGGAATCACTTTCTAGTTTCTTATTAGGTAAAATTACCATTTTACCCCTCATTATGTTTGATGGTTATATAGTATTATCATGAGGTCATTAAGTTCTTTCTGGTCATAGTGGTTATTTCTTTGTGCACATGTATTACAATATTCATTACTTATGTTTATAGTATATAAAATTTATATTTCACAAAGTAATACTTATGTCTACATTCCTACATATAGTTTAAGAACAAAATAATTGACATGATTGGTAGAAAACTTAGGGTAATCTGAGATGGGGTTTTCCCCATTTGATTTCTCCATATATATACTTCTTAACATCCTTAACATTGTACCTTTTCTTCTATGCTAGGTTGAAATCAATACGGTGTGATAAGTATAATTTCTATAATGCAATCCTTGGGAATTTTATTAATCCTTTATACATCATCATGCTTGGTCATAATATGTATACCTAACTATAGTTTGTTTTATACCAATTGTAGGAACATGCATGTATGGATTAAGTAAGACAAGTATATACATGGAGGTCATCACATGATTATATAATTTTGATTTCCATTGTACCCAGTAGCGTCATGTATGTATGTGTTTATCTTTTACTTCATTTCATTTTCATCTAGTCGTGTATATTACCTAGTACATATGTACTTAATAAGGATAATTTATGTGGAGGTCAACATGTGCATGCATCACTAGGGTGTATATTATATTAATCATCAAATCATGCATATGTATATCTTACTTTATTTCATTCACGAGATCAGATCCCATGCATTCTTACCCCAACCGTTCGTATAACTTATTAGTTTATTTGTTACGATCAACTAATAGAAGGTCGACGATGTTACCTCCTTGGATGCCGGCATCTCCGGTGGTGTTCTTATTGTTTGATGGGCCGGACTCATCGCGGTCTTGGCTTCTGTCACCGGTGGCCACAAGGTCAGCGCCCTTTTGCGGCAACACGATCAAGCATGGTGCATCGGATGAGGTAGAGGATGGGGTCGACAACTTACAGCAGTTGATTCCTGCTTGTCTCCGCTGGCGATGCTACTCGAAGTCGGGGGGAGGAGGCAGTGTTGTGATTGGCGGTGAAGCCTAACCACTGACAACCGGAGCGTTGGCGGACTCCTCATCAGTGGTAGCAGTCCTGATGTCGTCGAGGTGTTGTTGGCAGGCAGATGCAGGCCGTCGGGGTTGCGGCCGGAGGTGGAGGCTATGGCATTGCTGGTGGCGTCTGGGTGTTAGGGGGAGTCTGGTGATCAGGAGGAGTGGTGGTTGTTGTGGTGAAGATCGTCGATCTGCAGTCTGCACAACCTGGTGGCGCTGCACTTGTGGGCGGGCGAGATTGGAGCGACGCTCGCCAAGGCTAGCGCACCCAGGTGTGGGCGTTGCTGGCGCCCAACGGCGGCTGACGAGTCAAGGAAAGAGACGGCGGCGCAGTGATCGATCGGCGCAGGAGGAGAGTTCGAGGGCGGGGTCTGAAGTTGTTGTGCGGTGTCGATGGTGGGAAGGAATTTTATAACAATCCTAGCTAGGGTTAGCATCTATGAGTAGGGCAACGTCGATGCTAGCCGAAGCGGCGTGGCTGAGTTGAATAGTCGTTTCACCCGTTCTCTCCTCTAGTCTTTAATGGCCAGCGTCGTTACCTTTTTGTTCTGCGTTAGGGAGTCGATGGTGGAGGGGCCCTGCAGTCGTGGCTAGCGGGCATCGTAGGGTGAGGCGTCACCGTGATCATCGCTACGCTGGGGACCGACAACAAGAGTTAGACGTGGGAGAGGAGACCGCAGTCTGCGAGAAAAAGAAACGCAGCGTGACCAGCTGCTAAAAGGGTCGAGCAAACGAGGCCCATTGCTTAGTTAACGTGGAAAAATAATCCCCCTAATATATTTATTGCTTTAGTAGCTTATCCTCCGATCCACATGTCCGTTTCTTTTGCAATTTTTAATATAATTCTAATGGTTATTCCTCATCAAGGTCAAGTCTCTTATTCGTGATTCCCAAGTGGTCCAACGTGAGTAATGTCGTGATTACTTAAGCATTAAGCCTAATAATGATAATTTCAAAGCCAAGAATCAATAAGGTTTCAATTATCTAATTAAATTTCAAATGAGATGACTAGACCCAACGAGGGCAATATGCATTTGTATGATAGGATTTCGAGGTGTTTCAAATGGTGTGCAAAATAAATGAAATTTAGAAAAGAAACTTTCAATTTGGAGAAATAGAAATCATAGATCAATATTAAAAATTGGCACCAAAATTTCAGTATGTTACAACTCATCTCTCCTAAAACGGATTTCGTCCTCGAAATTGGCACGACCATGGTCTATGACAAGTATTACTCTCCATTACTCGTAAGGGTTCAAGTATGGGTCTATATAGCATGTCAAACACAATCTAACTTCACTCTCTTAACCCCCAACTATGGGTTTTAATGATTCCATGTGACTCTCTAATGTTTTTCTCATCCCATGATTGTGACTTAGCTCAAGAAAGCTTCGATAAAATCTCATGAAATCAAATTTCTTCGTACATATAGTATTATAAAAAATAATTTCTTGTGGAAAACATTCGATGCAAAACTAAAATTGACCAAAATCAATGCGATGAGTAAGTCACAATCACCTTTTCCAACATTCTCCATACTAACTGTTTAATTCAATAGTTCACTTATTGTATAGGGAATATGAATGTTGTACCCAAATTCAAACTTATACTTCTAGTTTTACTATTTACCATCCACTTACTAGGTCGTTCACATTTTCTGACACCCTAACTCATCTCTACTAATATGGTGACGTCTCATCTTTACTAATTGGTAAGTCATATGACTTTGTGAAAAAATTAACTCTACATGAGTTATTGTTTCTATTTAACTATACAAGGCTAATCGAACTAAAGTTGGTCCAAAAGTACCTGAACGATTTTTAGGTATGCTAGTTTTAAACCCTAACTTCCACAAGACGTGCATGAGTGTCGACTGGTTATGGCTCTGATACCATGTTGTAAAGACTCGATCTTTACGATCAAATATTTACAAAATAATATCATAATTATAAATAATCTTTATTGCAATCATGCTTTTACATCAGAGTTGCGGAAGCTGTAAACATAAGATTACAAGATTGAAAACAATAAGAACTGACTCCTATCTAGTCTTCAACAGAGGACAACTCCTGCATGTCTTTTCTTGACCTTCTTTGTATCACCTGCCCATGAGTTCCTGAAGGAACAAAACCACACATGGACCCCATTAAAGGGAAAATAAGGTCAGCTAGGCTAGTACTAAATCCATCATTGAACTATTAAAAATTAAAGAGTTATATATCAAATTTGGGTAAGATTTCTTGGTGGACCATGATAATAGCAAAAAAAAATGAACTAGTTACCATGATAATTTCAAAAGGGGTACAATAATCTAGAGTGGTAACTAGAATCAACAATGAGATTTCTCAAACAAATATCAACATATCAAATTATTCAAAATGAAATGATTTATCTATTGGCACAATCAATCTAATATTTTGTCTTCGCTAGTGGCTAGGTGCCTAGTGTTCTCCCCTCTATGAGAGAACGACACTTCGCCTGTGGGGGTAACCAGTACTGGGGGACCTCTAACTGGTCTATTATCCAATGCGTAGGGTTGGGGGTCGTAACCCATCAGATCTAGTGAGCCAAAGCTCTTTACCAAATATTTTGAGTTTTTTTTGTGCCAATGTCTAAATCTACAACATTTTGATTTCTCTATAATATTCAACTGTCAAATATAGTTGTGGTGAACTTTAACAATAAGGAAAAGGCTAATAAAATGGTTCACCACTTTTCAAAGTTATGTAGATAAAATCCAAGAGGGAAATAAACAGTTCAATAAATAATCGAGAATTAAGTACTTGTTCTAAACCGAGAACTTCCAATCAAGTTGCACACAAGGATCAATGATGCAATTTCCTCAACAATCTAGAAAGAGAGGAGGTATTAGAGTTATTTGATGTTTCTTGGCTTGGAATCACTTTCTAGTTTCTTATTAGGTAAAATTACCATTTTACCCCTCATTATGTTTGATGGTTATATAGTATTATCATGAGGTCATTAAGTTCCTTCTGGTCATAGTGGTTATTTCTTTGTGCACATGTATTACAATATTCATTACTTCTATTTATAGTATATAAAATTTATATTTCACAAAGTAATACTTATGTCTACATTCCTACATATAGTTTAAGAACAAAATAATTGACATGATTGTTAGAAAACTTAGGGTAATCTGAGATGGGGTTTTCCCCCATTTGATTTCTCCATATATATACTTCTTAACATCCTTAACATTGTACCTTTTCTTCTATGCTAGGTTGAAATCAATACGGTGTGATAATTATAATTTCTATAATAATGCAATCCATGGGAATTTTATTAATCCTTTATACTTCCTCATGCTTGGTTATAATATGTATACCTAACTATAGTTTGTTTTATACCAATTGTAGGAACATGCATGTATGGATTAAGTAAGACAAGTAAATACATGGAGGTCATCGCATGATTATATAATTTCGATTTGCATCGTACCCAGCAGTGTCATGTATGTATGTGTTTATCTTTTACTTCATTTCATTTTCATCTAGTCGTGTATATTACCTAGTACATATGTACTTAATAAGGATAATTTACTTGGAGGTCAGCATGTGCATGCATGACTAGTGTGTATATTATATTAATCATCAAATCATGCATATGCATATCTTACTTTATTTCATTCACGAGATCAGATCCCATGCATTCTTACCCCAACCGTTCATATAACTTATTAGTTTATTTGTTACGATCAGCTAATAGAAGGTCGACGATGTTACCTCCTTGGATGCGGGCGTCTCCGATGGTGTTCTTATTGTTTGATGGGTTGGCCTCGTCGCGGTATTGGCTGCTGTCGCCGGTGGCCACAAGGTCAGCGCCCTATTGCGGCAACACGATCAAGCATGGTGCATCGGATGAGGTAGAGGATGGGGTCATCGACTTGCAGTAGTTGATTCATGCTTGTCTCCGTCGGCGATGCTACTCGAAGTCGGGGGGAGGAGGCAGGGTTGTGATTGGCGGTGAAGCCTGACCACTGACAACTGGAGCGTTGGCGGACTCCTCATCAGTGGTAGCTGTCATGATGGCGTCGAGGTGCTGTTGGTAGGCAGATGCAAGCCGTCGGGGTTGCAGCCGGAGGTGGAGGCTATGGCGTTGCTGGTGGTGTCTGGGTGTTAGGGGGAGTCTGGTGATCAGGAGGAGTGGTGGTTGTTGTGGTGAAGATCGTCGATCTGCAGCCTGCACAACCTGGCGGCGCTGTACTTGAGGGCGGGCGAGATTGGAGCGACACTCGCCAAGGCTAGCGCACCCAGGTGTGGGCGTTGCTGGAGCCCAATGGCGGCTGATGAGTCAAGGAAAGAGACAGCGGCGTAGTGATCGATCGGTGCAGGAGGAGAGTTCGAGGGCGGGGTCTGAAGTTGTTGTGGGGTGTCGATGGTGGGGAGGTGTTTTATAATGATCCTAGCTAGTGTTAGCATCTATGAGTAGGGAAGCGTCGATGCTAGCCGAAGCGGCACGGATGAGTTGAATAGCTGTTTCGCCCGTTCTCTCCTCTAGTCTTTAATGGCCAGCGTCGCTACCTTTTTGTTCTATGTTAGGGAGTCGATGGTGGAGGCAGGGGCTGAGCCAGACCTTGATATGTGGGGGGGGGGGCAAAATAATAGTATTACCCACCAAGAATCGATCCAAAGACCCTTTGATTTGAAAGTAAACACCATTTGAATCCACTGCACTACGTTCACATGTTGATCAGTTTGTATTATAACCGTAATATAAACACATCGTTTGCACATTTATTGTAAAAATAAAACACATATGTGCGCATGGGGTATCGAACCCACGACCTCATCCAAGGGAGAAGCTCCACTAGCCGCTGAACCAACTGTAAACTTGGTGTTATATACACATTGTAATTATATATATTATTATACCATATCATAGACATGTAACACCCCTGACCTGGGTTATAAGATAACCCTAGGTGTTTTGCCTAAATATGAAATTAAAAGTTTGTAATTATCCTTTGGTATGTAATTAAAGCTTTTATGGAACATAAGTTTCCCTTTCTGTCCCTTATAAACCAATGTTGAAGTGTTGGTTGCAATACGGGGACCTATGTGCAATTTGCCCAACCAGAGGGGTTAAACTGCAAATTTCACATGTTTATATGTTCCTTTAATGTTGAGACAACATAAGAATGAATATGATGAGGTTTAAGGGATTTCCCAAGCTTGATCACCAAGGTGCAACTGTGGAAGCAACCCCTGTACTTGAAAACCCTAAATTGGTGTAAAATGCAATTTACCCAATTTGAGGGGTGCAACTTGTAAAATACATCATCTAAAACATCTTTTATGGCTCTTGGCATCATTTAGAAGAGAAATGATGAAAAGGTTACTTCAAGTGAATAATCATATAGTAAAGAACACCTTTGTGATTGAATAATCAAGGTGTATGTATAATAGCCCTTTTATGTGTATGCTTTAGTGATGGGTTGATCCTCTTTGCCTTCAATTCTTGACCTTAGAAGGAGTTTGTCCTTAGAAATAATATGAGGGGACGTGCAAGGAAGAAAGGAAGGACTTAGATGAGAAAGGAGGAAAACATATGTCCTTATGTTGAAAATTCACCCAAGTATATATATAACTTTCCTCACTTAGCAAAGGAACGATCCTCTTCCTTTCATTTCTTTTCCCCTTGCTCAAACCGACTAAGGAGAGCTCTGGAGCTCAGGAGGACGACCAAGGGAGTGCAAGGTAGGTTTGGATCCTTCCTTTTTGCTCAATTCTTGGATGAAACTCGGATTTAAGGTCAAATTCATGGCTAGCTCACTTAGCTCCATCTTTCTAGCCATCTCTTCTCAACCTTCCTTGGAGGATTCACCTTGGCCGACCTGTGGAGCTTCTAGGACGCCATTAAAGGCTTGGAGCTCGAAAGCTTGGAGCTCAAGGAGCAAGCTTTAGGCGGGTTTTATAACTCTAAACTTTATGCTTGATTATACATCCTTTTCTATGCATATAGTTGCTAGTTCTTCTTCTTCCCTATCTTTCCTTGCATCCTTGCAAGCAAAATCGTGAAGAACTGCTACTGTTCTCAAGGTAGAAGATAAGGGAGTTAATTCCTATGCTTATCCACGGTTTTTCACTTTATCAAACGACCTCCACCTATTGCTCAAAACGGTTTCAAACCGTTTGGTGGGCAAACGGTTTCAGGGTCGTTTGAGGGAAAACGGTCTTCAAGACCGTTTGGTCCCGTTGACCAAGCGAAGACCGTTTGGGAATCTGGTTCATAATTATGTAGGTTAATCACCCACAAAATTTGAGAGGTTAACTCCAAAGGAATCGTGAGTTATGAGCAAATCAATTAGCAAAACCAATTGAATTAAGTTCTGATTTTCAATCTGTTTAATTTTCCCTTTTTGGGCAAACGGTCTCAAGACCGTTTAAGATGGTTGACTAAACGTTGAACGTTTGGGATTACTGTTCATAATGATGTTAATTAACGACTCACCAAATTTTATGGATTAATTCCAAACGAGTCATGAGTTGAAGGATGATTAATAGGGCAAACCCTAATTGAAATTAGTGCTGAATCTCCAATGAGTTAAGTTGAGATTTTGGGTTGCTTAGCCCAAACGGTTTCAAGACCGTTTGGGAATCACCCAAACGGTCTCCAGACCGTTTGGGGGTCACCCCAAGACCGTTTGGAGGTCTGGGGTCAAGTATAGTTGATCAATTGAAGGTCCAAAGGCACCAAATCATATTGCAATTAAGTATTGATGTGATGATCAACTCAATAGATCAAACCTTGATGAATTTTCACTAGAGTCCAAAGGATGGATGGGAAAATGGTCTCAAGACCATTTGGAACTCATCCAAACGGTCTCAAGACCGTTTGGTGTCAACCCAAGACCGTTTGGAGGTCTAGGGTTAAGGTAATTGACCAATTGAGGGCCCAATTACAGTGGGTTAGTGAAACAATCAAATTGCTGTTTTCTAAGTATAGATCTTGTTGAGTTTTGGGTTGAAGGACCCAAACGGTCTCAAGACCATTTGGGGGTTCCTCCAAACGGTCCTAAGACCGTTTGGGCACAACCCAAGACCGTTTGAAGGTCTAGGGTTGAGTCAATCTAATGGTTTGAGGGTCCAATTGTAGGAAATTGATTAATTGATGAAAATTGCTGATTTTGACCTAATTGGACTTCAACCTTAGTCAAAATGACTTGGATTTTGGTCAAACTTTGGGCAAACGGTCTCAGGATCATTTGGATGATGTCCAAACGACCTCAAGACCGTTTGGGCCAAGTTTGAGCCCAATTGGAGGTCAATTGATAGGTTCAACCTTGACTTGATTCACATTGTTGAACATTGATGACCAATCGATTTGAAACCCTAATTGAGGAAGATTGAACCCTAATTGGCTTGCAATTGACGGTCAATTTGATGTCTAAGTGGCTAAGGCTAACCCTAATTGACTCAATTTATAAGTGGTTAGCATAGCTTTGACCAATTGAGGGTTTCAACACACATGTCCATGAACATTGGTGACCTTTGAACCCCTTTGGAGGTCCAAACGGTTTGAGTCCATTTGGACCAAACGGTCTCAAGACCGTTTGGGGCCAAACGGTCTCAAGACCGTTTGGGGCCAAACGGTCTCAAGACCGTTTGGGGCCAAATGGTCTCAAGACCGTTTGGGCTCAAACGACCTCAAGATCGTTTGGTCCAATCGATCTCAAGCAAGTTTGATCAAACGGTTTCAAACCGTTTGAAGCTCCAAACGGTTTGAAAAGTCAACCCTTCCAAACGGTCTTCACCTCCAAACGGTCTCGAGACTGTTTGGATCCAAACGGTCTCAAGACCGTTTGGGTGGTTGAAACCGTTTGGAGGTTGAAACCGTTTGGAGATTGGTGATGGTTTGTACTTAACCATTTGATGATGTATTTAGTTCAATGGTGATCCAAACTAAACCCTAATGGTAACCTAGGTCATTAAGGGACTACGTGATTAGTGAGTTAACCCATGATGGTAATCATGTGGCAAATTACCAAAATACCCTTGAGGGGTCTAAAGGGGTAAAACCTTGTTCTAATCAAACCCTAATCACATGATGTTGATGTTTTGGCTCATGTTAATCAATGGAGACTTATCTCAACCTGATCTAGAGTGGTGTTGTCACCATCTACTAGTGAGAGGAGAGAGAAAGTATTTCTAGAGAGAAAGTATCCTAGAGAGAGAAAGTACCCTTTTAAGGAGGAAACTCAAGTGAGATACTTCAATTACACATGAATGTGCATGTTTAGGGAATGACCCACCTATGTGAGGTCATGGAAACCCTATTTATAATATCTAATGGATCTTAATCCTAATTGAGAGCCTTAATGATGATGTTTCTCTTACATGATGATGTAATAAGTACAATTCACCATGGAGTGAATAGTAAACCCTAATTGACAGGGTTATTGAATTCAACCCTAGTTGAGGTGATTCCATGTAAAACCCTAGTTAAGGGTGATTCCATGTGAATCCCTAATTGAGGTGATTCCATGTAAAACCCTAGTTAAGGGTGATTCCATGTGAATCCCTAGTTGAGGGTGATTCCATGTGAATCCCTAGTTGAGGGGGGATTCCAAGTGAAACCCTAATTTGAGAATGCATCCTTAATTGTTAAATTGTTTACTATTATCTGTTGAATGAACCATGCAGGTTGTTATGAGATGATGGGCATATCCAGGTATGGAATGCCATGTTATATTAATGAACCATGCAGGTTGTTATGAGATGATGGTTATATCCAGGAATGGAATACCATGTTATATTCATTAAAAGCATGTCTTAAGCTTTATGAATAGTAATCCTTAGTAATGCACTGTGAGTGACATCTTTTGTGGTTTATGGGCTGTAAGAGCCATAAACACCATCAAGGTCATGCTTAACAGATGACTTGTGATGAGATGGCTGAGAACTGATGATTGGAATGAGTTAGGCCTGCTACATTTTAGTATTCTCATATATAGCTGTGATGCTAATGTTTTGTATGATGTTATGAATACTGAATGTACCTAACTAATCAAGTGAAATGTAGAGCCCTGATCATAGATCCATCATTGTCAGAGTCTAAATGATGGTGAAGCAGGTTTTCCCCAGGGAACTCCTGGATCATATACTTTTGAGTATATGGGGTACATGGATGTGTAGAACCTTAGATCCTAGTGTAGGTATTTGATGTAGATTCTTGTAGTCCGTCATACCTTCACTAAAAGAGAAATGGTGAGAGGATTTGATGTAGATTCATGTAGTCCATCATTCCCCACCACACAGTCCAAAAGGTGAGATGCATCCCTACACTCCCTTAAAAACATAATCAACAGCGTAGTATATCTGTTAGAGTTATCTACGAGTTATTTGATTGATGTTACCATGAATAGTATAGATGTTCTCACATTTTATTATTGGTTGAACTCTTGCTTAGCATCAAACTGCTAGTGAATACCTTGAAGGTTTTTATTGCTTTAGTTATTCCCTGCTTTGCTTATAAAGCTTCTAGTGGAGAGTTATAACTCTCGCTGGGGCAATATGTATAATTGTCTCACCCCGTAGACTTCTACTTTTTAGGTGGTCGTCGAAGACGGAGGAACAAGAACTCAGGTGACCAATCCCAACAACAGCAGCATCAGGAGCAGTAAATATCTTAGGTGGAGATCTAGCCTGCTTCATGGTGTAGTATAGAGTCAGTCTTATGTGTCCTCTGTACTCTCAGGTCCTGGAGTGTTTTGAGTGTGAATTCTCGAGAAGTTTTGTATCATGTTGTATATAATTACTCAAGAAGTAATTGTCAGTGATGTAAACAGTTAAATCCTTTTTATATGGAAAAGGTTTGAGGTTTCAAGCTCTTGTCTCAAAAAGTTTTAATTTCTCGTGATTTTTGGTCTTCCGCTGTTTACCGAATGCTTCCGCACATGTTTAAATCGAGATTAATTCATGGTTTGGAGATCGGAGCCCACAATTAAGTGGTATCAGAGCTCTAGGTTCGCCGAGTCTATAGAGGCATAGGACATAGGAAGTCGAGTCTATCTTTAGTATTCCTTCCTTATCTAATAGAGTCTTCTACTCCTCAGGAGAAGAAGATACTTAAGATGTCAGAGCCACATGATGAGTATGTGGGAGAAAGTAGTGTCAGTGCACCTCAAGGCGGTGCAAGAGTACCAGAGGTGGAACAGCTTGTACCAGAACAACTTAGAGAGCCACCCCAGTTTGATCCAGCTGATATGGGTAACCCAGCAGTCCATACTATGTTTGGGCAGTTTATGACTGCCATAACACATATAACCGACAGGTTGCCTATGCCTGCACCTAGGGCACCTGTCCAACCAGAGGGGCAAGGTATCGGAAAGACGTTCGAGCGACTACGTCGTGTCGGAGCTACCGAGTACCATGGGACTGCTGACCCCGCAGATGCTGATCTGTGGTTGACAGAGCTGGAAAAGGCTTTCAGGATCCTCAACATCCCTGAAGCTGAGAAGGTTAGACATGCTGTCTATCTTCTCAAAGGAAGTGCTGGTCACTGGTGGACCATGGAAGAGCAGAAGAGACCTGGAATAGAAATCTCGTGGGAAGACTTTCGGCGGGAATTTGTCCAAAGATATTTCCCGAAGACCTTCCTAGACGAGAAGATCTCTCAGTTTGAGAGACTGAGACATGGTATGATGAACATTAGCGAGTACAAGGCTAAGTTCATGGAGCTGTTGCGGTTTTGTCCTCAAATGGCAGTTAATGATGAGGAAAGAATTCGGCGCTTTGAGAAGGGGTTGAACGCTGAACTGACCACTCCTGTGTCTGCTTTAGAGAACAGGGAGAGGTTTTCCATTTTTGTGGAATCAGTAAGGAGGATAGAGAGGTCTGAAATTGAGAAACGACAGACTAGTAGCAAGAAGGTGTACACTCAGACTCAAAAACAAAAGTATGAAAGTTTTAAAAAGCCGAGATTTTCTGCATCGACAGCATCATCAAGATCCCAAACCCAGACACAATGGATGCCAAGTAGGGATAGGGATCTTAGTTATATTCCAAATAAGGCCTCCAATATAGCATCAACATCGGTGTCTAGACCTCACCGACCTTATACTATACCTAGAATTTGTTATCAATGCAGACAACCGGGACATCTGGTAAAAGATTGTCCAGACGGGAATCCAATGATGACTCAACCTCAGGGGCAGAGTCAGCAAGGATCACAAAGGAGGCAGTTTTCTAGTAACAATAGAGGACGTGGACAGACGTCCCGGGCAGGTCAGAGGAAATAAAGTCATTATGATATTTCATTTTCATGTTTCTATGTGTTAAAGATATGAAAATAGTTGTTTTTGAAATTATTTTGACTAGTCCTATAAGGACACAAGGGAGATGAGAACTTATATCTCACTCAATGTTCCTTAAAATGTTTTATAATCTCTCTTATCTGTATATCAAAAGATGAGATTTAGAAATGATGCCTGGAGGAAATATAGGAATGGAAAACCTTGTGTGTATAAGGATATGAAAAGTGAGGAATGAGACAGTATGTAAGTGCATACTACTTGATCTCAGTATTTGTAAACCCTGGCCAGGTATACAGCTATTGATGATAAAGTGAGTATGGAAACTCCTAGATTGATATCTTTTTGATTGCCCTGATCAAGCAATCATTCTGATACAATCTAATGAGTATCATGAAATAAGAAATATGGAACAATTAAAAAGGGGAAAGCTATGTGTCATCCCCAACAAAAAGGGAAGAGCTATGTGTCATTCCCAAACAAACAAAAAGGGAAAGCTATGTGTCATCCCCAACAAAAAGGGAAGAGCTATGTGTCATTCCCAAACAAACAAAAAGGGAAAGCTATGTGTCATCCCCAACAAAAAGGGAAGAGCTATGTGTCATTCCCAAACAAACAAAAAGGGAAAGCTATGTGTCATCCCCAACAAAAAAGGGAAGAGCTATGTGTCATTCCCAAACAAACAAAAAGGGGAAAGCTATGTGTCATCCCGAAACAAAAAGGGAAGAGCTATGTGTCATTCCCAAACAAACAAAAAGGGAAGAGCTATGTGTCATTCCCAATTAAAAATGGAAGAGCTATGTGTCATTCCCAATCAAAAAGGGAAAAGCTATGTGGCATTTTCAATTAATAAGAAGAACTATGTGAACTACCCCAATTACATAGAGTTGTAAAGGATTACTGAGTATATTATCCTTGTTAGATATATATGTTGTTCCTTTTGATAAATATTCTTGGGTGATGATAGAAGTATGTTCTTTTATGCCTCTTCTTTCCAATAATATGGACATCATATGTTAGGGGTTTATGCTCTGCATAAACATTGGTAAGGTTGAATTAGTAAAAGGAGCCTTGTGTGGAATTGCAGAATTCATGATACCTCCATGATATTAAGATAATATGTGGAGACTCGAGGGCATGATTAATGAATACTCTGTTTCTCCTTTTGTCTAAGATTTCGGGGACGAAATCCTTGTTAGGGGTTTATGATTTGTAACACCCCTGACCTGGGTTATAAGATAACCCTAGGTGTTTTGCCTAAATATGAAATTAAAAGTTTGTAATTTTCCTTTGGTATGTAATTAAAGCTTTTATGGAACATAAGTTTCCCTTTCTGTCCCTTATAAACCAATGTTGAAGTGTTGGTTGCAATACGGGGACCTATGTGCAATTTGCCCAACCAGAGGGGTTAAACTGCAAATTTCACATGTTTATATGTTCCTTTAATGTTGAGACAACATAAGAATGAATATGATGAGGTTTAAGGGATTTCCCAAGCTTGAGCACCAAGGTGCAGCTGTGGAAGCAACCCCTGTACTTGAAAACCCTAAATTGGTGTAAAATGCAATTTACCCAATTTGAGGGGTGCAACTTGTAAAATACATCATCTAAAACATCTTTTATGGCTCTTGGCATCATTTAGAAGAGAAATGATGAAAAGGTTACTTCAAGTGAATAATCATATAGTAAAGAACACCTTTGTGATTGAATAATCAAGGTGTATGTATAATAGCCCTTTTATGTGTATGCTTTAGTGATGGGTTGATCCTCTTTGCCTTCAATTCTTGACCATAGAAGGAGTTTGTCCTTAGAAATAATATGAGGGGACGTGCAAGGAAGAAAGGAAGGACTTAGATGAGAAAGGAGGAAAACATATGTCCTTATGTTGAAAATTCACCCAAGTATATATATAACTTTCCTCACTTAGCAAAGGAACGATCCTCTTCCTTTCATTTCTTTTCCCCTTGCTCAAACCGACTAAGGAGAGCTCTGGAGCTCAGGAGGACGACCAAGGGAGTGCAAGGTAGGTTTGGATCCTTCCTTTTTGCTCAATTCTTGGATGAAACTCGGATTTAAGGTCAAATTCATGGCTAGCTCACTTAGCTCCATCTTTCTAGCCATCTCTTCTCAACCTTCCTTGGAGGATTCACCTTGGCCGACCTGTGGAGCTTCTAGGACGCCATTAAAGGCTTGGAGCTCGAAAGCTTGGAGCTCAAGGAGCAAGCTTTAGGCGGGTTTTATAACTCTAAACTTTATGCTTGATTATACATCCTTTTCTATGCATATAGTTGCTAGTTCTTGTTCTTCCCTATCTTTCCTTGCATCCTTGCAAGAAAAATCGTGAAGAACTGCTACTGTTCTCAAGGTAGAAGATAAGGGCGTTAATTCCTATGCTTATCCATGGTTTTTCACTTTATCAAACGACCTCCACCTATTGCTCAAAACGGTTTCAAACCGTTTGGTGGGCAAACGGTTTCAGGGTCGTTTGAGGGAAAACGGTCTTCAAGACCGTTTGGTCCCGTTGACCAAGCAAAGACCGTTTGGGAATCTGGTTCATAATTATGTAGGTTAATCACCCACATAATTTGAGAGGTTAACTCCAAAGGAATCGTGAGTTATGAGCAAATCAATTAGCAAAACCAATTGAATTAAGTTCTGATTTTCAATCTGTTTAATTTGCCCTTTTTGGGCAAACGGTCTCAAGACCGTTTAAGATGGTTGACTAAACGTTGACCGTTTGGGATTACTGTTCATAATGATGTTAATTAACGACTCACCACATTTTATGGATTAATTCCAAACGAGTCATGAGTTGAAGGATGATTAATAGGGCAAACCCTAATTGAAATTAGTGCTGAATCTCCAATGAGTTAAGTTGAGATTTTGGGTTGCTTAGCCCAAACGGTTTCAAGACCGTTTGGGAATCACCCAAACGGTCTCAAGACCGTTTGGGGGTCACCCCAAGACCGTTTGGAGGTCTGGGGTCAAGTATAGTTGATCAATTGAAGGTCCAAAGGCACCAAATCATATTGCAATTAAGTATTGATGTGATGATCAACTCAATAGATCAAACCTTGATGAATTTTCACTAGAGTCCAAAGGATGGATGGGCAAACGGTCTCAAGACCGTTTGGAACTCATCCAAACGGTCTCAAGACCGTTTGGAGGTCTAGGGTTAAGGTAATTGACCAATTGAGGGCCCAATTACAGTGGGTTAGTGAAACAATCAAATTGTTGTTTTCTAAGTATAGATCTTGTTGAGTTTTGGGTTGAAGGACCCAAATGGTCTCAAGACCGTTTGGGGGTTCCTCTAAACGGTCCTAAGACCGTTTGGGCACAACCCAAGACCGTTTGAAGGTCTAGGGTTGAGTCAATCTAATGGTTTGAGGGTCCAATTGTAGGAAATTGATTAATTGATGAAAATTGCTGATTTTGACCTAATTGGACTTCAACCTTAGTCAAAACGACTTGGATTTTGGTCAAACTTTGGGCAAACGGTCTCAGGATCGTTTGGATGATGTCCAAACGACCTCAAGACCGTTTGGGCCAAGTTTGAGCCCAATTGTAGGTCAATTGATAGGTTCAACCTTGACTTGATTCACATTGTTGAACATTGATGACCAATCGATTTGAAACCCTAATTGAGGAAGATTGAACCCTAATTGGCTTGCAATTGAGGGTCAATTTGATGTCTAAGTGGCTAAGGCTAACCCTAATTGACTCAATTTATAAGTGGTTAGCATAGCTTTGACCAATTGAGGGTTTCAACACACATGTCCATGAACATTGGTGACCTTTGAACCCCTTTGGAGGTCCAAACGGTTTGAGTCCATTTGGGCCAAACGGTCTCAAGACCGTTTGGGGCCAAACGGTCTCAAGACCGTTTGGGCTCAAACGACCTCAAGATCGTTTGGTCCAATCGATCTCAAGCAAGTTTGATCAAACGGTTTCAAACCGTTTGAAGCTCCAAACGGTTTGAAAAGTCAACCCTTCCAAACGATCTTCACCTCCAAACGGTCTCGAGACTGTTTGGATCCAAACGGTCTCAAGACCGTTTGGGGTCAAACGGTCTCAAGACCGTTTGGGTGGTTGAAACCGTTTGGAGGTTGAAACCGTTTGGAGATTGGTGATGGTTTGTACTTAACCATTTGATGATGTATTTAGTTCAATGGTGATCCAAACTAAACCCTAATGGTAACCTAGGTCATTAAGGGACTACGTGATTAGTGAGTTAACCCATGATGGTAATCATGTGGCAAATTACCAAAATACCCTTGAGGGGTCTAAAGGGGTAAAACCTTGTTCTAATCAAACCCTAATCACATGATGTTGATGTTTTGGCTCATGTTAATCAATGGAGACTTATCTCAACCTGATCTAGAGTGGTGTTGTCACCATCTACTAGTGAGAGGAGAGAGAAAGTATTTCTAGAGAGAGAAAGTATCCTAGAGAGAGAAAGTACCCTTTTAAGGAGGAAACTCAAGTGAGATACTTCAATTACACATGAATGTGCATGTTTAGGGAATGACCCACCTATGTGAGGTCATGGAAACCCTATTTATAATATCTAATGGATCTTAATCCTAATTGAGAGCCTTAATGATGATGTTTCTCTTACATGATGATGTAATAAGTACAATTCACCATGGAGTGAATAGTAAACCCTAATTGACAGGGTTATTGAATTCAACCCTAGTTGAGGTGATTCCATGTAAAACCCTAGTTAAGGGTGATTCCATGTGAATCCCTAATTGAGGTGATTCCATGTAAAACCCTAGTTAAGGGTGATTCCATGTGAATCCCTAGTTGAGGGTGATTCCATGTGAATCCCTAGTTGAGGGGGGATTCCAAGTGAAACCCTAATTTGAGAATGCATCCTTAATTGTTAAATTGTTTACTATTATCTGTTGAATGAACCATGCAGGTTGTTATGAGATGATGGGCATATCCAGGTATGGAATGCCATGTTATATTAATGAACCATGCAGGTTGTTATGAGATGATGGTTATATCCAGGAATGGAATACCATGTTATATTCATTAAAAGCATGTCTTAAGCTTTATGAATAGTAATCCTTAGTAATGCACTGTGAGTGACATCTTTTGTGGTTTATGGGCTGTAAGAGCCATAAACACCATCAAGGTCATGCTTAACAGATGACTTGTGATGAGATGGCTGAGAACTGATGATTGGAATGAGTTAGGCCTGCTACATTTTAGTATTCTCATATATAGCTGTGATGCTAATGTTTTGTATGATGTTATGAATACTGAATGTACCTAACTAATCAAGTGAAATGTAGAGCCCTGATCATAGATCCATCATTGTCAGAGTCTAAATGATGGTGAAGCAGGTTTTCCCCAGGGAACTCCTGGATCATATACTTTTGAGTATATGGGGTACATGGATGTGTAGAACCTTAGATCCTAGTGTAGGTATTTGATGTAGATTCTTGTAGTCCGTCATACCTTCACTAAAAGAGAAATGGTGAGAGGATTTGATGTAGATTCATGTAGTCCATCATTCCCCACCACACAGTCCAAAAGGTGAGATGCATCCCTACACTCCCTTAAAAACATAATCAACAGCGTAGTATATCTGTTAGAGTTATCTACGAGTTATTTGATTGATGTTACCATGAATAGTATAGATGTTCTCACATTTTATTATTGGTTGAACTCTTGCTTAGCATCAAACTGCTAGTGAATACCTTGAAGGTTTTTATTGCTTTAGTTATTCCCTGCTTTGCTTATAAAGCTTCTAGTGGAGAGTTATAACTCTCACTGGGGCAATTATGTATAATTGTCTCACCCCGTAGACTTCTACTTTTTAGGTGGTCGTCGAAGACGGAGGAACAAGAACTCAGGTGACCAATCCCAACAACAGCAGCATCAGGAGCAGTAAATATCTTAGGTGGAGATCTAGCCTGCTTCATGGTGTAGTATAGAGTCAGTCTTATGTGTCCTCTGTACTCTCAGGTCCTGGAGTGTTTTGAGTGTGAATTCTCGAGAAGTTTTGTATCATGTTGTATATAATTACTCAAGAAGTAATTGTCAGTGATGTAAACAGTTAAATCCTTTTTCTATGGAAAAGGTTTGAGGTTTCAAGCTCTTGTCTCAAAAAGTTTTAATTTCTCGTGATTTTTGGTCTTCCGCTGTTTACCGAATGCTTCCGCACATGTTTAAATCGAGATTAATTCGTGGTTTGGAGATCGGAGCCCACAAGACATATGTATATATACATATATATACTAAAATTTTATCTTTTTTGGAGGGGCCATGGCCCATGCTTGCCCCCCCTGGCTTCGCCCCTGGGTGGAGGGGCCCTGCAGTCGTGGTAACGAGCGTCGTAGGGTGAGGTGTCACCGTGATCATCGCTACGCCGGGGATCGGCAACAGGAGTTAGACGTGGGAGAGGAGACTGCAGTCTGTAGGAAAAAGAAACACAGCGTGACCAGCTGCTAAAGGGGCCGAGCAAATGAGGCCCATTGCTTAGTTAACATGGAAAACGAATCCCCCTAATATATTTATTGCTTTAGTAGCTTATCCTCCCATCCACATGTCTGTTTCTTTTGCAATTTTTAATATAATTCTAATGGTTATTCCTCATCAAGGTCAAGTCTCTTATTCATGATTCCTTAGTGGTCCAACGTGAGTAATGTCGTGATTACTTAAGCATTAAGCCTAATAATGATAATTTCAAAGCCAAGAATCAATAAGGTTTCAATTATCTAATTAAATTTCAAATGAGATGACTAGACCCAATGAGGGCAATATGGATTTCTATGATAGGATTTTGAGGTGTTTCAAATGGTGTGAAAAATAAATGAAATTTAGAAAAGAAACTTTCAATTTGGAGAAATAGAAATCATAGATCAATATTTAAAATTGGCACCAAAATTTCAGTATGTTACAAATACAATCATGGAGTACTCTCTTATTGTTGTTGAAACCCTAGTATGCTATAACCTGATGGTTACACCTTGATTTATGTGTGGGTTCATACTTGGGAATAGTATGGAATGTGATGGTGATGCTTCACCTTATGCATCCATGAACCAATGGGGATTCCATGAGTTAGGGTTTGGGTATGAGTGTTGATTAGTAACATTGATATAATTTATCACGTTGAACCTAACTCTAATGCAAATAGATAAATATGAGTATTCATGTTTAACATTCTTATATGATGGTAGAATAATCTCCTTAGCAAGATCATAACCTTAATTTGTTCATTGGTGGTTATCATAGCCACATGGTTGATACTTTCTTATGCTAAACATGTGCAATATGAATATGATGAGTGTTAACCATATCTAGATTCCTTGCATGTTGATGTAATAAAGGAATGTTCTTAATGTTATTATAACCCTGCTATGATTTTTTATGAATATATCCTAGCTCATTAATGCAATATTGTGTTGATCTGGTGTATTATCTGTAAGTGACGTTGTTGAACCATGTTATAAGGCATGGAAAGATAATGATAATCTTATAGAGAATAGTATGATGGTCTTAATGACCTTTGGGCATGGTTGAGCCATGAATGAGGTGTAATTCTCTTATGTTGATAAGGGTTGATACCCTGTCATATTGTGAAAAGGATTTATATCTTGTGATAGTATGATGACTAATGTAGTCTCATGAATGGCAAGTGAATAGTACCATGTGATGATCAGATGAGAAATCATGTGTCACACATTTGATATCTTTTGAAGTTGTGATATTTATATGCTTGTTAGAAGTGAATTAGGGTTTGCATGTCCACTTGTTTGATGCATCCTTAATTCACCCAATTGGCATAACTAATCAAGTGAAACTCTAATCATATAGTGCTCTATACCATAGATCTATCTGAGTGTCAGAACTTGCCAGATGGTGAAACGAGTATTCCTAAGGGATACTCGAAGCGCATACTAATGACTATGTGGGGTGCTTGTCATCCAGAATTCAAGTGTTTAGGGAGGATGAATGCGGTCATACCTAGCCCTCAGTTTGAGAACGGCTGCGGTCATATCTTGGTGATTATATATGTTATTATATTGGAGGACAACTGCGATTGTATCTCAGATGGTAGGGTATGCGTACCCACCTCCTTTCACTGACAAACAAGGAGGTTAGCAGCTTGACCTTATGTGTCACTGTGGCAGACCCATACGACCGGGGGCGGAGAAAATCTTAGGATTCTAGCTCTTCCTAGATCTTGTATGGCACTTATTTCGACTTAGAAGTGGTTAGTTGGATTTTGAGTGGTATCCTCAATTTCCTTGGGGCATAATAAAAGATGTAATACAACCGTATAACATATCTGTTTAGGGTTATACACAATGCTTCACATTGGATGATAACCCTTGTTTGTTCTCTTTACATAAAGATGATGCTTAGTGCAATTAAGAGATAGTAATTATACTTATGTGGTGGATATGGATAAGATTGTAAATGTGTACATACAGTAGTCATGCTTATGCTGATATCTATACTGCTACTACTGATTATAATTAGGATGCTAGCTATATCATGTTGTTAGTTATGTTTAACATGCTAGCCATGCCTCTATAATTAGAAATGCCTATACTGCAAATCATGCTTATGCAAATACTCATGCTTATGTTGATAGCTCTGCTTGTGATATTGATCTATTCAAATTGTTAGACATGCTAATGTTATTAGATATTCTTATGATGCTAGATTTATTTATGTTAATAGAGATAATATGCTACTAGACTTGCTTGTTCTAGTTATGCATATGCTATTGAATCTCTTATAGGTTAATAATGAAAATTATGATAGTCAGCTCGATGATGATAATTATTATGAGCTCCTTTATGTATTTTGTTAATCATCAGTGTTGCTGAGCCTATTTGTTGTATATGATTAAACTGCTTCAACTATCTCATTACCTAAAATGTTGTAATCAATAAGCGTTGTTGGAGGTTATATCTCTTGCTGGGACATGGGTCTCACCCTTGTGGTTCGCCACTTTTTTTTAGGTAATTATAAGTGATGAAAACAAACATGTGGCAGCAAAGAGGAGCTATAGTAATGAATCTTTAACAAAGTTCATTATATGTCTATTGTGTCCTATAGTCGTCCTTGTACTCTCAGGCCCGGGCAGGAAAAGTTTGTATATAGTGTTTCAAATAAATCAGACTTTTGTTAGCATATTAATGCTTGTTTTGTGTGGCATATATGATTATTGTTCTCCTGTATATATATGTTGTGGCTAAGATGATAGAATGATTTTTATCAAATTCTTGGCGTAGTATGGATACAAGAAAGATGTTGGGTTCTTATGCAAATGTTTTTGAGTGGGTGTTGATGTTGAAATTGGTTTTAATTTACCCATATTTTTGGGTATGTGATTAATTAGTTATTGATTATGTTTTATGTTTTGATTAATCTCGTTTAGTGTAATGGGTTCTCAAAGGTTGGTATTAGAGCTTTAGGTTCACTGAGTCTATAGGGACACTAGGACTTAGGACTAGGATGACACTGATTACTCTGATCAAGTAGTCATTTTGACACAATCTAAAGAGCATAACGAATCAGAAATCATGGTGTGAATATATCAATCTTACCTTAAAGAAGATGAGAATTGCATCATTATCTATCAAAACTTGAATGTTTGGTAAATATAAGAGAAAGATACAACACCATGAAATCTAAATATGAATACAAATAAGGAAAAGAGGAGTTCTTTAAGATGGGATTCAAGAAGATAATAAAGTAAAAGACAAACAAGTCTATGCTTATAAAGTGAATCAAGGTATGAAATCCACATAAGATAGAGAGAACTCCTATAACAAGTACAAAATGAGAAGATGAATGGGAACAATGACAAAGAAATAAGGTGGAACCTAAGTAAATCTCATACCAACCTATGTGTGTAAGAAAGTTTTAATGAAAAATCAGCATGGCATGTGAAAGAAATTAAGGGTGATGATCCCTATTTAATGAAACAAATGTGGAATATGAGTTTTTACCTGTTGATAAGTGGTCGAAAACTATAATAAAATAAGAGAACATACCCAAGTGTGATAAATAGTTATCAAGGAAGGAGTAATGGGATATGTTAATCATGATGATTCCTATGCTAATGGCAAGGAACCCAGAATGAAAGAGGTAAAATATTACATAAGAAGCTATAACTTGCATGATGAAAATAGAATTGGTTACCTTTTTGCTAGCGACCCTTAAAAAATACTACTATGGTATGGGAAGTGTGTTTCGCTTTGCTTCTTTTCTTTCTAGGGTTCAACTTCCAAGTGGATCATTGTCACTTGGTACATATAGATTCGTTGCAAACATGTGGGTGGATATCTTATCATAGCATAAGGTTGCTTGGACTATGGTTCCAAGATCATAAAGTTTGTGATGAGTTTGCTTTTGAGCCTTCCAATAATTTGTACGACTCCTCTTATATTTCTTGATATTTGTTTTGTCGGTAAATGTAGATGATATAAGGATGTGAGTTCCTTATAGCACATGAGGTGGATACCAAGGTAATGAATCCTATTATCTAAGATGTATCAATAACATGATAAATATGTGAAGGTTGGAGATTTTTATTACATGAACATTCCAAGTATTCCTCTCCCTTAGAGAGAGAGAGAGAGATTATGATGACCCTTTAAATGTTGTTTAAAAAAAAGTGATTCTACAATGTTGTGTATGGATCAGTGATAGCTGGATAGGATCACTATCAAGGATAGATGGTTTGTTGGTCAATAGATATGCTATTTAGTGTTCCTTTAAGATAAACCTATGATCAAATATCAATGCATAAGAGTTATATTGGATGACATAATTCACATGACCGTGATAAGTTTATGGTTATGTGCTTTAGACTAACCAATGTACAAATAGAATTTATGAATAGGAGGAAAAGAGTGTTCCAGTCATGTCATACAAGTTATATAAAGCTTTAAATGATGACATGTCAAAGTATTTCAAATATGGTCAAAAATATGATCAATATTTATTCAAAAACATTAGGGTTTCCAAAGTAGAAATAGCTATGAGACAAGTTGAACAAGAGTGAGATGAGGTTGACTAAATCTCTTTATGGGATCATTATATATCTTCTAAGTAGGTTGTGTAAATCCTAGTAAGGTAAAGATAGTGTTGTTGTTTCATCCCTAACAAGGTTGACTAGGAATGATATTTCTTTGTATGGAATGACAAGTGCCAACATCAACATTTCTTTTGATGCTAAAAAAGAACTGACAAGTGTTCCAGTGTTAGTGTATCAAAAAAAAGGATGGATACATCACCTTTTTTTATGTGCTTCAAGTAATGGTATGGGACACATGTTATGATTGATAAAAAGATAGCAAGTATGAATTTCGAGTAATGTGTTGATACAATAGATATAATTTTAGGATGATAGCTAGAATTTAAAGTTGAACATTACTACTTGAGTTGTACAGATGACACAACAAGTTTCTACATTCCATATTGAGATTGTCTTCTTAGATGTTGTGTTGACCCAAGATAAGATATGTATGAATGATGTGACATCACCATTATATGCAAGTAACCATGTGAAGGCAATAGGATGAGGTGCAAAGGAAGTACCCATCTTTGTTTACATTGGATTTCGGGGGAAAAATCCCGGTTAGGGGTTTATAGTTGTAAGGCCCCTAAACTTGCTTAGAGTTGAATATGCTTAATTACCATTATTGAATTCTTGGAACCCAAATATAACCCTTGATATGCTTTGAAATCATAATACAAGCCTAAGCTTCAAATTTGGTCCAATTTGGACATTGTTTGAGAAAGTTATGCAATTTTCTGTGCATTTTGGACTTTTCTACAATTTACCCAATTAAGAGGTTTTCTTTGCCATTTATCACTTGCATCATGTTCCTTGGATATTATCTCATCATTCTTGACCTTTTTGAGCCATGGGGATCCTATTTGAGTCATTGTTTGACGGTTTTTTCTCTAAGGGTATTTTAGGGTTTACCCCTTCATGGATGAGCTACCTTTAGTAACTATCAACTAGACCTATCACAAGAATATTTTTTTTATTGGGATGATAACTCAAAAAAGACAGATTTCCAATCTTTTATTTCATCTCAGGGGAAATACGTTCTCAAGGAGCTAATTCAAATCCCTCGGGTAAAATAAGAACAACCCCCACATTTAAAGTGAATTATGTCATTGGTTGGGAAATTCGACAAAGGAAAGCCAAGCAGGTCAATAGGGATGGTAGGTGATCTTCTTATGTGTGTTCTTGTATATTCTTAATAATTTAAGGCCATAGACACATGGGAAATCTACTTTTACACCTCATGCTTGCTTCTATCCTTATCCATGGGCTATATTTACCCCTTCCTTGCCCATATTCAAAACTATGCTTGCTTTCTCTTTCCTCTAACGTGGAGAAACGAATCCACTCTATTTTTCTATGTAACCAAGTGCTCTAAGGTAGAAGACAACCTATTTTTGGAGAAGAAGGTCTCCTAGAGCTCCATTTAGCCCTACCTAGGGTTTCCAAGGACATCTTCTAGGGAATTCGACTGAGGAAAGTTGTTTTCTTCCTTCCTTCTCCATATCTCTTGCTCTTCTCCTTCCTTAGACCTTCTTCCAGGTCAGAACCTTGTTGTTCCAAGGTATAACCTACATTTCTTTCTCCTTATGCATAAGGTTTGCTCATTTGATGAAGAAAGGTGTTAGATGGACGAATTCATAGCTTATTCTTGGATTTTCTGTTGGTATGTATGCCCTGAGAGCCAATCATGGGATGATTGGTGGGATACATTAAGATTGATTTGATAAAGATCAAAGGAAATCTTCCAATTCTTTTTGGTTCAGTCATATGAGATAATGATAGAATAGATTGAATGTCTAGAGAATGACAATACTCAATGATGTATGCTTTCAGGTTGAGGATGTGAACGATGACATCATACAGATGCTAAGAGTTTGTACATTCTTATTATGTCCCTAGTTGGATGTCATTGTGGAAGGTACATAGACAACAACGACACACAATACTAGATTGTGGTGTTGGTTGATGACAGAATCTCGTTAGTCATGATATGGAGATATCAAACCAAACACATAGGTACTTGTTAGAGAACAAGTGTACCAGACAGACCCATTGTGAGTTTGACACATGGAACCATGACATGGTAGTCACAGTCATTTCTCACAGTGATGGTGGTGATTGTGATTCTTTGACCTAAAATCACTACACTCAACACATGTCATTGGGTGCACTTTGACATCATCAAACACAGTCCTGAAACATGGTTTGTTATAAAGGTGATGATTGGGTGGCTTTGACACATGGGGCTTTTGAGGGGTCAGTGATAGATGTGGGATTTGTCCCTCCTGGGGGAGTTTGATACCCATGGCCACTTGATGAGTAGGATTGAGATAGGCACGCACACGCATGTGTGAGTCAGTATGTGATATTGATGTCATACACATCTCCTCCAATCTACTCTGAGATCAAGAAAGTGAATGAACATTGACAGGATGATAGTTCCATGCATTGAGTTCATTCAGGATATCTGTGACAAAGGAATTATACAATTACTATAGCACCATTCACAGATTGTAGGATTAAAATTTGTTCTCCAACTTTCCTTTTCACTTGGGTAGCACTGATGTACGACTAGGCACCGCTCTTTGCTTGTAAAGTCATAAGTATTATGGACTTTCACCGCCAATGTGAAATGGGCCTGTAGGGTCACACAGATAGGATTTAACATGGAAGAGTAGTTTATCCACAAATGATGTTTGGATTTATTATTAAAGGAGTTTAGTAGTTAAATTAAACACTCAATCAATTGATAGCTCAATATCATAGTGTTCAAGGTGTTGGACCGATTGATTACAGTATCAGATTGATTGAAACTGCAATTAACTGATTTTGCACAGTCTGCACTCCCATCCAATCGGCTCATGTGATGAACCAATCAGCTCAGGATAGGATGAATCGACCAGTTCAAGGGTTGAACCGATCTGCTCAACTGGTCCAACCGAGCGAGTTGGGAAAGTTAGGTTGGCAAGAAATTTCTTTTCGTTTCACTTGTCTAATTTGATTGGAACAAGGATTGGTATTTGGATCAATTCGAAACAAAAGAGGAAAAGTCAATCGAGAACTGACCAGGGCAGTGAACCGATCATTTCATACTTGAACCGATCGGCTTAGGTGTCCCAATCGATTGGTCCAGGTGTGAACCGATCGGCTCAGGTCCCCAATCGATCGGTTCATGCTTGAAACGATCGGCTCAGCTGGCACAGTTGGTTGTTTTTGTGGAAAATCTCGAACCCTTCTACTCCTGCTTTAATCCCGCATTACCCAGGGTAGAGAACCCTATCCCATGACCCGCCTATATATAGGGGTACTGGGGGCTTCTCAAGTACAACTCAGAACACCAGTTGCTCTACAAAGGTGTCATTCTCTCTGGTTGTGGTAACCAAGAGAGCCCGAGCAAGTGCTACCTGATAAGGGAGGCACAATAAGGGAAAGACAACTACAAAAAAGAGACTGGTTGCAGGAGAGTGTGTCAATGACTAGTACACCAATATGAGGGTACGACTCCTTCTGGTACCTTGTGCGACAAGGCGATTGGAGTTCCAGGTGGTCTGTGTGGACTACTACAGAGGTGGGAGATTTCTATCGCTTAGAGGACAACTGTCAATCCCGACAGTCCCGGTGAGACCAGGAGCTGCATAGACATCGTCCAAGACCAAAGCTGAAGACCGTGCAAGCCGTGAGGTAACATTGCCGAGAAAGCCTCGGGACAAGATATGTCTCTACAAACCATCCTTCCTATTGTATAGACGTTGACGTGATTCCTTTAGACTGGGTTCGGGAGAAAAAAAATTTTGTTTCCGCTGCCTTCTCGGTCTCCCCTAAAACTCAACAGTGGTATCAAAGCCACGTCAACTGCTTCATACTTTAGGATTATCGATGTGAGCAATTTTGGTTTGTCGCCTTTATTTATTATGTACGATGCGAATAAAATTGGCTTTATGCATGTCCAATCCTAAATCCAAAAATCCCAATATACATATATGATATGTAATATGAATGCACTCGATACGCGTCACCCCTTAAATGCGTTTTGTGGTGGATGTATAACATGGTTATGGCCAATAAACCCTATGTATATGTGCTTGGTTGATGTGGTTGCTTGCTTCTCGGTCTGCGCACCGATTCCCTATCTCTTATTCCCGATGTAACTCGAGATAACTCGAGATTTCTTTCCTGCCTTTGCTCCCCCTGAATGTAACTCGGGGTTTCCCTATTCAAATGTAAATAGGATAGAACTTTTTATTTCTTATTATGTCAAAGAACGGAGGACAACCTGATGACAACTAAGACGATCGGTTCAAGGCGTGAACTGATCGGTTGGCATTCCAGACGAATGGTTCGAGGAGCAAGACGAGCGGGTGGCGGCCATGAGGAGATGCAAGACAACCAGACGAACCGATCAGTTGGAGGAGCCAATCGATCGACTGGTGGCACCCAACCGACTAGCCTGATGGTGAGCCGATCAATCATGGAGATGAGTTAATCAAACCCAGAACAGCAAAGCACAGAGTTCATCTTGTATAGGTTGCATGTGATGTAGAACTAGATGATCGTGATTCCTCTTGGCTCGAGGAATCACATTAGGATGGCCATAATCATCGCTTTTATCATTTTGCATGTTTCTGTGGGATATAGCATGTATATGATACGTACTATATATTGTGGTGATTGGATATTTATATGTACCTATAAAACCAAATCCCTCATTAAATATTAAAGTTTTAGATGCCTTCCAAATGTGACACACGTGAAAAGCTTGATCGGCCAAGTGTGGGCACGCCCTAGCATGGTGCACCGTCTATGTCGTGGAAGCGTGAAGGATGGATATGTGGATCTGCCCAAGCAGGGTGCATATTCATCGTGTTGGCTTTGGGTCAGACTTAACAAGGTGACCTAGATAGGATCTAGCACCTTGAGGCATGGAGGTGATCATGGCAAGGAGTTGCATATGACATCTTTCAAGAATTGCATATGATGCAATTGGCAAAAGTTGCCTACCTAGAAGATCTAAGTTGTGGGTGACAGCCCTAGCTGGTCAATGACTCAGAGGATTTCAGGATCTTGACCCACTAGAAGATTGTATGATGCAATCTTCCAAATTAATGGTGAGGGCTATCAATTTGAACAAAAATAGTGGGAGCGATAATTAATTAAAGTCCCAATTATATCGTAAAACCTTTTCAAATCAATCAAGTCAAAAAGGAGTTTTTGGACTAAATTTCTAAATTTCCTTTTATAAAATAAATGGTTAATCAACAATAATCACTTTATTTGTGATCGGTCCTTAAGATGGACAAATTAAATTGGAATAATTCCATGACTGGTTAGGACGTTGAGAAGTGTTCTCAATCGAAGAGTGAAAGCTCTAAGTCCTAGTTATACCAGAACCAGATGAACTCGATCCCACCACACCAATGGCTTAAAGGATGCTTATGGAAGCATACCGAAGATGAGATTGATGTGAAGTGCTTAATGGTGTGTTCTCTGAACTATGATTTGCAGAGACAACATGAGACATATGATGTCTCCAAGACATTGTCCTAGTATGCCATGACAGAAGGAGATCCAGTAAGGTATTCACACACTCAATGTGATTGGGTATGTGGAAAAACCTGATTAAGAAGGATTCCCTATGAGCCAAGAGTTGGCTATTGGTATGATACTAAAAATGTTGTGAGAATCATACAGTTCATGATGAACTTTGACATGAACAACTTTGAAAAAGTTGTTGGACATGTTGAGGATAGTAGAGGCAAAGATGAAGAAAGACAAAAACCCTAATATTTGATCAATGAGGGGTAAGTCTTAAAGGTAAGGACAAGGGCAAAGAAAAGAAGTGTTCTGATGCTAGTCAGCAATCCAAGCCATCTTCAGCCTCAAGGAACAAATGAAGGACAAGCCTAAGTCTGTGATGTTAATCAAAAGAAAGAATGGCAAGTCCAAGGTCAAGGGCAAGGGCAAAGATTAGAACGGTTCTAATGCTAGCCAGTAGCCCAAGTCATCTTCAGCCTCAAAACACATGGGAGGGTGAATGAGGGAATTGTCCTCTATATCTGGAAGAAAAAAAGAAGAAGAAAGAGGAGATGGAGATCTCCACCTAAAGTATCATGAAATGAATCGCTTCTGAGGTATATGATACCAAGATGGAGATCTGACATATATGATATGTAAGATCTACAAACAAGTGATGGCCTTTACAAAAGGACCAAGAAAGGAGTACCCATCATTGGAACAAGTGTTGCTTCCATAAATAGGAGTACCTTTCAGTTTATTTCAGCCTAAAGGGTACAAAATAGAGATGATAACTCTTGTTTCAATTTTCCAATAGAAACACTTTATTGTTGCATCTTGTAGTGATAAGATGACTATCAATATAGTTGATGTTTCAATCTTTGTGGCAATGCCTTGTTTATCTTATGGTACTTGGTATACATAAGATAAAATGATACCTAAAAGTTATTGATAACTAAAACAATCAAATTAGCATAAATCATGAGAAATTCATTTATAGTTTCCATATGATGGATAAATCTAGACTCTTTTGGTTAGAAAACCAGTAAGAGACATGAATCTCTTGGACATGATTAATCAATCTTCACTATGGTAGTGGAAGAATGATTATCCTATTAGGTATAATACATGTGATGTATTTACATACCTATTGGAGTTAATGTTGGTACTTCAAATGGTTTTTAGAGAAATACCAATAAGAATATCATAGATGAAGTACGAATTTGCTAAAGTGTTAATTCTTGATGAGATCAATGAATGAAATACTTGAATCAAATGTTTGAGATCCTTATGAGTGATTATGATAGTGTATCATAGTAAGCTCATGATTAAGGCATGGTGACGTCTAAATCAAAAGGAGTCATACTCTAAGGAGTAAAAGGATGATTATCAAATAACTAATTTCTTCTTAATTAAATAATACCCTACACTAATAAAGGACATTAAGAATCGCAAGGAGTTGTGAGTTCTTATATCATTGACAGATACACCCCAATTATCTATGTGATGAGTTGGTCATGTGATGAGTCAACTATCTAGATGAATATGAGGAACCGAATTTTGAGTTATGGTTTATGACCATTACATCCTAAATGACTTCCATATGAACCATAAGGTGTGACCTTTATGGTAGCACCCATTGGAATGAAATCCATAAGTGCGAATGAGTCTTAAGCGTTAAGACACATGGATGACATTTTGAGAAGGATGATGCTTGTTGATTGCAACTTAATGACTAAGAGATTTGGCATATGGATACTAAAACCGCATTCCAATGAGGAATAAAACAAGGATGTGTATGTGACACAACCTGTAAGGTTTATGAATACATTAATGCAAATGAAGTCTATAAGTTACAATGGACTAATCAATGTGATTGATTAAGTACAAGAAACTCAGTGTTGGATCTTTACTTTGATGATATAGTCAAAGAGTTTGACTGATATGTGAAAGATAAAGAAGGATCAGTGATTTAGTGGGAGCATATTCACATTCCTCATGTTAATGCAAAATGAGATGTTCTAGAATGGAATCCTTTGTAGAAATTATCTTTAAGGAAGATAGAGACATTTCCTATGTGATAGGAATAGAGATCTATAGAGATAGTTCTCGAAAACCTATTGACCTGAAAAGAGAGAGCATACATTGGCAATCTATATTGAAGGGTTCAGTGTGCATAGATTCAGTGGGAGAAAACTTGTTCATGTTACATGGAGTTAGTATCCCAAGGCCAAGTGTCCAATTCTTATGAAGAATGGGAACACTAAGAATAGATATGAATCTATCATGTATGTAATCATCCCATTATCTTGCATGTATGGACATAGCAAGAATAAAATGCATTCATTATCTTATATGTAGGACATGACAATATGATGTGCTCATCCTTATAACTCATATGTGGGACATGACGAGTGGATGTCTGTCTAGTTCCAGTAAGGGTTACTGGAATACCATAAGAACTTGATAAGTACTTGAGAAGTACTAGTTCTATGGAAATAAGGAAGGGTTCACTGTAAAGAGTTACACTGATGCGAACTTCCGAAAAGGATAGAAAATTAATCGCAATATATATATATATATGGGATATATAAAAGTGAATGTTTGTTGATAGATGGAAACGTTCCAATAAAGTCATTTAAAAGGAAAAGTTGAGTATCTGTGTGTTAGAGAACATTAGTGGATAATATATGGATCTGGAATTTCATGAGATGAACTTATAGTTATTCTGGTCATTGATGACGAGTTAGGAGTACTTGGTCATGCAATGTGGCTAAAGGTTAGCAAAGGAATACTAGATCTCATATTAAGGCAACTCCATCTCATACTTATGACGTACAGTGAAGAGATGAAAGACATGCAGTTAATACTGACTTTGGCAAAGTGTTGCCATAACTCACTGCGTAAGCACTAGAGCATAGTAACATGTGGGACATGTTTGAAGATCACTATGAATATGATTCAAGGGTGATTAGTTCACAGTGCAAGTGGGAGTCTGTTAGTATGTATGCCCTGAGAGACAATCTTGGGATGATTGGTGGGATACATTAAGATTGATTTGATAAAGATCAAAGGCAAGCTTCCAATTCTTTCTGGTTCAGTCATATGAGATAATGATAGAAAAAAATGAATGTCTAGAGAATGACAGTACTCAATGATGTATGCTTTCAGGTTGAGGACCTGAACAATGAGATCATACGGATGCTAAGAGTTTGTACATTCTTATTATGTCCCTAGTCGAATGTCATTATGGAAGGTAGATAGACAACAATGACACATAAGAATAGATTGTGGTGTTGGTTGATGACAAAATCTCGTTAGTCATAATATGGAGATATCAAACCAAACACATAGGTACTTGTTAGAAAACAAGTGTACCAGACAGACCCACTGTGAGTTTGACACATGGAACCATGATTTGGTAGTCATAGTCAGTTCTCACAGTGATGGTGTTGAGTGTGATTCTTCGACCTGAAATTACTACACTCAACACATGTCGTTGGGTGCACTTTGAAATCATCAAACGCAGTCCTAAAACATGGGTTGTTATAAAGGTGATGATTGGGTGGCTTTGACACATGGGGCTTTTGAGGGGTGAGTGATAGATATGGGATTTGTCCCTCGTGAGGGAGTTTGATATCCATGGCCATTTGATGAGTAGGATTGAGATAGGGGTGCGCATGTATGTGTGAGTCAATATGTGATATTGATGTCATACATATCTCCTTCATTCTACTCTGAGATTGAGAAAGTGAATGAACATTGATAGGATGACTGTTCCATGCCTTGAGTTCATTCGAGATATCAGTGACAGAGGAATTATACATTCACTAGAACACCATTCATGAACTGTAGGATTGAAAGTTGTTCTCCAACTTTCGTTTTCACTTGGGTAGCACTGATGTGTGAGTAGGTACCGCTCTTTGCTTGTAAAGACATAAGTGTTATGGAATTTCACTGCCAACATGAAATGGGCCTGCAGGGTCACACACATAGGATTTAACCTAGAAGAGGACTTTATCCACAAATGATGTTTAGATTGATTGCTAAAGGAGTTTAGTAGTTCAATTAAACACTCAATCAATTGATAGCTCAATATCATAGTGTTCAAGTTGTTGGACTGATTGATTAGAGTATCAGATTGATTGAAATTGTAATTGACTGATTTTGCGCAGTCTGCACTCCCAACTGATCGACTCATCTGATGAACCGATCGGATGATGTTGGTGAACCGATCGACTCATGTGATGAACCGATCAGCTTAGGACATGATGAATTGACCGATTCAAGGGTTGAACTGATTGGCTCAACTGGTCCAACTGAGTGAGTTGGGAAAGTTAGGTTGGCAAAAAATTTCTTTTCATTTCACTTGCCCAATTTTATTGGAAGAAGGATTGATATTTGGATCAATTTGAAACAAAAGAGGAAAAGTCAATCGAGAACTGACCAGGGCAGTGAACCGATCATTTCAGACTTGAACCGATCGACTCAGGTGTCCCAACCGATCAATTCAGGTGTGAACCGATCGGCTCAGGTCCCCAACCAATCAGTTCATGCTTGAAATGATCAGTTCAGCTGGCACAGTTGGTTGTTTTTGTGGAAAATCTCAAACCCTTCTACTCCTGCTTTAATCCTGCATTGCCCAGGGTAGAGAACCCTATCCCATGACCCTCCTATATATATAGGGGTACTGGGGGCTTCTCAAGTACAAATCAGGACACCAGTTGCTCTGAAAAGTTGTCAAATCTCTCTAGTTGTGGTAACTGAGAGAGCCCGAGCAACTGCTACCTGATAAGGGAGGCACAACAAGGGAAATATAACTACATAAAAGCGACTGGTTGCAGGAGAGTTTGTCGATGACTAGCTAATATTCTGACAGGAGGGTACGACTCCTTCTGGTACCTTGTTCGACAAGGTGATAGGAGTTCCAAGTGGTCCGTGTGGACTACTATAGAGGCGGGAGATTTCTGCCGCTCAGAAGATAGCTGTCAATCCTGGCAGTCCCGGTGAGACAAGGAGCTGCACAGACACCGTCCAAGACTAGAGGTGAAGACCACACAATTCGTGAGGTAACGTCATCGAGCAAGCCTCGGGACAAGGTATTTTTCTACAAACCATCCTTCCTATTGTATAAACGTTGACATGATTCCTTTAGACTGGGTTCGGGAGAAGAAAATTTTTATTTCCTCTACCTTCTCTATCTCTCCTAAAACCAAACATTTTCTACCCTACCTACTTGAGATTTCTTTTGTGTGGGGTTTCATATTCTCATTAGAGGCAAGTTTTATAACTTGCTCCACGTTTATTGCTTACCATAAGCTTTCTCAATCATGTTCTTGCTTGAAAATGATGATTTATGCACTAAAAAGCAATGCTTGACTTGGATTTCGATTTTTATAATGTTCCCTGTTCTAATTTTAGTTCTATATGAACCTCTGATCATTTGTACATTATTCCTAAGGTATAATATGACTTGGATCGGGTTAGTTTGACAACCTATGGTGCTAAGCACCTATCAACCAATGGTTAATTTTAGGGTTTAAAGTTGATTTCTTCTATAAACCATGACCCGATGATGGTACCATTGCAACAACCCTATGGTGTTGTCTTCATGACAACTGATGGTCGTGATAAAGGGTGTCAAATGATAGTGATAACCTATGGTCACCCCCTTAGGTCAAGTTTTGGACCAATTAGAAGTTTAATGATCAACCATTAAGTACCCTACTGATGTTATTAATCAATGACGACATTAGCTTAACATTTGATGTTGATTAATGAATATAGAATTGATCTAACAACCTATGGTGATTTAAGGGTCACTAATGATGGTGTATCAGGTCTCTAAAACCTATGTTGATTCAAGAATTGTAGTTGTAGCATCAACTAACCCTTAGACCAATGGTTTCTTGGATCATTTGATGCAATGGTCAGACCTATACTATAATTGATGGTTTTAATATGTGAACTTGACCCAATGGTCAATATATAATGTTTATTACTCCAATAAAGTGGAATGATGGATAATGTAATATGTTATTCCTAATAATGTGATTTATATGGTTTCCTTTATATGATCAACTTAAGGAGCTTACTTGTTGATAATGGATGACTTGTTTTAAATGAACAGTCGATTGTTGGTTTTACCCTACTCTTAATGGAACTTTTTGTGTTGTTAATAAAGATATGTCTAGGGTTAGATGGTGACTCTTTCTAGAGAACAAATCAAGGACTTCATAGGTGGTTTATCCAAGGTGTTTACTTAGGTAAACAACCAATGGTCTTACCTTTTAAACATCCAATGGTTCTGGGTGACATTGTGGTATGCTGATATGGGTTGAATGATGATGGAACAAATGGAGGGTTACCCTTAATAAGGTAGTCTTAACTATTCACTCATATGAATAGAAGAGATGATAACCATATTGTGTTGATATGTAACCCTAATGAGGTATACCTTGTTATACTTAGTTTAGTATGACTAAATGATGGGAATTGGGTATGAATAATCCTTGAATGATTAATACAATCATGGAGTACTCTCTTATTGTTTTTGAAACCCTAGTATGATATAACCCGATGGTTACACCTTGATTTATGTGTGGGTTCATACTTGAGAATAGTATGGAATGTGATGGTGATGCTTCACCTTATGCATCCATGAACCAATGGGGATGCCGTGAGTTAGGGTTTGGGTATGAGTGTTGATTAGTAACATTGATATAATTTATCATGTTGAACCTAACTCTAATGCAAATAGATAAATATGAGTATTCATTTTTACCATTCTTATGTGATGGAATGATGGTAAAATAACCTCCTTAACATGATCATAACCTTAATTTGTTCATTGGTGGTTATCATAGCCACATGATTGATACTTTCTTAGGCTAAACATGTGCAATATGAATATGATGAGTGTTAATCATATCTAGATTCCGTGCATGTTGATGTAATAAAGGAATGTTCTTAATGTTAATATAACCCTACTATGATTGTTTATGAATATCTCCTAGCTCATTAATGCAATATTGTGTTGATTTGGTGTATTATATGTAAGTGATGTTGTTGATCCTTGTTATAAGGCATGGAAAGATAATGATGATCTTGCAGGGAATAGTATGATGGTCTTAATGACCTTTGGGCATGGTTGAGCCATGAATGACGTGTAATCCTCTTGTGTTGATAAGGGTTGATACCATGTGATATTATGAAAAGGATTTATATCATGTGATAGTATGATGACTAGTGTGGTCTCATGAATAGTAAGTGAATAGTACCATGTGATGATGAGATGAGAAATTATGTCTCACACATTTTATATCTTTTGAAGTTGTGATATTTATATGCTTGCTAGAAGTGAATTAAGTCTTATATGTTCACTTGTTTGATGCAGTCTTAATTTACCCAATTGGCATAACTAATCAAGTGAAACTCTAATCATGTAGTGTCATGTGCCATAGATCCATCTGAGTGTCAGAACTTGCCAGATGGTGAAACCAGTATTCCTAAGGGAAACTCGAAGCACATACTGATGAGTATGCGTGGTGCTTGTCATAATGAATTCAAGTGTTTAGGGAGGATGAATGTGGTCATACCTATCCCTCAATTTGATAACGGATGTAGTCGTGTCTCGATGATTATATATGTGATGATATTGGAGGACAACTGCGGTTGTATCTCGGATGGTAGGGTATGCATATCCACCTCCTTTCACTAGTGTTGTGACCTTTACCAAGGATGGACTAGGTTGTTAGTAGCTTGACCTTATGTGCCACTGTGGCAGACCCGTACTGACTGGGGGTGGAGAAGATCTTAGGAATTCAGCTCTTCCTAGATTTTGTATGGCATTGATTTCGAGTTAGTAGTGGTCAGTTGGATTTTGAGTGGTATCCTCAATTTCCTCAGGGCATAATAAAAGATGTAATACAGTCGTATAGCATATCTGTTTAGGGTTATACAGAACATTTCACATTGGATGATAACCCTTGTTTGTTCTCTTTACATAAATATGATGCTTAGTGCAATTAAGAGATAATAATTATACTTATGTGGTGGATATGCATAAGATTGTAAATGTGTACATACAGTAGTCATGCTTATGCTGATATATATACTGCTACTACTGATTATAATTAGGATGCTAGCTATATCATGTTGTTAGTTATTTTTAACATGCTAGCCATGCCTCTATAATTAGGAATGCCTGTACTACTAATCATGCTTATGCAAATACTCATGCTTATGTTGATAGCTCTACTTATGATATTGATCTGTTCAAACAGTTAGACATCCTAATGTTATTAGATATTCTTATGATGCTATTCTTATTCATGTTAATAGAGATAATATACTACTAGACTTGACTATGCTAGTTATGCATATGCTATTGAATCTCTTATAGGTTAATAATGAAAATGATGATAGTCAGCTTGATGATGATAATTGTTATCAACTCCTTTATGTATTTTGTTAATCATCGATGTTGTTGAGACTATTTTTTATATATGATCAAACTTCTTAAACTATCTCATTACCTAAAATGTTGTAATCAATAAGCGTTGTTAGAGGTTATATCTCTTGCTGGGACATGGGTCTCACCCTTGTGGTTCGCCACCCTTTTTTAGGTAATCAGAAGTGATAAAAACAAACATGTGGCAGCAAAGAGGAGTTATAGTAATGAATCTTTGATAATGTTGATTATATGTATGGTGTGTCCTATAGTCATCCCTGTACTCTCAGGTTCGGGCATGAAAAATTTGTATATGGTGTTTCAAATAAATCAGACTTTTGTTAGCATATTAATGCTTGTTTGTGTGGCATATATGATTATTATTCTCCAGTATATATATGTTGTGGATAAGATGATAGAATGATTTGTATCCAATTCTTGGTATAGTATGGATACAAGAATGATGTTGGACTCTTATGCAAATGTTTTTGAGTGGGTGTTGATGTTGAAATCGGTTTTAATTTACCCATATATTTGGGTATGTGATTAATTAGTGATTTATTGTGTTTTATGTTTTAAGTAATCTCATTTAGTGTAATAGGTTCTCACAGTATTCATCCTCATAAAATGAATTAAAATATCCTAATGATTTTATATATTACATGATTATAGAGAAATGCTGAGTTACGTTCGATTGGAGCATAGGTCGGAGAGAGCAATACTTTTACAATTGGAAGAGAAGGTAAAGGCTCTATATGCATCTGAGATATAAATAGGAACAAACAAACACAACCACCATGCACAAACATCTAGGCTTATTGGCCATAGCCATACTACACATTCACCATCAAAACCAGCTTTTAAGGCGATGTGTGTAAATCATATATATATATATATATATATATATATATAGAGAGAGAGAGAGAGAGAGTCAAGCTAGAATACACTCAAGTGTACAAATTTCACGCTACACTGAAGTTGTGTTTGCATATCAAGACTATTTTGTTATTAAATGTAAACCATTGATCTTCATTGTCATACTATAATTAGGATACTTACAGATTTTGAGTGCATTTGGATGAGTGTAAGTCACTCATCTGAGGGCAAAAAAATCGATGCAAAAAACTAATTTGAAATGCATAATTTTTGTGATCTTCATAACATGACCTATAAATGTCCAAATGGGCTCAAATTGTGTGTAAGTTTTATTCACAACATGTTTAAGAAGATCAATGGATTAGATTTAAAAAACAATATTGCATCATGAAAAACTACTTGAGTGTATTCTGCTCCGAATACACTCGAGTGTATTCTAGCCTGACTCTCTCTTTCTCTCTCTCTCTCTATATATATATATATATATGTGTTTGAATGTGGTATTTAATCAGATATGGACATTAGTTAGTTTAAATATTCACATCTTATGCAATTAATAAATGAAAAATTAAAATGTTGATCATATCGATTATAGCAAAACATAGTAAATTGATGTGGCTCTAATATATTGTAGGAAATATGATGGAAAAGCAAAAAACATAAGGATGTTTTGAGGTAATACGTTGTCCTAGAACAAGTCCAAAAGCAATTCCCTTGATGCAGTACGCAGCTTTCTTCATGTCGCACCCGGACAACATCAACAACATCCCCTTATGGATCACCATGGACTATGGCTTGACATTGTCCTCCAAACGGCTGGCAATGGCCTCCTCACCTCTATAGTAGTACACACAGACCACCAAGAACTCTTGCCATTCTCGATGAACAGACATGAATGAGTTGTCCACTTCTATTTGGTGTACTAGCACCAACTTGTTCTCCCACAATTGTTCTCCCTTGCTATCCCTCCATTTACCGAGTAGGACTTGTTTAGATTCTCTTGGTTACCACAACCAGAGAATACAACAATTTTTAGAGCAACTGATGTTGTGTTTAGGAAGAGCCCAGTACCCCTCCATTTATAGGAGGTCCAGGGTTCCCAGTTTATGTAGGAGTCAAAGGGTACAAGATTTCATGAATTTTTGCATTCTGTGAGTAGTGAAATGACTGCTACACAACTAAACCGATTGGTTGGCATGTGAGCTGATCAGTTCAACCCTTAACTAGTGGTTTCATCATGTTTCCCAATTGCAATTGTATTTGAAACTAATATACAATTAATGCCCAACATGACATCAACATTAGATTTTGATCCAACAGAATTGATATGTGAACTAGGCGGTTCATCATATGAACCGCTCATTTGGATCCTTGAGTCGATTGATTCACTCAATGAACTGCTTGGCTCATGTCCTCTTTCAACCAAAATTCAGCCAATGCAATTTCCAATCAACCTAACTCTCCAACTGATCAGTTCAAACCTTGAACTGGTTGACTCAGAGTTTAGTCAATCAATTGTTGTTTACTTTAAATACCTCAACACTTTAGTAATCAAGTTAAACATCATTCATGAATAAAACTCCTACTCCAAGTGTATCCCATGTGTGTGACCCTATATATTCCAAGATATGTTGATAGTGAATGTACATAACTTGTTTATGACATCACAAGCAATGAGTGGTATCTAGAAATACATTATTTATACACAAGTAATTGGAAAGTTGGAGAACAACTTCAACCTACAATATGTGATTGGTATTACCATGTTTGTGTAGTTCTTTTGTCTCTGATATCCAGATAGAACTTGATGAATGTAATCATCATCCTATTCAACATTCAATATTTGTTCCTTGAACTAGAGAAGACTATATGAGATATATCTAATCTCAATATCACATATTGACTCACATGAGCATGGCTATGCATTTCTTAGTCTTGCTTATCAAGTGGCCTGGATATCATACTTATGTAGGAGGGACAAATCCCATGTACATCTCTCATAGCCATTCCCATGTGTCACGATGCATCTAATCATCAAGTTTGTGAAAACCCTTAGGTTACGGTGGATGATGTCAAATTACATTGAATGACATGTAATGAGTGTAGTGACTTCAAGTCCTAGAACCACAATCACCACCAACACTATACAAGATGATTCTGACTACATGTTATGGTTTCCTTGTATCACTCTTATGGTGGGTCTTTCTGATACATTGTTCTCTAGCAAGAATCTATGTGTTTGCTTTGGTATCACATATCATGACTAATGAGATTCTATCATCAACCAACACACACTCTAGTCTTTATGTTATTGATGTATTTCAGTCTTCCTCAATAACATCTAAATAGGGACAACAAAATGTATATACTCTTGGTATCTGTATGATATCATTGTTCAGGTTATCAACCCAAAGACATACATCATTAAGTAATATCATTCTTTAGACACTTATTATGTTACATGATTATCCCATAACTGAATAAAATAGAATAAATTGGAAGATCACCTGTATTATTAATCAAATAATTCAAAGGTTATTCCATTACATTAATCATATGATCTAATCTCTGGGCATACATACCAAAAACCTCTTCCTTTATCAACCCAAGAGGGAATCCATAAAGGGCATCTCATCCAAACCATCCCATTTGGTCGTTATTAGAGGTACCAGAGTCCAACGAGAAGGAGATTAAGAGGCTTGTACTAAGAGACCTCTTGAGGAGTGGTTCAATGGCCATAAAATGTCAGGTTTTAGCGATCATTAGAGGGAATCAACCTTGCACCATGTTACATGTGTTTTGCATTGCTTTTTCTTCCTTCTTCCCTTCCTTTGGTTCCATGTTGAGCATGAGGGACAAAACCTACGTTCTTTAGGACCCGGGAGTAGCTCGGTGTTGAATATGTGCATGCTCCTTTAAAAATCATTATTGATTGTCGTTCACTTCACATTTTGGTAACAAAAGTTCTTCATTGCCTTATTATGCTTGATCACCATGAATATGAGATAGATAGTTAATTTGTGTAAGTGAGGGATTAATAGTTGGAGAAGTTGTTACCAACACAATCAATAACTTGTTGTAATAGAGAGCTAACCACTGTGAAGTAGATTGTCTAGAGAGAGATCATATCATAGAGGGTTAGTAATTAGGCTAAATAGTATACTACACTACATGCATAGGTAGTGCAAGCAACAAATGCTTAACCTAGAGAAGAAAGGTAATTTGTGTTGATTGTATAGAATTCATTCATAGGTTAACACCATGTTGAAACTAGTATCCTAAAGAATTCATTAATTTGTTCTTCGATCCAACTTTTATTCATGGAAAATTAATTCCTTCTCTTAGTTTGACAATTTAGTCAACTATTTTATTAGGCCTAACTGATCTATTCAAGTGAAGCAAGCACCCGCTGACCCTCCATGACTCCATGATTGACATAGGTTGAAGATGACAAATCATCTGTTGTGTCAGGACATCCAAAGGTCCATAACATGGTAATTATGGGCTTATCCGTGGCTCTCCCTGGTACAACTGTGACCATACATTGAACAGGTTTGTGACACTATAGATTAAAGGCCTTAAGTTCATAATATGAAACATTGTTCCAAAGCGCATTAAAATAGTAATTATTGAGCCGACTTCAAACTTGATATCTCCTCCTAGGAACATCAAAATATTATGAAACTTTAACCACAGTTTTAATACAACTCAAGGTACTTCCTATTCAAATTTGGTGCCAAAACTCAACTATTTGAATTTCCAATTAAATATTTCAAAAAGGCATAAACTTAGGGATCTTAATCATGATACTAACACCAATTGACATCCACATTATGCTAAAGCACTTGGAACTCTTCAAATTACTTAGAAATATGAAATCACTTGTGTCCTTAGGTATCCAAATACTCCAAAAGTTCTCTCCATCACATCCTACACACCTTAAAAGAAATTTCATCCTCAAAATTAAGCCAAAAATCCAGTCCATCACATCATATTCATCTGAAAAGAAAATTTGTCCTCAAAATTAAAACTTATATTACTTGAAAGGAAACCAAAGATATTCATTCATATTTAGGGTACCACTCTAGGTGAAACATTCCCATAAACATCATGTCCAAATCATATATGTACCACTACTAGGAGGCTATTAAAGCATCTAGGGTGAACTACCCCTTCAAAAGTGTTTGGAAACTCATGTGCAGTCATGAGATATGTCATATGTTAGGGTTGCATCCTTATCTTTACACATGAATTAGGATTCCTACATCATATTACCATGTTTTAAAGGAGTTAACTAAACTTAACCCATTATGCCAAGGTGTCATCACATTTTATTGAGATAATTGTTAGAACATGTTCAACATTAACATATGCCTTTTAGGAGGTAGTTAACTATAGTTAACCCACTTTATCCATCTAGATCATATCACGGTGTCATAATCATTATGTTGTGCTAATTATCAAATGATATTTTTCATCTTTATTAAGCACTAAAATTAACACCTCTTGTAACATGTTTCATTCATATGATCTTATTTCGTTTTCTCAAAATAATTGCAACATTTACTAGTGATTTCATCACAAGATTGACCAACAATATCACATTAACATCATTATTCATGTATATGGTTAACCATCTATACATAGAGATCTATCAAACCATCACTAGGGTTTTCCACCATGTCATATCTACTTATATCACATTTCAAGATAAGATTGCAGTATTACTAATTTTATACCATGGTTGTTCTAAACAAACTTATACAACTGGGTTGTTAAACATATATTAAAACTTTCTCTAGTCCAATTGGGGTTCTTCTAGCCCGTATCATGAGGTAGTGCCATGATCAGTCTCTCTGAGCTAACTCAACTATATGAGTATCTCATATGCATATACTTTATCTTTCCTTTCTTAATCTAGGGTTCTCAGATTACCTCATTGGAATTAGTGATAGTTGCACAAGCTCTAGCCACATTAGCAAAAACCAAATCATGATGTGACATTCTCTTCATAGATCCTCTACCCATGAGACATGCTTACCCACAACTCTCTTTCATAAACACCGCTAGATTCCTATAAGGTACCACCAACCTGAGCATGAGGCTTCACAAACACAAACATAGTTTTACCTCCTCTAGGGTCTTGGGACTCTCTCTCCCTCACCCAGATGGTAGGTTCTCATATTTCCTCATATGCATATATATAGGTAGCCTCCCTCTAACTCCAGTGTTTGGTCCTCTCAAGGACATATAGGGTTCCAAAACATTATAGGAATCATGCATAAAGCAACTCATTTGAATCACTTAGGAGTATTCTAGTTAAGACATATCATATCACATATTTCTCGTAATTCTCATATCTTGGAGTTTAGGCTCTCTGACTTTCTCCTTGTGGGTCTCACTCTCTCTAGAGTTAACCCTGATTGGTCCTAACACTAGAGGTCATCCTTCGTAAAAGAGATTGAGGTTCTTGCCGATTCACATCTTGTCTTACATAGCTTATCGTAACTTATCTCATAAAAGCATAGTTACTTGCATCATTAAAACTTATCTCAAATCTTCAAAACCAAATTTAAGTCCTCAAAGAAAAAAATTGATCATCATAAACCACCTCATATCATCTATATAATACCTACATTATATCATCAAAACTTATTCCATCTATCATATATTCCAAACCAGGCTCTAGACATCTAATCTAGAACTACTCTCTCTTCTAGACTAATGTCATTCACTTTCACTTAGGTTACATGACCATATCCTACTCGTATTTGTGTGGGGGCACATTTTTGTAATATATATATAATAAAATATTATATAGTTTTTCTCCGATAAAATACATGTCAGAGAAAACTATCAAGGTTCGATCTGATTGGAATCAAAAACCAAATCCAAAAAATGAGTATCCCACACATAGTAGAGAGTACAGTGCCATGAAAACTAGTGGCAAGGGTGAGAACATGGTATAGACTGGTGTAGCTACCCAAAGCATAGATTCATCATATGCCAAAGGTTTCTCTTCCCGTGATGTATGTCATTTCCAAATAATGCAACGTCCCATACCACTGCATTATAAGGAAAGAACGACATTTAGGGACCTTCTATACAACAAGCACTAGTCTAGACCTAGTTCTCAAACATCTAGTTGCTAACCTAGAGGCTAGGTCAGATCTAGTCTATAAAATATGACTAATCTAACCCTAAAGATTATTAAGTTCATGGTTCTTTAGTTCTGAGTTTCATAATGAGCAAATTCTAGGCTTTTCTCTTGTTCATGCTCTGATACCACCTGTGACGTCCCCAGTTTTTCTAAAACTTAATCTAATGTGTGACATCCAAATTGAAACACTCACCTCAGTGAGAATACCAATTTAAACAGCCCACACTAGGCTAAGAAGAATAAAATCAGAGGACGTCAGAAGGAAACAATAGTAGCACATGCACATGAACAATAATAAAACAATACAAAACATGTTCACCATTCAATATATAATTACATAATGAATTGTTACAACATTTGATATTACATATTGAACAACAAACATATACATATAAATTTACGACCACTAAACAATAGCATCTTAAAACAACAGGTCCACCTATACATTAGCTCGCCACACAACTCTCAACTATCCTGGTTTTTCAAGATCACATGTCCACAACCTAAACAAAAGATTACATGTGGTACACATTAGAACAATATTCAAGAACATTTTACTGATTACGCCTACGTGTCTTTTATATACCTCTCATCATATCTTGCAAATAAGATAAAACTAATACTTGGAAGTTATAAAGAAATATAAGTAAAAGCATATATTTGCACAAATATGTTCATTAACAAAAGAGAACACATATTTTAAGAAAAATTTCCAACATATATCTTTTACATCTACCTCTAAAGGGATAGATGCTTTTAGGCCTTATGATCTCCTACCAAAGAGTTAGATCATGTATGCAATGTGATCTCCTACCAAAGAGTTATATCACCTCAATGCATTATACTACCAAAGCATTTAGTGTTATCATATGATGGATCTGATATATTATGTTTCATGTGTTCATAGAAATAAGTATAGAAAATCATGAAAAATATCATACTAGAACAAATATTTCATCCAATATCATATGCCAAGTATTTTACTACACATATAACACAAGCATATTGTATAATAAGCCAAGTAAGAGGTAATGTCATACCTTCCAAATAGACAGCCTAATCACATATTCATGATGTCATCTATATCCTTGGTTAACCCTGATTAAGATAAGATCACATACTATCATCAGATTCTCATCAACTTTAACCCTAGTTATATCCATTTTAGAGTTTACCTTATCTCTTTAGTATATTTCCATTATTACTTGCATTCTTCTCTTGAAGTTATCTTACTGATGTAATAATATATTTATTTTCTAGAATTAGGCTTCATTTACTGATAATTATATTTCACAAATGATGTGCACATATTAACCCTAATTTATATACAGTATACAAATTAGGGTTACAATCCATGCATTAAGGGTCATCTTCATATAACATGAGTTTTGTGCATCATCGTGATCTCATAATTAAATCTAAGGTTCCATATACTATTGTGAGCTTACTCTATAAATTCTAAGATTTCGTGAGCATATTTGTAATTGTTACACATTAATTAGGGTTATTAGCCCTAATTAACCATATAAAGTAAATTACATGTTTCATGTCCAACAATCATCATATCTGACCTAATATGGATTAAAAATACCATTTAGGAGTTACTAGCACATTATCATAATTTTAGGTCACTATTTGATATTTATTACTCATGAAAAGACCATATCACAACTTACATAATATTCCTGACATTAGTGAATAAAAATAGTTATTTATGCTTCCATCTTGTTCTACTCATTTTTCTGAACATTTTAGTATATTATTTATATTTTTCTGATAATCGAGCTATTTACTATTAATTATTGAAGATCTGAGAAATTACTGAAGATTTACCCTTTTTCGTCCAATGGTATGCTGACACATGGCACCTAAGAGGCGTGATGCTTCACTGGAGTCTGGACGGTTCAAGGGTGCCTGGACCTGGTTCAGTGATTGGACTGCCTATTCAAGGTGTTGGACTAGCGGGTCCTTCCCCTCCCCATCTTTCACGCACACGAAAGAAAATTGCACTCCGTTTGTGAGCTGGCACCTCCGCAAGGGGTTCTCCGGCGTGCGATCGGCCATTCTATAGTGCTCCTGACAAAATATTTAGACTTCTTTGAGCTTTAGTCTTCCTCCTTCTGTGCCACTGGCTGCTGAGCTTAGTTGGTGGAGTCTCCTCCTTCCTCCACCCTATGCTTGCTGGCTCCTGTTGTGGTCACGACTGCACAGAAGAGGTAAAAGTTCTATGCTCCATAAAAATCCAACTCGAAGGCTCCAGGATCACCTCCAGGCATGCGAAAACTCGATCACACCTCCCATAGATGGTGTGATGCACTCCTCTCACATCCCCGAGCTCCATATTCAACTGGCAGCAAAGTGCTCCTCGTCCACCATCAAAACAACCATGAGGGTCTAGGGGAGCGATTGGATTGGAATCCCCTGACCTCGGTCTTCTTTCCCGCCTTCTCATCTTCCTCCGATAATGTAAAGCCAACGAGGAGAACCAACCCAAAAGATGGACCTATTGGGTGGAGAGCCCCTTGGACTTTATCTATTGCCCTTTGGTATCCCATACTACCAATGTGGGACTATTCCTTTTTTTTACACGTAACAAATCCCCCCACTTAAGGTCCAACGTCTAGACGGACCACCGGTCCAACCAAACGTTGCATACCCGTCGGGCCTAATCATAGGATCCACCAAAGGAAGCCCACTCTAGCTCCTAAGGCAGACTCTGCACCTCCCATGGAAGCCCACTGGTCCCCATGACAAAGCCACTTTAGCAGCCCATACTGCCAAAGTGTACCCAATTGGACCATAAATGGGTTAGGCTCTAAAACCATTTGTAAAGCCCAAGAGGAAAACCAGACCAAAAGATCGACCTATTGGATGGAGAGCCCCTTGGATTTTATATATTGCCCTTTGGTATCCCATACTACCAATGTGGGACTATTTCTTTTTTTACACGTAACAAACAACCTCTCTATATCCCATCTCATCTATCCCTAACCTGTTGTAAATTGTGATGGAGACTAGGAGGAAAAGGAGAGTTCTTTCTCTCTACTCCCATGCTTATATTCACCAAAAGAGGGCTCTTCAAGTAGCCCATGATTAGATGAAGGAAACCGCTCAGCTGAGATCGAGAGATAAACCACGATTCATCTCATATTCCACGGTGAAGCAACCACCTGTTGACCCTCCATGACTCCATAAATGACATAGGTTGAAGATGGTAAATCTTTCATTGAGTCAGGACATCCAAAGGTCCACAATAGGGCAACAAAGGGATTATCCATGGATCTCCCTGGTACAACCATGACCATACATTGAACAGGCTTGTGACACTATAGAATAAAGGCCTGAAGTTCATAATATGAAACATTGTTCCAAAGCACATCAAAATAGTAATTATTGAGCTGACTTCAAACTTAATATCTCCTCCTAGGAACATCAGAATATTATGAAACTCTAACCACAGTTTTAATACAACTCAAGGTACTTCCTATTCAAATTTGGTGACAAAACTCAACTATTTGACTTTCCAATTAAATATTTCAAAAAGGCAAAAAATTAAGGATCTTAATCATGATACTAGCACCAATTGACATCCATATTATGCCAAAGCACTTGGAACTCTTCAAATTACTTAGAAATATGAAATGACTTATGTCCTTAGGTATCCAAATACTCCAAAAGCTCACTCCATCACATCTACCTTCATAATCAATAGTTTCATGGGAAGAAACGATTGATGCTTTCTTTAAGCGACACTTCCCTCTCATATGCCAATGACACAGTGTGAAAATTCATGGGTTCAAGCGACATGCAGATGAATCCTTTCTAGAAGCTTTGATAAGACACCAGAACATGTCGAGAAAGGTGCTACACTGTGGCATTGATTATATGGCTAAGACAAGACTTTCTACTATGACATGCACAAAGGAATGAGGACCATTCTTGATAGTGTTTGTGCAATATTTTTTCTGAATAACGAGGGATCAAAGTGTCACAAAATCTTGAAGAACATGGCTAGAAGTTTGTCTTGCAGAGAGGTGCTTCGGTATTCTACCTTAGTTGAAATGCTAGGGAATCATTTGAGGTTGTGGATCTCAAGACAAAGGTAGCTCAATTGGCAAAGGGACCGAAGTAAAAGAATAGCCTCTAATCTATGAAAGAGAAAGAAATTGCATGTATATGAAACAACCTAATAGAAGGAATGAGTACTCATGGAGGAGCAATCCAAAATTTTCTTAAAAGAACCCCAATAATTTTGTAGCATGACCCAACCCAGGCGCGTTAACATCAAGTGAAAAATTAGTAGGGTCCCAGAAATTTCATCATGAGCAAGGCCCAAAGAAAGAGAATGTCTTGAGAGATATTCCTGGAAAATTTATTAACAAGAAAGGTGGATATTTTGAGTAATCACAAAGTGAGAATCAAAATATGGAATCTGAAATCATGAGTTTGGAGACTTAGTTGTCGTGGGAGGGATCATAAGCAGAGAAGATGAATAACTGTCTTAACAAGGTTTTGTTAGAAATACCAAAATGGCACACCAACACTAGTAGGCAAAAGGAATTTCTTTCTATTAGAAAGAGTGGGTGTTCCATTGATGTTGAGAAATATTTTAATGCAAAGTACACTCTTGATTCAAATTTCTTGCAACCCATATCATTTTTTATGAAATTGTGAGTTCATTGATCTACAAATGACTACCCACAAAGAGAACGGATCCAATATGTTTCGAGATCCCTTACTCAATGGGAAGCATTTAGAGAGGCACTCTATGATTCTAAGAAAAGTATCAACTTGATGCATCTTGCCATGTTTAGAAGACTTGAATGAATGGAGCCTACCGAGACTACCATGACTTAACAAGTGGAGGATGTTTCAATTGAAAGACCTTTTGGGATCTACAAAGATGTGTTGGTTAAAGTAAACAAATTTACATACCTAGTTGATTTTATAGTGATCAACATATAGAAAAAGAAGGGATCATAATTTCTTAATGGTTGACCATTTCAAGCCACAACATATGTGATCACTACTACGTGTTAGAACATTTGACATTTGGGCTTTACAATGATAAGGTGCAATTGGATTGTTAAATCACTCTTGATCACCCATTTGTTACAACCTAGGATAGAGGTAATAATCATGTCGAGTCTATGACATATGTGTGTATATTTAACTAGGTGGGATTAGGCCCATTGTAGTTTCATTTATTTCTATTTATCCCATGAACTCCATGTCTCCTATATATAGGAGACCCACTACTCTTACTTGACTACTGAAATCAACTTATTCTACATGGTATCAGAGTAGGGTTCCAACCCTACCCTTTACACTCCTTTTCTTTTCTTTTCTTTCCCTCTCCCACCAAGTGTTCATCATCCTCTCTTCACCACCACCCCCACTGCTACCACCACCCCCACTGCTACCACCACCCCCCTTTCCATTTGCCCACTGCATAGCCTACCAGTGACTATCACATGGTTGCTCAGTGGCCATAGGTGCAACCAGTATCGGCCTTCAGGAAACACTGGTGCTAGTCCAGGCCACCACATACCACTACAATCTCTTATCAAATGATCCAAAAGGCTTTCTTCTCTCTCCCATGTTTACTTACTTATGTTCTAGTTCTAGAAAGTTAATGTATACAGATAAAAGAACAGAGTCAAAAGACCATATATTGATTTATAAAGAACCAATATCAAAAAAAGGAAAAGCTTTACTTTTTCCTCTCCATGTGTTCCGCTAATCCAAAGATCCATTTCGATAGTTCCACTTCTCCTTCTATCGGGCTTCATTCATATAGTACTACTTTCTTCCTACCAATTTTCAATCTCGTAGTGCTACTCACCCTTCCACTGAGTTTTCATTGTGATAATATTTCTATTTTATTCTTTTACATTGTTCTACATTCTGGTACCTTTACTTTATTTTTCCACTGCAAGTACTTTCTATTTGTATCGTATTATTATCTGGTATCTTACTCACCTCATCAATGGTGATGCTTCTAAAACTACTAATGGTTTATAATGAAATGTCGCCCTTCTATGTTGTTAAACTTCATGATGATAACGTTCATCTTTGGATGAGTGATGTTTATACATTTCTATAATCATAGGATAAACTGAAGTTTATCACTGAGGATGTCCCTATTGTACCTGATAGTGTCTACACTTTGGGCAACAACCACGTTCACTCATGGCTCTGGGAATGCATTGAGCCTAAAATTGCACTCAAGTACATGAGGCACAAGTGTGCCAAAACAATGTGGGAATAAATGAAGCATTTCTTCACTCGTTAGGAAAAGTGCTTGTGCATCTAAAACACCATGGACAAAATCTTTTTAGAATGGAAAGGGTATCAATCCATGTCCAATTACTATGATGTAAGGAAGGTCATGTCCAACCAACTGAATGTTTTCTTCCCGATGACCTATGTTGAGGTCAGTAAAGAGATAAAAACTCTCCTCACTATGCACTTTCTCAATGGGCTTCATCCTCATTTTTTTGTTGTTCAAAAACTACTTCTAGTTGGTGTGATCCCTCCATCCATGGACCGGGTATATGGATGTCGAGCCCAGTTTGAAATTCTTTCTTCTGGCATCTCTCCTATTTTTTAATCTGAACCTCCATCAACAATGGCTATGGCTTCCATAGGTTGTGTTCATGGATGAGGACAATGACAAAAGTGCACTTATTGTGGAAATATGGGCCACACTAAAGGTGTCTACCATTTGAAGCATGTCTATCAAGCATACTATTGGATAGGAGGTCGAAGGGTCTCTTCCCATGTTTCTCAAGAACTTACCCACATTGGTCAATCATCTGGCCTAAAAATTTATCATGCATCAACTTCATCAGATGCATCTTCTCAAACTTCTCATGTCTCATTATCCCACGAGGAGTATGAACACCTTCACCAAGTTGTCCAATATTATGGGGATAGCATACCTCATCTTCCTCTTCTGATTGCCAAGTGGGGGATTTACCTATTGTTCATTCTTTTGCCCACCTAGCAACTTCTTCTCAAGGTAATTTCAAGACATCCATGCTTGCTTCTAGTTCTAACTAGATTATGGATTTGTGTGTGTTACAACATATGACCAGTATGCCCCATTTTCTAATCATATCCAATTTTTTTATACCTCACTCCTATTCCACCATGGTAGATGGGTTAATTAAATGAGTAACTTGTGTGGAATGGTTCTTATTTCTTCTAAAATCAAGTTGGCTTATGTGCACTCCACTTTATTCTAAACTTTCCATACAATTTAATGTTTGTAGAAAAAAATGTTGATCCTCTTCAATGTTTTATAACTTTTATCCCATATGGTTTTACTAAATATTGGATGGATATGATGATGATTGTGCAGGTACATTCTAGTGATCTTTACTACTTTTCTGCCCCACCCCCAGCCCACCACGATCCATTCCTTCCTTTAAGCTGCTTCAGTTGCATCTACATCATGGTCATTTACCTTTAACAACCTTAAACTATATGATAGTTTTTATATTCCTATTCTTCCATTCCTTGTAATTCCTTTCAGCTAGGAAAACACCATCGTGTCTCCTTCCTTACTCGTATTTGTAAACAATCACCTCATATGTTTGATTTATTTTTGAATGATGTGTGTGGTCCCTTTAGGACTACTAGTTACAATGGCTATAGATATGTCCTAACATTTCTAATGGATTTTTTTGGAATGAAATTACTATACTTACTTTGAACTTTTAATTAACTTTCAAAATTAATTTTTGAGATTCACAAGTTGGTTTCAGTTCAATATTCAAGGTCTATTAAGATCCTTGAAACTGATAATTCCCTAAAATATACCCAAAAGGTTATTGCCTACTTTTCTTATGTCATAGGGATGATTCATCAAATATCGTGAACATAATCTACACAAAAAATGACATTGTCAAGCATAAAAATTATAATTTTCTTGACATTACACACTCTGTTATCATTTGTGCCAACTCACCTAACTTGTTTTGTTCTAATGTAGTCCTTGTCGCTTTATTTCTTATCAATCACTAAATTTCCTCTGTTCTCAGGAAGTGCACTCCTTTTTTCCATTGTTTAACCTCAATTCACACCATTTCCTTTACTGTCTTGAGTTTTCAATTGTGTCACCTTTGTTCATAATTTTGATCCTGAGGCCGACAAGATTTACCCCTAAGCTATTCTGATGATATTTCTCAATTATCCTTTTTCCCAAAAAGGATACAAGTGTCTTGAACCTAGCTTTGGATGAATCTATATCTCTATGGAAGTTACATTTCATGAGGATTAAATGATCTTTTTATCATCCTCACCCCCCATAGATCATATCGGTACTATGGGATCATTGTCGGATCCATTCATTCCACCAACACTATCTATATCTCTTTGGATGAATCTATATCTCTATGGGATCATTGCCTGATCCATTATGGGATCATTTCCTGATCCATTCATTCCACCAACTTTGGATGAATCTATATCTCTATGGAAGTCACATTTCATGAGGATGAAATGATCTTTTTATCATCCTCACCCCCATAGATCATATCGGTACTATGGGATCATTGCCTGATCCATTCATTCCACCAACACTATCGCCATCTCCACCATCAACAACACCAAACAAGTTCATGAAAGATGAGTCACTGGTTGCATCTGCATCATCATCATCATTAGTTCTAGACCAATCCAATCTATTGGTAGTACTGGGAAAAGGTATACACTCTTGCACTATCAAGCATCCCACTTACAACACTTGTTGTCTAGCACATCTTAGTTCTTCTACATCATCCTTTGGTATTTCCCTAGACACAACATATGTTCCTAAGTGTCCAGTAGATGCTCATCATCATCCTGGATGGAAAGCTTCCATGATGGAAGAAATGTGGGATCTCCATGATAACAAGACATGGGATCTTGTGACACCACCAACAGGCAAAAAATATCAAAGGTTGTGGATGGGTTTTCTATATAAATTATAAGTTAGATGGCTCTAATGAATGACTCAAGGAACACCTAGTTGACAAAGGATTCACCCAAACTGTAGGTGTGGATTAGTTTGAGACATTCTCTCTAGTGATAAGGATTGCCTCCATCTCCATCCTTATCTCCCTTGCAACTCACCTTGGTCGGCCTCTTTACTAGCTCGACATCAAGAATGCATTTCTTCCTAGAGATCTCCTAAAGGAAGTCTACATGCAGCAATAGACAGAGTTTGATGTTGAGGAGGCATCTTCTCACAAAGTCTGTCATCTTAGGTGATCTCTCTATGGCCTCAAGAAGTCTCCATGGGCCTGGTTCAACAAGTTAAATGATGTCCTTATGAAACTTAAGTTCTAGAGATTGGTTACAGACCATTCCTTGTTCTTCTCCAAGTCCACCAAAAACCATGTTCTTATTATTGTCTATGATAATGACATCATCATCACCAATGATGATATGATGGGGATATCCCAGATCAAGTAGTATATACATGCAATGTTTCATGCAATATACTTGGGCGCCCTAGAATATTTCCTCAAAATAGAAGTCCTCAGCTCATCCTCAGGGATCATCTTGTCAGAATGATGCTATGTCTTGAACCTGTTGCAAGAGGCCAACATGGTAGAAGCCAATCCAGACTCTACCCTGGTGGACTATCATATAAGCATGTGCATGAAGGAAACTCTTTCCTAATCAAGAAAAGTATCATTGTATAGTCGGGAAGTTGATTCACTTGACTAGATATTACTTATGTTGTTGGGGTAGTCATCCAACGCATAAGTGCACCACTCTAGGCCCATTGGTCTAGCATTCAACACATTCTTCACTATCTCAAGAGTGCTCTAAGATGAGAATTTCAATACAAATGTCCTTAGTCCAATGCCATTTATTTCTCTGGAAGTACATTTGTAAATTGGGTTGGTGATTCTGAAGACCAACATCCCACTTCTGATTATTATTTCATGTTGACCTAGTTTCATGGTAGTGTAAAATACATGGTGGTAGCTCACTCCAACATAGAGGTAGAATATTGGGCTATGGTTCATGCATGTTGTGATCTACAGTGGGTCCGATCCATCTTAACTGAGTTTGGAATCCCTTTTCAAACTCCATCTACCTTATACTATGACAACATGATGGCTATGCACATATCTAATAATCTAGTGCTCAACAAGTGCACAAAACACACTGAAGTTGACTGACATTTTGTGTGGGACCTGGTCAAACCTAATTATACGTACAATATTAGTGTATCTTAAGGGAGAACTATTATACATTACCTCCAATCTTTCATCACAAGTGCATGAATCTAAAGACGATCAAATGATTAATCCCTGAATTTTAAGAAGTCAGTTACCACCAACATTGCAGATGCATGAGTCAGTACCTCAAAGAATCATGACTGTTGGCACCAATGGTTGATAGTGAGAGCATAATGATAGGGTTTCATGTTGGTACCATCGACTTCCATGTCCGTGACACCACCTTTTCATTGATGATCTCCTCTCCTCCTATGTAAGAATTGGAATTCATTTGATTTTCTTACAACTCGTACATCCCTTCCTTGAGTACTCTTCTACAAGCTTCCTCGAGAAATTTTTCTATGAACAACTACTACATATATCTCTCATCCTCTCCCTCTCTCTTTTATGATGGCAAGAAAGTGACCTCCACATGAAGCCTCTTATTAAGTATAAGATTCATCTTGACTCCTCCTCAAGCCATCTCTAGTGCATGGGAATGATCAACAGAGGAAAAGATACACCGATCTTGCACAACATGACTTTGAGGACACTCATTAAAGTTGCACAACCTTCATTGAATAGCTTGGCTTCATCGATAACCTATGCATAATGTGCTTAGGTTAGTGGATGCCTTCCATCAACCCCTTCTAAGGAGGGATAGTCAACTCACTTTGTGATGGAGTTTTTGGAACCTTAGATGTGTTCTTCTTAACACAACACACATGGGGGAACAAGTGGGAGGATGGTTGGTTGAAGTTTAGGATCTACAAATTCAACCACCATATAACTTTTGAGGCATTCAATGCCATGATTTAGTGGGCAAACTATGACATCAGGTTCTTCCCCAATGATTTCAGTCACTCTATGGCATGGAGAAAGCTTATGGAAGTGTTGCCTCATGAAAAGATCAGTTGGCATCATCCCATAATCACTCAGATCAAGCATCCCTTCTCCCTCCTTATTCAATGACTAATAACGAACACTTCGTTTACAAGGTCCACTCAGGGGGTGAAGGAAGGTCCAAGCCATAGACCTATTTCTTCTATGGGTATTCCTCACTTCAGGGAGTAAAAAGGGCAACCTAGGAACATTGTTCCTTAGAAATGTGTACTAGATAGAAGAAAGAGAGAAGAGGTAGTTTCACATCCACATTGATGGTCTCATCATGAGACTTCCCATCCACTTCAACCTTTATATCTCCCATTTTTAGCCCGTGGAGAGATAAGGCGGATTTGGATTTCACCCATTTCTAAAATCTCAAGCCCTTAGCCAGGTTTGGAGGTAGAATTCATGCCAACTCCAAGATGGGTTTGTGAGAACTTCCAGACCCCACCATAAACTTCACAAATCTTGATCATCTACAGTGTCCTCATAATGACTTGAGAGACATGGACCTGGAGGAGGATAAAACCAGAGAGAAATCTAGATATGATGACAACAATGAGGTCAAGGAGGTAGTATCCATATTGTCTAAGATTTGGAGGAGGCTGCACCATACGTCGCATGCCTATAATTGTTTGTTATATGTCCTGAAAGCCATCATATGACAATTGTAAAATGTATTCTTAAATTTTTTTACTAATAAAAGGAAATTCCACTTATTATGTTTCTTTATGTATTGAGATAATGAATAAACTAATAAAGCCATTAGAATATTATGACTCAATGACATATTTTTTTAGGTTGAGGACCATAATATGAGATCATATGTAACCCTAGAGTACTAATTCTTGTTATGTCCCTAGTCGGTTGTTATTTTGGATAGTGTAGGGAAACAATAATACACCATACTAGCATGTATGGTGACATATGACTATGTCTATATAGTCTTGATATTGGATAACAAATAAAAAACATGGGTATTTGTTAGAGAACAAATTGTGCTGGATAGACCCACTTTGAGGTTGACACATGTAAGTCATGTAACTACATGTCAGAGAAATATCTCATTGTCATTGTGATCCTTAGGACTAAAGTCACTACAGTAACACATGTTGGTCTATGTACTTTCCCAATGTGCTCTAAATAAGAGTTGCCAAAAAGATAGTGATTGAGCACATCGTGACACATGGGGAATACTGTGAGTGATGTAGATGGAATTTCACCCTTATTTGGAGTGATATCCGCCCATTTGAAAAGTGAGACTATTCATGCTCATGTGAGCCAATATATGAAATTGAGCTTACAATATCTCAAATATTATGCTCTAATTCAAGGAACATGGATTGAATGGTAAGAAGATGACATTCTATGCCTTAGTTCCTATCTAGGTATCTGTGACAAATATATTATCGAAGCATGGTATCATTCACAACTTTATATGTTAAGTTTGTTCTCCAGCATATTCATATTACTTGGGTGGAAATTAATGTGTGTCTAGACAACAATCTTTTCTTGTGAGGTTTTAATCATCACTATCAATGTAATTAGAAATCTATCAGGTAACAAGCACAATGATGCATAAAGGAAATGAAGTTTACAATCAAATAAAAGATTAGAATAGTTATGAATCATTAATATGCTAACTTTTTGTCTGATCAAATGACTGAAATGCTTGGGTTGTGTCAATGAATCAAATGATTGTTAATTGGTCGATTGGATTACGCAGTGTACTAGCCCAGTTGGTAGATCGAGCATCCCATTCAACTGATCAAAATGCAATAAGGAAGGTCTCAAATATTAATAAAATTTGGATCAAAATTTAGTAAGACTTAGTCGACCACTCAAAATGCTTTTTGAGTCCAAAGTGGTACATGATTGGTTGATTAGGTAACCGGTCGATCAATCAGAATTCCATTTTGAGTTTTAATCATTGGACTTTTTCCAATTTTGATTAGGAAAGGAATTTAAATTAGGGTTTTCCATTCCCATGGCTCTTCTATATAACAGGGGAATGTCCCAAAATGTTTGACACATTTGTTTAGACAACTAGTGATTCAAGTTGAATGTCATATCTCTCAGAGAGGGAGGAAGAAATGAGAAGGATTGTTGCCAAGATAGGAGAAGAAATGAAGTTGCACCTCAACAACTCATGTTCCTATTCAACTTGGTGGCCAAGGTAGTGCAACATGTTCTTCCTCATTCACGTGGATGAAGTAGAGGATGGGGAGCATATGTGGAGGCTTGGAGATGCACTTCCATAAGAAAATGATAACTTGTTGTCACGAAGACAATTGTGCAGCAACTTGGTGGATGATTTGGACCACTTATTGTTCTATTCTTGGTTTCTGATTCACATCTAGGTCCAAAAGATCGAGTTCTCCACCAAAAAAAGATTTGTCTAGTTGTTGTACAACTATTGTGTGCAAATAAATAACCTTTATTCCTTCCTAGGTCATTTGATCACCGATGTATTATAGCTATGACAGATCCAACTTCTAGGATATAGAGGGAGGATTTTTTATGATTCCTTAGCAACCCCTTACCAAAAACACTATAGTGGTATCATATCCATTGTTGTACACTTTTAACTTTGATTTCTAGTTTGAATGGCAATTGGTATCTTGGGAAAATTATGTGCAAATTTATATCCATTATAATTATCTAGTATCATATATAATGATACATATATGTATTACATAAATCCTTGTGATGCCTTGAAAATTGTCTATATGGAGGATTTCAATATGGAGATTAGATTGTTGTAGTGGGATTTGAAAGATTAATATCACCATTCTAATTTTGATGAAAATCTATGTAACATGTATATTTCTTGCATGACATGCCTCTCTCTATATATTCTTCAATAAAGTTTAATTATGCAATTCAAAGAAGATGACGTGATGACATCATGTATGAACCATGATGAAGAGGAGGAGATGGTCAAGAATCCAAAGTGAAGAGGATTGTCCTTCTAGGATTTGTGATCAAAATAAGACTACAAATCAACAAAAACATAAGAATTGCCCAAATCTAGGACTAATAGCCAGTTGACCAGGTTACTTGATCGGATACCTAGAAATCGCAAAAAGGAAAAAATAAGGTTATTATATATGTGAATTTATTGGTTGTTTTCTACATCACTTGTTGGCTAAATTTGTACTAGTTTCCATATCCCTCTTTATCACATGTGGTGATTTTTATAGTACATGATACATGTAATAACGTATATGTAATGGTGATGGGATACATAAGGATATATATTTGAACCCTAAGTATAATATCAATGAGAAGATACCTTCTATGTGAAATACACTCGAAAACCTTATTTGACTAAGTGTGAGAACCCCAAGCGTCGTGCATTGTCTACCTTCAGGGAAGTGTGATAAAATATATGTGGGTATCCTCAACAAGGTGCATATCTTATTGTATTGGCCTTGGGTTGGATGTGAATAGGTGATATTAATAGGATTAAGAACTTAAGAGGGATAAATATGGCATATACTTCATATCATTATTCATTGACATAGAGTTTTGCAACCATCTATCCAATAATTGTGTAGTTTTCAATTGGTAATTGTTACCTACCTTTACAATTAAGTTGTGAGCGGTCTACATTAGTTGACTCATGACTTAGCGTATCTTGAATCATGTCTAACTAGAATATAGCTCAGTGTAATATTCCATATGAATAGTAAGGGCTATTAATTTTAAAACATTAGTGGGAGTGTAACTTGTTAAGTTAAAAAAATCTACTAAGACAAACAACTGAAATCATTTTTTTTCTAAATCAATACATTTACACATGTAAATATTTTTTATGTAGATCAATGGAAAACACTATCAACAATCCTTAGTCAATGTGATCCATCCTTGAGGAAGATAAAATCAATGGGAATAAATTTAATGACTAGTTTTATGACTTTGGAAATTGTTCTCACACATGAGCATAAGCTCTATGCTAGCTTTCAACACACAAGTACCTAATGAAACAACTCAGAATGCACCTAGAATGGTAATGGATGCTCATAGTAAGCATTTTAATGAAGCTATGGACATCAAATGCCTTATTCTATGCTCCATGAATCGTAAGCCATAGAATCAACATGATTATATGGATGTTATTTTTTTTTTTATGGTTATATGGATGTTATTGAGATGATAACACAATAGGAACATGCATCAAGATCAAGCAATGCAAGAGAGGTACATCTCCTCCAAGGTGTTGTTTAAGTTAAAGATGGTAGAAGGTGATCCAGTTGGACCTCATATACTCAAGTTAATTGGTTATGTGGAAAGTCTTGCAAGACTTGGGTTTCCATGAGGTCAAGATTTGGCCAAAAATATGATCCAACAATCATTGTCTGATTCATACAAAAACAATTCATGAATTAGAACATGAACATTTTTTTAAACCAGTAACATAGCTACTTGGCATGTTGAGAACAACTGAGAGGAAATGAAAGAAAAGCCTAAATATATGGTAATGGTTAGCAAAGGCAAACAAAAATCAAAGAAAACATGCAAAGATATGAAAACCTCAAAGGTTGGCCAAAAGTTTTCAACACTTAAGGAAAAAGGATGAGTATGTATGGGGGGCAATTGTTACCATTTTCACCAGCCTGACATTGGAAAACGTTTTCCTCTCTACCTTGAGAAATTGAAGAACAAGAAGCATGGAGTAGATATTTTTTAGGTATATATGTTATATAAATAAAGTAATCTACTTCTTCATCATGAGTATTGTATATCAGATTTGGATCTCAAAAATGCTCAAATATGTAGGACCTGGAAAAAAATAGACCCTTGAACAATATGGAGGTAGAACTATGTGATTCAAATAGATCATGAATTTCTATCACTATTGTAAGAACATAATATTTATCTCTATCTTGTGGGCTTGTAGTAGAGTTAGAGAAATTTCTTTTAGAGAAATGTCATTATGCATTTTCTATAAAAAGAAACATGATCTCTAAATCTTGTATGGACCATAATGTTTTGAATTTCTGACAAAGAATAGTAAGCTTTCTATTTCTAGAGATGATATATTCTATATCATTTTCCCTATATCTTATGGTGTTTATTCATTATATCTTGAAAAAAATGTATAGAACATATATACTAATAAATTAAAACTCAATGACTCAAACAAAAATTATCTTTAGAACTATCGTCTAGTGCACATAGATGAGATACACATTTATTGACTCCATAGAGATGGTCATCTAGACTCTTTTGATTTTGAATTAATAGAGGCATATGAATCTTTTGTATTGGGAAAGATGACAAAAAACCTTTCACTGGAAACAATGATAGAGTGAATGACTTATAATGACTCATATATGCTGATGTCTATGGACCTTTTATCCTAAGTACTAGAGGTGGGTATCAAAAATTCATCATGTTTACTGATGAATTTAGTAGATTTGGTTGTGTATCCAGTGAAACAAATTTGGAATCCTTCGAAAAGTTTGAGGAATTCATGAATGAAGCAGAAAATCAACTTGGCAATATAATAAAATCACTTTGATCAGATTGAGGTATTGAATACTTAAGCCAAGATATTGATCTTCGTCTATGGTATTGTAGTATAGAATCACAATGGATTCAACTTAAAACACCACAACATCATGTTGTATTAGAAAGAAGGAATCACACGTTCCTAGTCATGGTATGGTCAATGATGAGTTTAGATAATCTCCCAATTTCCTTTTAGGAACATGCTCTTGAAATAGCCTCATTTACACTTAATGAGTACCTTCCAAATCTGTTGAAAATAAACCACAAGAGATATGGAATGGGAAACGTCCCAATATGTCTTTCATGAAAATTTAGTGATGTGAAGCTCATGTCAAAAACACTTCTATGAAAAGTTTGGACCAAAATCAATAAATGTATATGTGTTGGTTATCATAAGGAAACTATTAGTTAGTGATTTTATATTCCATCTGACTAAAAAGTGTTTGTTGCAAGAAATGTTGTATTCCTTGAAAAGGAGTTTACTTCTAGAGGAACAAGTGGGAGGAAAATGAAACTAGAAGAAGTTCAAATCCAAAAAAATAACATTTAACTTATTGAGGTATATAAGAAATTAAAGGAATCACAAGTTGTTGTGGAATCTCAAATTCATGTTATGCAAGAACTTCAGAGGTCTAGTATAGCACATCTTGAGGAAGAGAGGTATGGATTTCTCAAGTCTCATCAAGATAATGTGGTTTTCATTGAGTATGATGAGCTGCCAACCTACAATGAGGCTATTAAGGGACCCAATTATGATAAATATCCCGAAGACATGAGATCTAAGATGTATTTTATGTATACCAACAAGTTATTGACCCTGATGGATCAACCTGAGGTGTAACACTCATAGGGTGTAAATGGGAGAAAAAGAACAACATATATGGTACTGTATAAACCTAGAAAGGTAGATTGATTGCAAAAGGTTTGAAACAAGTTCAAGGTGTTCTTTATGATGAAAACAATTAACTAGTTGAGATGGTTAAATCCATCAGTATCGTGCTTAACATTGAAACTTATCATGACTATGAGATTTGTCCAATGGATATTTAAAACTGTTTTCCTTAATTGAAGTCTTCTAGAGGGTGTATTCATGACACAACCTGTGGCGTCCCCAAATTTTCTAAAACAATATAATGAGTGACGTCCAAATTGAAACCTCACCTCAGTAAGACTACAATTTAAATGGCCCACACTAGACTAAGAAGAACAAAATCAGACAAATTCAAAAGGAAGCAGCAGTAGCACACACATATGAACAATAATAAAACCATACAACACATGTTCACAATTAAACATATAATCACAAAATGAATTGTTACAACATTTTATATTACATATTGAATAGTAAATTTTTACATATGCATGTACTAGATATACAACATGATCTTCAGACAATAGGTCCCCCTGCACATCAGATCGCCACACCACTCTCAACTATCCTAGATCTTCAATATCATATGTCCACAACCTAAACAAAAGATTACATGTGGTACACATCATCACAATATTATAAAATATTGTACTGAGTATGCATGCGTGTCTTTTAATATACCTCTCATTACTAAGACTTGGAAATAAGAGAAAACTAGTACTTGGTAGTAATAAATAGATATAAGAAAAGGCATATACTTGAACAGAAATGTTTATAACAAAAGAGAACATATATTTTAGACATATTTTCCATTATATATTCATGCATTGACTATCGAAGGTTTTGATACATTCTATTGACTCTAAAGGAGCTCAAGATTAATGCCTTTATGATCAACTACCAAAGAGTTAGATCATATGTAAAATGTGACCGACTACCAAAGAGTTAAGTCACTTCCAAGCATTATACTACCAAAGAGTTTAGTGCTTTCATATAATGCAACCGAATTATTATCTTTGATGTGTCTGTAGCCATAAGTATGGAAACTCAAGCAAGATATCATAAAAGAACTATAATTTCATCCAATATCATATGCCAAGTATTTGTAAAAACATAATACAACCATACTGAACAGTAGGCCAAGAGGTAAGGGTGTACCTTGAACTGAGATAGTCTATCCATCATATATCACATTCCTTATCTCAACTATGTATCCCAGGTCAAACCATAATAAAGATAAGATCATATGTGCCATCATTAGATTATCATCATCTTACATCTTATCTAAACCCTAATTGTCCATTTAGGATTTATATTAGATCATAATGATATTCCCATAATTACTTGTATTCTTGTCATCAAATTATTGTACTGATTTCCTATTCTAGATTTTGGTTCATTAGTTGATAATCATTTTTCATTATTACTATGTACACATATTGGCCTTAGATTACATGAATTAATCCAATTAGGGTTTCAACACCATATATTATGAGTCATTACCATTATAACATAAATATTGTGCATCATCGTAATCTAATTCATATTAGCTTCCAATTATTAATGTGAGCTTACTATGTAATTTCCACAATTTCTTGAGAATATTTGTAATTATTACACATTAATTAATGTTATTAGCCCTAGTTAGACACATTAAAATAATTACATCATTTTCTATGTAAACATCATCATATTAGATATAATATGTATTATATATCATATTCTAAAGTTACTGATGCTTTCTAAAAATTTTAGGTTATAATTTGTTATTTATTACTCATGAAACAAGTGCAAAACATCTTACATGATATCATATTTATTTAATCAACAAAATATTTTATGATGGTTTCATTTTATTCTATTAATTTTCTAGAGAAAAGTAGTACCACATTTGTATTTTTTGGATAAGTGTGCTAATTTCTATGAATTATTGTATATTTGTACATTTTCTAGGTTTTTACCTTTTTCTGACCAATTGACGGCAGACATGTGACCATTATGGGGCATGACTCCTTTTGTGGGTTGGGTTTTCGATTTAAGACTTGGACCCAATTCGGCTGTGATCTGTTTCCAGTTTGGCTTGGAGCTGGCTGATCTGGGATCTGAACCGGTCCACTATTTTTCTTCCTGTTACGTGACCCGAATCTCGGGTGCTTTATCTTCTGGATCACACCACCACCGTGGTCCACCTTTCCAGCAAGAAATCATTGAAGAGACTCATATCCTCCCCTTCTTCTATTCACTCTAGTGGCTTCGTTGGTTATCCATTTGCACCACCGACCTCAAGTCTTGTTGTTGTTGGCCCCTCCTCACGGTCTCAGTGAAGGTCGCCATAGCAGCTTGCTGCGATGGCAGAGCAAAAGGGGTAAAAGGCCTCCTGTCATCCCTGACAATAGTTTAAGATTACAAAAGCTATACAAAACCTCCGCATACTCCTTGAGGCCCTCCAATCTCTACAAGAAGCTCTCAACACATGTCTACGAGCTCCATATTCATCGTCTACAAATCTAAGGTCATCAACCATGAAAGAGACCATGAACTCCACTGTAAATGCCTGCATCCTTCTCCTATATCCTTGTGTTTGCTTCTCCTATATTTAGATCCCTATTCTGGCTACCATTTCCCTCTCGTCTTCTCCCTCTTCTGGTTTGTGTATCGTAATGGAGAAAGGGGGAAGAAGTGGGTGTTTTTTCTCTCATTCTTTGCTCCTATGCTGCAAGTAGTGGCTCGTAGGATGGATCACGATGTGAATAAGAGAACCACTCGAACGTCAACTTCCCTCATTCCATGATCACAATGAGTAGTGGGAGGTAAGGTCATGAAAACAATAGTTCTCCCACTTTTCTCTAACTATAAGGTTAGGGTTGACTCAAAGGCCCTTGATCTCACATTCAAGGGTCGGTGTCAATGTCGATCATGGTAGATCCATGGCTGACTCAAGTCAAAGGTTTTAGCCTCTAGATTAGCTTCAAACAGCTGTGACATATCCACGTCGCCTGCCCTCAACCAAAGGGGTGTGCGACAAACCTATCAGATCGACAACTTAGGCTATAAAATACATACTTCATTAATCATCTACATTAAAACACACACTATTTCATCATTTTCAAACGCAAATAACTTCCTCTTGGAATATCCAATCATCACCAAATTTTAATCATAACTTTATCTTAACTCAAGCTACATTTTACACCAATTTGGTATAAAAACTTAGTTTTTTATCATTCAAATAATTACTTCAAAATGAATAAACTTAGGGATCATATCATGATAATAATATCAATTAACATCCATACTTAACCAAATCACTTAGAGAACTTAGTATAATCTCAACATATGAATTCACTTATCTTATAAGGTATCCAATGACTTTAAAGGTTCATTCCATCACATCTTACAAGCCTTAAAAGAAATTTCATCCTCAAAATTAAGCCAAAATCTAGTCTATCACATCATTTACATCTTAAAAGAAATTTTGTCCTCAAAATTAATCTACTCTCTTAATCCAAGATAACAACATGAAAGATCTTCTACAACATGTAGGGTATCAATCTATATGTAACACATCCAACAACAATGCTCCAGAACCATGTCTTAACCACTCTTGGGAGGTTAATCAAACAAGGGTGAACCACTCACCATATACAATGGTTTAAAATCTTAGATTACCCCATGACATATTACATGTTTTAGGATTTACATCTTCATCTAACCCAAGCATTAAGATTTGAACAATATCCTATACATTTTAGCAAGGGGTTGATTATAATTCACACACTTTATCCATCATATCAAAAATATCATCATCATTATATGGTGCTAATTTTTCAAACTATATTAGACATCTTTTTTAATCACCAACATTAACACCACTTGACATATATCATTAATATGATATCCTTTCACTTTAATATTAAGTTACATGTTTATTAGTGAATTCATCACTAAATTCACCAACCATATTATGTCATCAATATTCATGTAAAATGTATAATTAGTGTCATCTCATTGTACTTTCTCATATTAGGTTGTAAACTCTATTAGTGGTTTCATTACATGGTTAGCCAACAATATTATTTTATCATTATTAATGTATATTATTAACCATCAATACATAGAGAGCTATCAAACCGTACCAAGTTTTCCATCATGTCATATCCACGTATTTTGTCTCAATCTCATCTCACAAACATAAAGATATTATATCAGGGTTGTGCCAACGTAGCTTATACAAATGGCTTGTTAAACATCTATCAAACTTTATCTATTCCAAAATATGTTCTCCTAACCCCTATCAAGGGGATAGTTCCATGCTTGGTATCTCTGAGCTCACGTAACTTGATGAGCTTCTTATATACATATATTATATCTTCCCCCTTTTAGTCTAGGGTTCTCAGATGACCTCATTGCTACTAGTGATTGCCTTACAATCTCTAGCCACATAAGCATTGATCAAAACATGATAAGGCATTCTCTTCATAGATTTCTACCCATGAAACACTATTTCTCAACTCTCTCTCTCTCTCTTTCTTATATACACTAGTAGAGTCCTACAAGGAACCACTAACCCCACATGAGGCGTCACATCATACTAACATTGCAAACCTCCTCTAGGGTCATGGGATTCATCTCCCTCACCCATATAGTAGGTTCTGATATTCATATCACATATACACATATATCCATCCTTTATCTGACTCTAGGGTTTGGTCTTTCCAAGGACATGCAGGGTTCAACAAAACTATAAGAATCATGCTTAAAGCAACTCAACTCAATTACTCAGGAGAGGTCTAGTTTAGGACATATTATATCTCATATTTCTCATATCGTGGAGTTTGGGTTCTCTGATCTTCTCCTTCTGGGTCTAACTCTCTATGGAGAAAACCCTATAACTGGTATAAACATTAGAGGTCCTCCTTTGTAAAAGATCTTGGTGCTCATGCTGACTCACATCCTTGTCTTAACCAAGCTTATCCTAGAAATACATATGTACATGCATCATCAAAACTTATCTCAAATCCTCAAATATGAAATTAGGTACCCAAAGACGAACATGTATCATCATAAACCAACTTATACCATTCATATAATACTTAAATCATCATCAAATCTTATTTCATTTATTCCATATATCATAAATTCAAACAAGTCTCTAGACATTTAATCTAGAACTACTCTCTCTTCTAGACTGATGTTATTCACTTTCACTTAGGTTGCATTACCACCTCCTACTCATACTTGTGTGGGGACACATTTTTGTAATACTTACATATATAACAAAATATTATATAGTTTTTCTTTGATGAAACAAACTTCATAGAAAACTATTGAGGTTCGATCTGATTGGAATCAAAAACCAAATCCACAAAATGAGTTTCCTGCACGTAGAAGTGAGTCGAGAGCCATGTCACCTAGTGAAAAGGGTGAGAATAGGGTGTAGACTGGTGTAGCTACCCAAAACATAGATGAATCATATGTCAAAGGCTTCTCTTCCCATGATGTACATCATCTCTAAATAATTCAATGCCCCATACCACTACACTATAAGGAAAGAACAATACCTAAGGACCTTCATTACAACTAGCACCAATTTAAAACTAATTCTCAGACATCTAGGTGCTAACCTAGAGGCTGGGTCAGATATAGTCTCTAGAAGACAACTAATCTAACCATAAGGATTTTTAGTTCATGGTTTTCTTTCATTTGAGTTGCATAATGATCAAATGCCCGACTTTTCTATTTTTCATGCTATGATACTACCTCTGGCATCCTCAGATTTTCTAAAACTTAATCTAATGTGTGACGTCAAAATTGAAACCTCACCTCAGCAAGACTATTTAAACACCCCACACTAGGCTAAGAAGAAGAAAATTAGAGGAAGTTAGAAGGAAATAATAATAGCACACGCACATGAACAATAATAAAATTGTACAACACATGTTCACCTTTCAACATATAATTACAAAATGAATTGTTACAACATTTTATATTACATATTGAATAGTAAATTTTTACATATGTATGTACTAGATCTACAACATGATCTTTAGATAATAGGTCCACTTGTACATCAGCTCACCACAGAACTCTCAAATATCTTGGATCTTCAAGATCATATGCCTACAACCTAAACAAAAGATTACATGTGGCACATGTCAGCACAATATTCTAAAATATTTTATTGAGTATGTCTACGTGTCTTTTTATATACCTTTGATCACTAGCACATGGCAATAAGATAAAACTAATACTTGGCAGTAATAAACAAATATAAGAAAAGGCATATACTTGAACAAATATTTTATTAACAAAAGAGAACACATATTTTAGACATATTTTCCATTATATATCCATTATTGACTGTTGAAGGTTTTGATGCATTCTCTTGACTCTCAAGGAGCTTAAGATTAAGACCTTTATGATCGACTACCTAATAGTTAGATCATACGTACAATGTGACCAACTACCAACGAGTTAAGTCACTTCCAAGCACTATACTACCAAAGAGTTTAGTGATTTCATATAATGGAATAGATATATTATGTTTGATGTGTTGATAGCCATAAGTATGGAAAATCAAGAAACATATCATACAAGAACATTCATTTCATCCAATATATTATGCCAAGTATTTGTACACAAATAATACAACCATATTGAATAGAAGGCCAAGTAAGAGGTAAGGGATTACCTTGAATTGAGATAGTCTAACCATCACATATCACATTCATGATGTCAACTATGTATCCCAGGTCAAACCCTGATAAAGATAATATCATATGTGCCATCATTAGATTCTCATAATCTTACATCTCATATTAACCCTAATTGTTAATTTAGGATTTATTCTTACATCATTAGGATGTTGTAACGACCCACACTTTTGAGTGTCTAAAAGACCTTAAAGTCCAAATCATTACTCATGAATTCTAGGATTAGATTCAAGAAATAATATAGAATAGTAAATAATGAACAAATAGTTACATGCTTGCATAAAAAGCTCCTCTAAGGAGTCACATAAATTTTAGAAAGAGTTAACATGTACATGTATGATGATATACCATTATATCTAAACCTTCATGAATAAATTTAGTGTCTTCATCATCTTTAATCTGTAACCGCATGTCCATGAATCAAGTATACATGATACCTAAAATGTTGACAAATAAATATGCGATCAGTATATTTCTATACTGGTACGTGGGTTCAAACAATAATCACAAGTACACATACAAGCAAACATCTTTATCTTGCATATAAGAACATAAACTTGTTTTCATATTCTAACCCATATATGGTCTACTTCCTCAGGTGTAATCATTGTCCCTCCTGGGCTCATGTGCATTACCGTTAAGACCAGTCTAAACTCGAGTTTAGAATATTTTTATTTACTTTAAATGATACTCATAGGAACTTTATAATTTGCAAAAAGTAAATAAACAAGAAAGCAGTTTATCATTCGTTCAATCTCATCGAGAAACCTCAGTATACTCAGAATTCAATACTTGCATTCATAAGCATAACCATGTACCCTATGCCTATAAGGAATCCATGTAGAATATATCACATGTACTTTAAGAGTGTATCCAAACATCCAAGCAACAAAGCAATTAATCTGAAATATATATACTACATATTGTATCACCATATATTCACATTACATTAATCAGATCTTAGGTTTTCTCTCAAACTAGGGTTTAGAGTTATCTCATGTTTGAACTAGGGATTAGGGTTACAAACCCTAATTCCATCATATTATGGTTTCTAAGATTACAACCTTCAGTTATGCGTATTAGGTGAAACCCTAATCATCAAATTAAGCATATTAGATTATCCATGATACCTAGATCATATTACCAGCATTAAGATCATATCAAGGTATTCATATCAGTTTCGAAACCCTAAATCAACATGTACATGACTATTAATCTAGAATCATCAATTATTCATCATTTTCAACTATATCTTCATTATGCATGTCTAAATCAGGTATTATCACAACATAAATGAGTCTACTCAATTAAGAATCATATTGACCAAAATCTAGGTTTTCCTTTATACTAATCACTTCAACATAGGTATTGCATATACTTTTGGAACATGAAGCTTAATTGGGTTTTGATTATATTTTCTTTGGATTCCTCTTGTTTGTCTGAGCAACTTTCATGTATAACTTGTTTTCATCAGATATATCAATTACTTTCTATCAATTTTAGAAGATAAAACATAATATGACCAAATAAAATATGACTTGAGAACCTTAAATCAATGCGAAATTACAGAGGCATCCTTATCACTTACGTACCTAGGTAGTGGTATTCTGGTCCTTTGACACCAGAACCTCCCCTAACCTTGTGTCGGGGTCGTTCCCAGCCCTACGCAACTGAGCGAGTGGGACACGACACCCTCCCTCTCTCTCTCTCTCTCTCGGGATCTTCTCAGTCAGAGAAGACTGGGGAAAAATCCACAGCCACTGTCGGACCTGGTGGATTACCTGACATCATTGGTGTTGGTAAAAAGTGGATTGTATGAGGTTCCGCACCATGGCTGGCCACTAGCGAGTTGCATATGCAACTCCCTGGGTGTAGTAGGTGGTTCAAATCCTATTTCTCCCCCCACAATCTTCCTTCTCCCCACTCCGTGGAAAGCTTCCCCCCTCCTATGCAAAAGCTCAACATTTCACATCTTACCCCGCAGTCTACCCCTAGTGGTAAGAGTCACTTATTCCTGGTTGTCTCACGATGGGGTTGTCATTGATCGGCATCAGACTGATGGAAGGGGTCCCGTAGTAGGATTCCAGTGGTGCAGATAGCAGGATTCATGGCTGGGGGTTTTCTTCGATCAATATTCCATTGTGTGTTTTTCTCATGAAGGCAATGGTTCCTTCCCTCCTTATATGGTGCTAGGAGGAAACCCTATAGGGTAGGAGGAAAAGTAATGAAGGGAGAGGGGGAGGTGTTCTTGCCCTTAAGGGAAAGCATGACGTTCCTTTGCTATATACAAGTTGTGTGGGAGACCAACTCATATCACAAATCGTAACATGGAAAAGTAATTTATTAGTCATTAGTTTCCACCCTTTCTTATTCTCTAAATTCTTAACAAAGAGTCATCAAGAGAATAACTAATCATTTTGAATTTGGCATCCAAAATTCATAAAGGGAAAACATATCTCTATGTGGTAGACATGAATGACTTGATCCTTAAACCATTAGGAAAGACTCATGCTTAAAAACTAGATTGTTCTTCTCTCTCTCTTTGCACATATTCTTTTGAATCAATTATCCACCCTACATGGAAACTCATTGAATCATTTTCCAATTATACTTCATAATCGGGTTTTATTGGGTTACCTTTTATGTACCAAACTTCTCCTTTCCTTTAAACCATGTTTCCTATTTCCTTTAGGAATCTTACATATTGTTCCATTATTTGACTTCTAGGAAAAAGGTGTATAATCCCTTTAATTAATTACTTATATCATTATAAGGCTTAGTCTATCTTGGATTTTCATACATAATCCTATATATATGGATTATCCATCATATAAAATTATCATGATCATTTTCCATGCACTCAAAATACCAATCTTCTAATCATATATCTCAAGGACTCATATGTAAATTGTGATTAACAAATTAGCCTGCAAAGTGTCCCTAAGGCCCATGGATCCTATCTTGGGTCTTCCAAAGTGTGACATCCTCCCATCTCAAAGACAGTGAAATTCCACGCGAAAGCATGTGGAACCACCATAAACAACATATTACCAAAAAAATAGGTTAATTAAAACCGATTGTGGAAAATATCATAAGAAAGGAACTATCACAACTAGATCCACATCCTGTAAAGAACATGATATATATTTATATATAAGCATGATATATGTCCACCAACACATAGGATCCATCTGTTCCATATCCATCAAGGATGCATCACCTATTTATATACATAACAGGCCTTACTAGGGCCAACATCAGGATAGAAGAAACCATACTAAGATCATACATCATGAAACCTCGTCAAAACACCTCCAAGGACCTGAGAGTATAGGGAAGACTCTATGACTCTACTACAAAACAACCATAGAAGCAACATAACCAACCTTGCCTTCTATTGATCGTCTTGCTACTCAGCCACAACACTACGATCACCACCACGTCTAGCTCGATTGCCTAAATAGGTTGAAACCATTGGGGTGAGAATTACAGTCCCAACAAGAAACATAAATCCCCGCCGAACTATAAAACCTCAGAAAACTAGAATAGATAAAGCATGTAGCAGATAGCCAGATCATATATGAAATATGAAGAACAAGATTATATATGTAACAACTTCCCATGATATTTGAGAGGCATATAACTAACTGTAAGAAATACTTAGAGCATGTATATAAGACAACCATACATTATGCAAGGCCTCAACCAATGTTTTGTGTTTGCCCTAAGCAAATATACGATATGGCTGGATTACCATTTATTATGCCCTGAGGAAGTGAGTCGTACCACCCAAATCCAACCTTCGATTGGAAAACCCAAAGTAGGTGCCATACAAGATCAATGGAAGATCCAAACTCCACGAACTCATCCTCTTCATGGTCAGTACATGATATCCAAAGTAGGACCGCAATCTCTTGCTTAAGTGACCTCAGCCACATGGTTAGCTCCCTCAGGCTACCCTTTCCTCTAGCCTGCTGTGACGTCCCCGGGTTTTGGCTTCTCCAAACCCTATTGGGAATGAGAGGTCAGAATCCGAAAACATCATCCAATCATATCAGAGAGCGATGCGGAAGAAATATGCGCATACATGAACATACAACTATAACATACATCATAACTTTCTCAACATTAAATATGTACTTTACAAATGAATTATTACAACTTACATTTACAAATTAAATAGAAAATTTTACAAGTCTATGTACTTGTATGCTAACAGGATCTAAACACAATAGGTACAACTTGGATAACTGTTCACTTCCCTTCTTTTGTCACACGCTATCTCTGAACCTAAAACATACGTGAAACAACGAATCAACACACAAGGTGTTGTGTATGTGGGTAGAAAGATACATACTAATATGATTGCATAATTGAAACAACTTGAGAAAGAAAGAGTAAAAGAAAACATTGTTTAAAGTGATAATCAGGTAAACACATATTTTTAGATGTCTTTTGATGCGTTTGTACTACTAAGTGGTTTCACACTTCATTTTTCCCCTCCCCTTGGGCTATGGGGACCGAGTGCCAACCTTATATTTAGAGGAGAGAGAGAGAGAGATGTCGCACTTCATTTTTCCCCGCCCCTTGGGCTATGGGGACCGAGTGCCGACCTTATATTTAGAGGAATAGAGAGAGAGGATTGAGGGAGAGAGAGAGAGATCTTATATCCACTTAGGCTCTACAAACCATCTATACTCTTTGTTGTTCTTATTGACATAGTGAAGATACTACCTGTTGGGTTTTGTGGAGAAAACATACGCGGCGGAAGTAATAAAATCCACGCAACCCGAAACAGGAACTCGTCGACAACAACGTATTTGGATGGAGTGTTTGCGGGATGTACCTTATCGCGGAGCAAGTCTGGCGATGTCCCGTTGCACGACGGTGTAACACTGCTGACCTACACGGACGGAACTTCTCTCCCGTTCGCTGTCACAGGTTGATTCGATGGCTCTCCTTTGCGGTAGTGATGTACGTCGCTCGTAGCGTGTATAGGTGGTCGTCGACGTCCTCCGAACGCAGGCGTCAATGCGTCTACGTCTCTACTTTGTCCACACGAATGGATGGAACTCCACATCGCGCTTCCCAAGCCGGCGGGAAGGAGTCGTGTCTCTGCGGCGGCGTGCTAGCAGCGCGTTTCTATCCTTTCTCTCGTAAGGATGATGACGGCTAGGGTTTACGTGCGTGATCATAAACTAAAAGCGTCTATCTATCTTAGATATATATCTGCTGTCAATCCTCCTTTAAATAGGATACGAAGGGAAATAGGGTTTCCAAAACCCATCAGTAAACAGAAACGTTGCGTTAATTAAAATGCTCATGGATTAATTAGAATATTTCAGAATTCATTAATTAACCAAATAATCACATTAATTGATTAATTAATATCTGACTCCATGCAATCGCTTGGGATGGATTTATGTGCATATACGCCAACAAACTCCCACTTGCACTTAGAGCCAGTCACTCCAATATTATTCTAATCCATTACATAAGCATTTTAGTAATCAATGTGATTCAGAGCAATTCTAATCAAATCCACAATTATACTCCTATTCCAATACATCCTATGTGTGTGACCCGGTAGGCTCCAAATTACGTTGGCAGTTATATCCATAATCATATTATGATTTCACAAGCAATGATTGGTATCTAGCAAGACTTCATTTCTACCCAAGTAATTGGAGAAGTTGGAGAACAACTTAACCTATCATTCATGACTGGTGTTACATTGATTGTACAGTTCCTTTGTCGCTGATATCCGGATTGAACTCGAGTCATGGAATTATTATCCTTTTCAATGTTCAATCCATGTTCCTTGAACTAGAGAAGACTGTCTGAGATATATGTAAGCTCAATATCGCATATTGACTCACATCAACATGGCCATGCATTTCTCAGTCTCGCTTATCAAGTGGCCAGAATATCAAACTCCCGTAGGAAGGACAAATTCCATCTACATCACTCACAGTCATCCCCATGTGTCACAGTGCACCCAAGCACCATCTTTATGGCAATCCTTATTCAGGACCAAGGTGGATGATGTCAAAGTACACCGAACGACATGTGATAAATGTAGTGACTTCAGGTCTAAGAGCCACAATCACCACCATCATTATGAGATGTGACTCTAACTACCAATCATGGTATCCATGTGTCACTCTCAAGGTGGGTCTATCCGATACACTGTTCTCTAACAAGTATCTATGTATTTGGTTTGATATCTCCATATCATGGATAATGAGATTCTTCCATCAACCAACATACATTCTAATCTTATGTGTTATTGATGTCTATGGATATTTTGACAATAACAACCGATTAGGGACAATACAAGAATACATAATCTTAGCATACATATGATCTCACTGTTCAGGTCATCAACCCGAAGACATATGTCATTGAGTATATCATTCTATAGACATATATAAGTTTTAAGGTCATCACACAATATAAAACACAAACATATAGATTGGAAACTTGCCTTTATTGATATGATCAATGTAGTATTACAAATCATTTACATAGTATCCCATTACAATCATCGAATGATAGTCTCTATAGGCATACATACCAACATATTTCCACTTGCACTTATACCCAATCACTCATGAATCTCAATCCAAGTGATCGAACATGTCCGTCATGTTTGTACTGTGAAAGTGCTTTTGTGAGCGGGTCAGCCACATTGCTTTCTGTAGGTACTCTGCAAATCTTCACATCTCCTCGTTGTATGATCTCTCATATGAGATGGAACCGCCATAGAATATGTTTGGAACGTTGGTGCAATCTTGGTTCTTTAGCCTGTGCAATTGCTCCATTGTTGTCGCAAAACAACTCAATTGCATCACCAGTGCTTGGAACCACTCCAAGTTCAGAAATGAACTTCTTGATCCACACAGCTTCCTTCGCAGCATTAGATGCGGCAATATATTCGGCCTCTATTGTAGAATCTGCAACCGTCTCTTGTTTGGTACTCTTCCAGCTCCCAACTCCGTTGTTCAGGCAAAACACAAATCCAGATTGCGATCTGTAGTCATCTTTGTCAGTTTGGAAGCTAGCATCAGTGTAACCTTTTACCACGAGCTCTTCCTCACCACCGTATACCAAGAATTGATCCTTAGTCCTTCTCAAGTACTTTATGATGTTCTTTACGGCTGTCCAGTGACATTCACCTAGATCTAACTGATATCGGCTCGTCATGCTCAAAGCATACGACACATCAAGACGAGTACATAACATCGCGTACATGATAGATCCAATTTCTGATGCATATGGAATCTTACTCATGCGTTCCCATTCATCACATGAACTAGGACATTGGGATTTAGAGATTGTAACCCCATGGGACATGGGCAAGTTACCTCTCTTAGAACCCTCCATGCTAAACCTCTTTAGCGCCTTGTCAATGTATGTGCTCTGGCTTAGGCCTAGAAGCCTTCTAGATCTATATCTATAGATCTTGATCCCTAATATATAGGATGCTTTGCCTAAATCCTTCATAGAGAAGGTCTTCCCTAGCCAACCTTTTACTATCTGAAGAGTAGGGATGTCATTTCCCATCAATAGTATGTCATCCACATACAATATGACAAATACGATTGTGCTCCCACTAACCCTTTTGTAAACACAAGGTTCATCTTCATTTTGACTAAATCCAAACTTTTTGACTACTTCATCAAAATGTAGATTCCAGCTCCGAGATGCTTTCTTCAATCCATAGATTGACCTTTGTAGCTTACATACTTTATTGGCTTCCTTTGGATCGATAAAACACTCATGTTGTGTCATGTTCACATACTCGAGTAAATTCCCATTAAGGAATGCTATTTTAACATCCATATGCAAAATCTCATAGTCATGATAAGCTGCAATGGCAAGCATGATCCTGATGGATTTAACCATGGCAACTGGTGAGAAGGTCTTGTCATAATCAACACCTTGAAATTGACGGAATCCTTCCGCAACCAATCTACCTTTATAGGTTTGAACATTTCCATCCATGTCAGTCTTCTTCTTGAAGACCCACTTGCACCCTATGGGTATTACCCCTTTGGGTGGATTCACCAAGGTCCATACCTTGTTGGTGTACATGGATTCCATCGCAGATCTCATGGCTTCGAGCCATTTCTCAGATTCTGGTCCCTTAGTAGCTTCTAGATAGGATGTTGTCTCATCTTCTATGCACAATTTGTCACTATCTTGAGTCACGAGAAATCCAAATCTCTCAGGCTCAAGTCGTGTCCTACTAGACCTACGAGGTTCCTGTGTTACATTTGGAACTTGAAATTCCACAACAATTTGTGAGTCTTCATGTTCCTTATGTACCTCCTCAGGTTTTCTACTTTCTTTTTGGTCTCTAACTTCTTTGAGCTATACATTCCTCCCACTAATTCCTTTGGAAATAAATTCCTTTTCAAGAAATACAGCAGTCCTAGCAACAAACACTTTGTTGTCAGTTGGGGTGTAGAAGTAGTATCCCCGAGTTTCCTTGGGGTATCCAACAAAATAGCATTTTTCCGATTTGGTTCCAAGATTTTTAGGAAATTGTTTCCTAACATAAGCTTCACATCCCCAAATATTTAACATAGACAAATTGGGACGATTCTCATTCCATATCTCATATGGTGTCTTTTGAACCGATTTGGAAGGTACACGGTTAAGTGTAAATGCTGCAGTTTCAAGAGCATATCCCCAGAACGATATTGGAAGTTCATTTGAACTCATCATTGATTGTACCATGTCTAATAATGTAGGATTCCTTCTTTCTGACACACCATTATGTTGTGGTGTACCAGTTGGAGTCCATTGTGATATAATACCACGGTCTCTCAGAAGGTCCTCAAACTCTTGGCTTAAGTATTCACCACCTCGATCTAAACGAAGTGCTTTAATATTCTTACCAAGTTGCTTCTCTACTTCATTCATGAAAGTCTTGAACATTTCAAGAGTTTCTGACTTGTGTTTCATAAGATATACATAGCCATACCAACTGAGGTCATCAGTGAAGGTAATGAAGTATTGATAGCCTCCTCTAGCATTTGATCTAAAAGGTCCACATACATCAGTATGTATGAGCCCTAGCAGATCACTGGCTATCTCACTGTGTCCAGTGAAAGGAGTTTTGGTCATCTTCCCTAATAAACATGCCTCACATGTCTCTAATGATTCAAAATCAAAAGAGTCTAGATAACCATCCTTATGGAGTCTAGATATGTGCTTCTCGTTTATGTGCCCAAGACGACAATGCCATAAGAATGTTTTGTTTGAGTTGTCAAGTTTTAACCTTTTAGTATTTACGTTGTATATGCTAGTCTCAAGTTCTAACAAGTAGATACCATAAGACATAGGGGCATTGCCATAAAAGATCTCATCTTTAGATATAGAAATAATTCCATTCTTAATGTGAAATTCAAATCCACTCTTGTCCATACAAGATACAGAAATAATATTTCTATTAATGGCAGGTACATAATAGAAATTCTCTAATTCTATTACAAGGTCCGTAGGCAAAGATAAACTAATAACTCCAACTGCGGTGGAAGAAACTCTTGCTCCATTAGCAACCCACAGTTCGACTTGGCCCTTTCGTAAAGGCTTACTTCTTATCAGATCCTGCATATTAGAACATATGTGAGATCCACATCTGGTATCCAGTACCCATGATGAAGTAGTATTTAAGTTTATCTCAATAACGTATATACCTGAAGTGGAGATCTCTATCCCCTTCTTCTTCTTCCTCAGTTCCTCCAGGTAGAGAGGACAGTTTCTTTTCCAATGTCCAGGCTGGTGACAATGGTGACAACTGCCTTCTTTGGAGATCCCACCTTTAGCTTTGAGCGCGGATGACTTTGGCTTCTGCCCGGCTTTAGAACTTTTCTTAGCCTTACCTTTGCCTTTTGACTTTCCCTTTACCTTGTTGATCACCATCACAGACTTGGGCTTGTCTTTCTTCATATGTGCTTCAGCTGTCCTCAACATGCCTAACAATTATGACAACGGCTTGTCAAAATTGTTCATGTTGTAGTTCATGACAAAATGATTATATGATTCAGGCAACGATTGTAGAATCACATCAGTGGCCAACACTTGACCTAGGGGAAATCCCAGCTTGGATAGGCTTTCCACATACCCAATCAAGGTGAGTATATGGGTGCCAACTGAGTCTCCCTCTTTCATCTTGCTTTTGAACAATGCCTTTGAGACATCATATCTCTCCTGTCTTTCTTGATGTTGATACATGTTCTTGAGATGTGTTACCATCTCCATGACATTCATGTTCTCATGTTGCTCTTGCAACTCATAGTTCATTGAGCACAACATCAGGCACTTGACATCCACGGCATCATCAAGGTGCTTCTTGTAAGCATCCTTTTCAGCATTGGGTGCATTTACGGCGGGCTCCTCTGGCTCTGGTGTCTCAAGGACATAGAGCTTACGCTCATGTGTGAGAACAATTCTCAGCGTCCTAAACAGTTTTGAAAGTTGGTTCCGGTAAGTTTGTCCTTCTCAAGGACCGATCGCAACAAGAAAGTGTGAGTGTTGGTTGCCATTTGATTGCTACAACAGAAAAATTTGCATTTAGTCCAAAACATTTTGACTTGTAAATATTTGATAAACGAGATTAATTAGGCCTTTAATTAATTACGCTCCCACTATTTTATTAAAATTGATAGTCCTCACTATCAAATCAAAAGATTGCAATGCACAACCTTCTAGTGAGCCAAGACCCAAAATAATTGGATCAATGCCCAGCCAACGCCGGCATCAAAGACCAAATACTAAGGTAGGCAACTTTTGCCAATTGCATCATATGCAACTCTTAGATAGATGATCATGCACAACTCCTTGCCATGATGCATCTATGTGCCTCTAGGTACTTGATCCTATCAGGTTCCCTAGTTAATTCCAACCCATAAGCCAACACGATGAGTGTGCACCCTGCGGAGGCAGACCCACACATCCACCATCACACTTCCACGAGATAGATAGTGTACCACGCGGAGGCGTGCCCACACATAGTCGATCAAGCTTTTCATGTGTGTTTCTTTATGGAAGGAAACTAAAACTTAATATTATTAATTGAGGGGTTTCATTAATACATATACATATCCAAACACCACATACTTATAGTATGTATCATATACTACTATATCCACAACCACAAACGATAGACATGCAATCATAAACACAAATACATCGGTTATGGCCATACTATTGTAATCCTTTGGAGCAAAAAAGGATTACGGTCCACCTATGGTCTTATGCATCTCATGCAACACCTGTGAATCAACCTGTAAGCATGTAATGATCAACATTACAATGAACAATTTCATGGATGCTTCGTGAGGTTGGAACTTCAAGTTGCTTCTTGGAATGTGATCTTCTTGTTGCTTCTCCATGGACGCTCCTTGGAGTTGGATCTTCAGGTTGCTTCTTGGAATTAAATCTTCATGGTGCTTCTCCATGGACACTCCTTGGAGTTGGATCTTCAAGTGGCCTCCTTAAATCAAGTTTACAAAAACTAATACTAATCCTATCTCTATTACATCATGTGAGTACAAATATAAAAGGAAAGAATTAATTACACTTTCAAATAAGAGATGAGGCTCGGCATGCAAGTCGAATACTTTATACAAAGGATCCATATGTAACCATTATACATCCATAGAATTCACAAACAAACATATCCACAAGATTGACATCCACATTCATTCACAACATTCACAAAAGGGATACTAGGCCATAACCGTGCATGCACTCACCACATAAAATAGATTTTAAAGGTGACGTGTATGCTATCATAGGTATATCTACATATACATATATACATATTAAAATTGCAGTACTTTTAATGCGGGACATTCTCCATTAAATAAAATTTTTGACTCCCACACAGACAATGCGGGGTACACAGGGGCAACGCCGCTGTGCGGGGATCCCGTCTACGGAATTTTACTTCCGTGCACTAAGGAAAATCAATATTTTCCATAGTCGACCCCATCCAAAATGTCAAAAAACAATAGCCTGCAGCGTATGTGGAATTAGGTTTAGATTTCACATTAACAGGTTTAATTCGCATCGTATGCAACATAAAAACAATATACAGCGATTCGATCATATTGAAACGAATCCAAATACACCGTAGATCGACGCTGCTCTGATACCACTGTTGGGTTTTGTGGAGAAAACATGCGCGGTGGAAGTAATAAAATCCACGCAACCCGAAACAGGATCTCGTCGACAACAATGTATTTGGATGGAGTGTTTGCAAGATATACCTTATCGCGGAGCAAGTCCGGCGATGTCCTCTTACACAACGGTGCAACACTGCTGACCTACACGGACGAAACTTCTCTCCCGTTCTCTATCGCTGGTTGATCCGGTGGCGCTCCTTTGCGACAGTGATGTACGCCACTCGTAGCGTGTATAGGTGGTCGTCGACGTCCTCCGAACGTAGGAGTCAATGCGTCTGCGTCTCTACTTCATCCACGCGGATGGACGGAACTCCACGTCGTGCTTCCCAAGCCGACGGGAAGGAGTCGTGTCTCTACGGCGGCGTGCTAGCGGCGCGTTTCTCTCCTTTCTCTCCTAAGGATGATGACGGCTAGGGTTTACGTGCATAAGCGTAAACTAAAAGTGTCTATCTATCTTATATAGAAATCTGTCGTCAATCCTCCTTTAAATAGGATACAAAGGGAAATAGGGTTTCCTAAACCCATCGGTAAACAGAAACGTTGTGTTAATTAAAACGCTCGTGGATTAATTAGAATATTCCGGAATTCATTAATTAACCAAATAATCACATTAATTGATTAATTAATATCTGACTCCATGCAATCGCTTGGGATGGCTTTATGTGCATATACGCCAACACTACCATCATAGTACATCCAAGCAATATTCTCAAATAAAGAAAAGAAATACTTCATAGCTATTGCATACAAGAAATCTAGTCATATACTTAGATAAATCCCATGTACCTGAGTTCAGAGATTCATAGATATCTTTGATCATCTAGACAATCTAGTCATCACCTGATTAATGACAAATATTCATCATTAATACAAGGTTAACCGTTATTAATGATATTTTGGTCCAGTTTAGGATTTAGGCCAAATCTAGGTTCAAACTACCTGGAACTTATGTCTGATATTTTTATATTGGTCTTGAGGTCATTCTCAGGTTCTGGTCCAGATTTCATATTTTTCTGATATTTTTTCCAATTTCTAGAATTAAAAGGAACTAAAACACATAATTATACTTTAATACCACAAGACTTAATATTGAGCAATATATTTCAAATAAGGGTCAACCTATTGTCTCCAAATAATATTAGAGTTCAACAATAATTTTCTCAGATTTAATCTCAATCATTGCCAAATATATCAATTAAACTAACCCTAATATAGAGCATAAGAATCTATATTTGAAACAGCCATATGGTGTTGTTCAAAAGTTTTATTTAGGGATCTAATAACAAAGTAGGCATTTTTCTGAGTCTACTAATATTTTTTGGGAATTTATAGGTCAAGGGATGTATGTATTATGCATTTCCTATGATCTGGTATATTTCTGAGAAATTAGAAGGGAAATACCTTATTCGGAATTTCTGGAACCGTCAGATTCGGCCTTAGATGCTTGGGATGTTACCGCTTGAGTCAGATGGTTCGCACAGGCTTTAAGTCTTGGAAGTCGGGTCAGGCACATTCAGCCTGCCCAAACATGTCGGTCTGCCGTTGAACCACGGGTGAGAAAGTAATTAGCCAGGTTTGGACCCGACCTCTCCTTTGTGTCCTCGCACGCTAACAAAAGAGGGCATCGCCGCCCGCCGGAAGATGGATACGTCACCATGAGGTGCGACCCAGATGCAAAGGACAGCAGCTCGATGGGGGGTTTGCTATGAATCTATAGCTCCTTCTCTACATATTCCTACACCATAATCTCCGTCTGCTCAACCTCTATTCCTCCATCATGGCGGCTCTCGGTGGGGATCTTATCTGCAATTCAAGTGACCACCTACTTGGAGCCGCAACAGAGCTCAAACAAGGAAAGGACGAGTCTTGGGGGTAGAGACGTTGGCCTTCTATGAAGCTTGGTTCCTCCTCCAGTGGCCCCTACTTCAGGGCTGATGATGGTCCAGGGTAGTAGCAGAGCATAGTAGCAGGAAGGATTCTGGCCAGTGGTTTCCCTTGATTGATCTACTCTGAAGTTCCACGGTGGGAATGAGGTGGCAGAGCAGAGGCAAGATGGGATTGGGGACTTTGCCTTGTGATTGCCTCGCCCTACTGAAACCCCCAACAAGCATTCACTGAACTAGATGATGCTATTTAGAGGTGGTGGGAGAGAAAGGAGACGCTACCCACAACTGCTGCTTCCATTGTCGCCACAACAAAAGAAGAAAGGGGAAAAGAAAGCTTGTCCCTCCTCAAGGCCAGCAAAGAGATCCTGGAGGTCTGACAGAACCTTATGCGCATGGGTCTTGACTCCGGTTGTGATGGGAGAACTCAAAGCCTTCTCTTCGTCAGCCACGGTGGACCATCTCTGAGGCCATGAAGATAGTAAATGTAGGAGAAACAAGTTGCCTATTGTATGGAATATACATGGGGGAGCACAACTAAGTACCCCATGTCTAGGACCTATTATCAGAGATCCTCAGTCTCCATTGCTACTTGTGAATTGCATTGGAGAGGTGGAGAGAGTTGTGGGTGCGAGGGCTCATTCTCCCTCGATATTTCCAGTGAAACACTTAATCCTTGGGGTTGATGGACTTCTCTTGGCATCACAGAGATGGTAGTTGAGCTATTATGGGCTCAGTATTTCTGAGAGTAGTGGATCGAGCAAAAGTTGTGGGGCAAGCTTACTTATCCACAAGGAGAGGAGCTTGAAGATGAATTCAAGGGTATCTATTTGTATCTAGCAGATACAGAGAATCCATGTTTGCAGGCCAATGGTCACTCCCAACTGAAATTGTGCCCCTTTTATTAAGTCGGTTGGTTGTGTGACATTAGAGAAAATCAAACCTGGTTTTAAAATCAGTTGAAACCTTAGTCATTTAATTAGAGTTCAAACATCAATACCTCCCAAACGGCTAGCCCAAAAGTCATGAAATTTTAACCATGAGTTTGTCATCACATAAAGCCTTGTATTATCAAGTTCAAACTCAAAATTATAACATTTGGTCATACAACTAAATTCCTCAGATAACCTCATAAATAATTGTATTGACCTCAAATACAAGTTAATTAATAATCAACCCTTGATCAAATAAGTTCAACTTATATTAGTTGACCACATCACGCCTCAAATTCCTTTCCTAAATAATTTTTACTTAGGTATGCCTCCAGACACTATATTGGATATCAAACTCCTAAATTTAGGGTCATCACATTCACCCCACCTTATTGGAATTTCGTCCTCAAAATTCAACTCAGGCCATGTCGAAGCTAATATAACTAGGTTCAACTTCATATTAGTCACTACTGCTATGTGCCAAAACTACTATTGTTCTCCATGTATCGTAAGTTGTCATCTTAGGATTAGAGCATATGGGGTATACCCACCCCACCTTATATAGGTTGAAGCGTCATTTAATGTCTTAGTCATAACAGGACATTCTAGTATTTTAGGATTTACATCTCTCATTACCCCTAAGATTTGGCTTTGTTCTTACATATAGAGTTGGGAAGGTATTACTCAAGTTTCATGTTTCACCCTACTCATCTATGTAAGGTGATACCAAGATTTTATATCACCAATTATCAGGATTATCACACTTATTAACATAATTAGTATGCTTCATTGCAGACATATTATCATGATATCATCATAAGAGGGGATAGATCATCATGTTTGCATATTAGGCTTCCACCCTATTGTGTGAGAAGTACCATTAATCTAGAAACTTAGGCTCTGAAGATTTGAGGTTAGGAACTTTATTTTGTGCTCATTTACTCAATGGTCCAAATATATCTCTATTTTAAGATCAAAATTTTAAATTTATGTCTTTCATGTATGAAATGAAGGGAAAAAGAAGATATATTAAATCAAGGTTATCATGATTTGAAACTTGGATATTACTTGTATGATATAGGAATGGAATATAGAATAGGTCAAGCTTATATGAGTGGCTCCTCATATATAAATCATCTATATAGCTCAAGTGAGGTTTCTATCATCATATAATAAGAAGGAGAAGAAGAAGGGAGAACATGTATGTTGAGTATCTTTTGCACAAAGCATCATACTCTCATAACTAGAGTTCATATGTTACCTCACTTGCAACTAATGATGAGATTCATAAACATATGTCACTCAAACTAGGACCTAACTCAATTAAAATGATTGACTTTATCATATGGGTCATCTACCCATCCTTTTCTTTTACCCAATTCTCACATATACATTTGAATCATGCATAAGGACTCAACTCAACACTCAAGAGTAAACTAGTGTAGGAATTTTTTTTTAAACACATATCTCATATATTGGAGGCTAGGTCCTATGACCTTCTCCCTGTGGGTCTTACTCTCTCTAGAGTTCACCACATATCTCATCCTGCCACTAGACATCCTCCTTGTATAAGAGCTTGAGGCTCATGCATACTCATCTCTATCTTAACTTATCTTATCTTAAGTAGAAAAAGGGAATGTCCTTTCATCATAACAACTTAGCATAGATCCTCTAAGAATGGATTCGGCTCATATACAACTCAAATCTTAATAAGGAACTTATACCATCATGGATTAAAGTTAGATAAGATTCTATATGCTTATTTCCTTCATCTTTGTTTTGTCTATCTATGTAGCACATAACCTTATGAGGCTCTACACATCTAATCTAGATCTATTCTCTCTTCTAGACTGATGTCACTCCCTTTCACTTAGATTGCATGAACACTAACTACTCTCCAGTGTGAGGGACACATTTTTATATTTACATATATATAATAAAATATTATATAGTTTTTCTCCGAGAAAGAAGACATCAAAGAAAATTGTCGAGGCTCGAGCCGATTGGAAAACAAAACCAAATCAGCAAAATCGAGTGTCCCACACACAGTAGATAGTCTAGTGTCATGTCACCTAGTAAAATGGTGAGAACGAGATGTAGACTAGTTTAGCTACCCAATACATATGAGCTCTATATGGAAAGGGTTTCTTACACTTGTCTAAACCTAGTTCTTGAACATCTAGGTTCTAACTTAGAGGCTAAGTCAAACATTATTTCTATAGAACAACTTACTAAGTTTCTAAGGTTTAAAGTGAACGGTGAGATTTAGGTTTAATGTTTCATGGTGAGAAATTGTTAGGTGTAGCTATTGTTCAGGCTCTGATACCAACTGTGACGTCCTCGGATTTTTATTTCTCCAAACCCTATTGGGAATGAGATGTTAGAATCTGAAAACATCATCAAATCATATCAGAAAGCGATGCGGAAGCATAATACGCATACATGAATATACAACCATAACATACTCAACATTCAATCATATCATAGAGTGATGTGGAAGCAATATGTGCATACATGAACATACAACTATAACATACACCATAACTTTCTCAACATTCAATATGTACTTTACAAATGAATTATTACAACTTACATTTACAAATTAAATAGAAAATTTTACAAGTCTATGTACGTGTATGCTAACAGGATCTAAACACAATAGGTACAACCTAGACAACTGTTCACTTCCCTTCTTTTGTCCCACGCTATCTCTGAACCTAAAACATACGTGAAACAACGAATCAACACATAAGATGTTGTGTATGTGGGTAGAAAGATGCATACTAATATGATTGCATAATTGAAATAACTTGAGAAAGAAAGAGTAAAAGAAAACATTGTTTAAAGTGATAATCAGGTAAACACATATTTTTAGATGTCTTTTGATGCGTTTGTACTACTAAGTGGTGTCGCACTTCATTTTTCCCCGCCCCTTGGGCTATGGGGACCGAGTGTCGACCTTATATTTAGAGGAAGAGAGAGAGGATTGATGGAGAGAGAGAGATCTTATATCCACTTAGTCGCTACAAACCATCTATACTCTTTGTTGCTCTTATTGACATGGCGAAGATACTACCATCATAGTACATCCAAGCAATATTCTCAAATAAAGACAAGCAATACATCATAGCTATTGCACACAAGAAAACTAGTCATATACTTAGATAAAGCCCACGTACCTGAGTTCAGAGATTCATAGATATCTTTGATCATCTAGAAAATCTGGTCATCACCTGATTAATAACAAATATTCATCATTAATACAAGGTTCACCGTTATTAATGGTATTTTGGTCCAGTTTAGGATTTAGGTCAAATCTAGGTTCAAACTACCTGGAACTTATGTCTGATATTTTTATATTAGTCTTGAGGTCATTCTCAGGTTCTGGTCTAGATTTCATATTTTTCTGATATTTGTTCCAATTTCTAGAATTAAAAGGAACTAAAACACATAATTATACTTTAATACCAAAAGACTTAATATTGAGCAATATATTTCAAATAAGGGTCAACCTATTGTCTCCAAATAATATTAGAGTTCAACAATAATTTTATCAGATTTAATCTCAATCATTTGCTAAATATATCAATTAAACTAACCCTAAAATAGAGCATAAGAATCTATATTTGAAACAACCATATGGTGTTGTTCAAAAGTCTAATTTAGGGATCTAATAACAAAGTAGGAATTTTTCTGAGTCTACTGATATTTTGTGGGAATTTATAGGTCAAGGGATCTATTTATTATGCATTTCCTATGATCTGGTATATTTCTAATAAATTAGAAGGGAAATACCTTATTTGGAATCTCTGGAACCGTCAGATTCGGCCGTAGATGCTTGGGATGTTGCCGCTTGAGTCACATGGTTCACACAGGCTTTAAGTATTGGAAGTCAGGTCAGGCACATTCAGCCTGCCCAAACTGGCCGGTCTGCCGCTGAACCACGGGTGAGAAAGTAATTAGCCAGGTTTGGTCCCGACCTCTCCTCCGCGTCCTCGCACGCTAACAAAAGAGGGCATCGCCGCCCACCAGAGGATGGAGACGCCGCCATGAGGTGTGACCCAGACGCAAAGGACAACAGCTCAATGGGGGGTTTGCTATGAATCTGTATCTCCTTCTCTACATATTCCTGCACCATAATCTTCATCTGCTCAACCTCTATTCCTCCATCATGGTGGCTCTCAGTGGGGATCTTATCTGCAATTTAGGTGACCACCAACTTGGAGCCGCAACAGAGCTCAAACAAGAAAAGGACGAGTCTTGGGGGCATAGACGTTGGCCTTTTCTGAAGCTTGGTTCCTCCTCCAGTGGCCCCTACTTCAGCACTGATGATGGTCTAGGGTAGTAGCAGAGCATAGCAGCAGGAAGGATTCTGGCCAGTGGTTTCCCTTGATGGATTTGCTCTGAAGTTCTACGGCGGGCATGAGGTGGCAGAGCAGAGGCAAGATGGGATTGGGGACTTTGCCATGTGATTGCCTCGCCCTACTGAAACCCCCAACAAGCATTCACTGAACTAGATGATGCTATTTAGAGGTGGTGGGAGAGAAGTGAGATGCTACCCACAACTGCTGCTTCCATTGTCGCCACAACAAAAGAAGAAAGGGGAAAAGAAAGCTTGTCCCTCCTCAAGGCCAGCGAAGAGATCCTGGAGGTCTGACATAACCTTATGCGCATGGGTCTTGGCTCCGGTTGTGATGGGAGACCTCAAAGCCTTCTCTTCGTCAGCCACGGTGGACGATCTCTGAGGCCATGAAGAAAGTAAACGTAGGAGAAACAAGTTGCCTATTGTATGGAATAATCATGGGGGAGCACAACTGAGTACCCCATGTCTAGGACCTATTATCAGAGATCCTCAGTCTCCATTGCTAATTGTGAATTGTAGTGGAGAGGTGGAGAGAGTTGCGGGTGTGAGGGCTCATTCTCCCTCGATATTTCTAGTGAAACACTTAATCCTTGGGGTCGATGGACTTCTCTTGGGATCACAGAGATGGTAGTTGAGCTATTATGGGCTCAGTCTTTCCGAGAGTAGTGGATCAAGCAATAGTTGTGGGGCAAGCTTAGTTATCCACAAGGAGCAGAGCTTCAAGACGTAGTCAAGGGTATCTATTTGTATCTAGCGGATACAGAGAGTCCACATTTTTAGGCCAATGGTCACTCCCAACTGAAATTGTGCCCCTTTTATTAAGTCGGCTGGTTGCTTGACATCAGAGAAAATCAAACCTGGTTTTAAAATCAGTTGAAACCTTAGTAATTTAATTAGAGTTCAAACATCAATACCTCCTAAATGGCTAGCCCAAAAGTCATGAAATTTTAACCATAAGTTCATCATCACATAATGCCTTGTATTATAAAGTTCAAACTCAAAATTATAACATTTGGTCATACAACTAAATTCCTCAGATAACCTCATAAATAATTGTACTGACCTCAAATAAAAGTTAATTAATAATCAATCCTTGACCAAACAAGTTCAAATTATATTAGTTGACCACATCACGCCTAAAATTCCTTTTCTAAATAAGTTTTATTTAGTTATGCCTCCAAACACTATATTGGATATCAAACTCCTAAATTTAGGGTCATCACACACGCCTTGGTACAGGTTTTGGCACTAGCATACCTTGAGCCACAGGCATGTTCACCATGCTTCTATGCCTTGAACGCATTTATGCTCTATCACACTGAGCCATGGGCCTGTTCACCATGCTCTTATACACATATTGAGTCTGCAACCAAAGTTGCACTCTAATCCTCCTATTTTCAGCTAGGAGAAACCTCACATATTCAACAATATGTGCTCCAGGTTAACCTGTAGGAGAACTCGTTTCACCATCACCAGCTATTGACGATGATGGATCTATGTCCAGGGAAAACTACATGAAAGGTTCATCCGTAATTAATTAATACATTCTAAGTGGATTGTTGGGGTCAACCATGTTATCATAAACAAGAATAAACAACATAGGTTCCATCATTCTGTATCACCATGCAAACAACATCATCATGATCTATCTCAAGGATCTTACATCACATATTGCCACTTGTCCTCTTGCCAATCATCATGATCCATCACAAGGATCTAATCATCATAGGGATTCCATCCCATCATCAAGCACATGTTACCATCTCATAGGCAACACACATAATGCATTCTTATAGTTCTTATAACGCATCATTTTAATATTAAGCAAATGCCACTAATGACATCATCATAGCTCATACCTGATCACACATCTCAATTGATGAAACTTGCATGGTTAGTATGCTCAAGAGTAGATAAGCACTTCATCATCGAGATATATTTGTGCAATATTATATGACCACGCATATACATAATATCTACATATAAGCATTCCAAATGATATTAGGGTTACAAACCGATTATAGAGCATAACCTCACAATGACATACCGGGTAAGGGATAACCCTCACCAATGGTATATTGGGTAAGGACAAACCCTCACCAAAACATATCGAGTAAGGGACTAACCCTCACCCAAATATCATGCTACAACCCAACCTTAAGGTATCGAATAAAAGGGAAAATATCCACATCTAGCTGTGTCGGCCAGCACTATCGGCTAACACCCATATCGGGCAAGCCACAAGAAAACTGATATCATGCAATGCCATAACGTGCAACCTGCATCATGCAATGCTCCATGATGGGCAACGCGGTGACTGGAAACACTCAAGAGGTTAACACATAGGAGCATATCGCCCAAGAACTCAAACCATCCCAAGGTTCATATTAGGCAACACTACCCAAAAGGATATCATGCAAAGAAGCAGCAACGCCATGCAAAACCCTAATGTCCAACACAATGCTCCATCGTCCAAACAACACACCCCTATTACCCATTCAGATCAACAAAGCAAGATATAAAGCAACACATCATAACGGGCAACACCCAAACCTTATCGCCCAAACCAAAGTTCTTCCCTATCATCCAAGGTAGACGAAGGTCATAACACCCATCAAGGCACCATATCAACTAAGGGATCAATAAGGCATCCTCCTATTGTATCACCCAAACCCTAACTCAAGGGAAGAAGAGGGATATCGGGAAACACCATCACAAGACCACATCAGGAAACAAGCCTCAAGATACCAACACCCATATCAGATGACTAGGGTTAGAACAACCTCGTCGGCCAACCTCACCATATCGCCCAAGGCATCAGGAGTATTCTCTCACCTCTAGACTTGATGAGAGAGAGGAGTCTTGCACAATCTCCAAGCATGTCAGACAGGAGCTAGAGCTCACCTCACAACTCAAGGAAGGAGGGGTGTTGCTCAAAGCCCACCATCAAAGGCATGGCCACTCATGTCTCCCAAGGTACCAACAAGGGCATAACATGCAACTACGGTAGAACTAAGGTCAACACCTTTATCGGCCAAACCAACTGACCTTGTCACCCAACATCATAGGCTCACTTCTCAACAACTAAGTGAGAGAGGGGTACTTCCTCAAGGATGCACTACCATATCTCTTTGGATTAAGAAACCCTAATCTCACCTCTCAACTAATGAGATAGGGGTATTTCTTGATATTCTACAACCCAAGAGATCAGCCAACATAGAGGTAGCTAAAACATATCATCCAACATGATCTTGGGAACATATAGGGCAGCAACGTCACCAACTAAGGCAAAATCACTACTAGCAAGATATGAATAGAAGATCAAGATAACATATCAAAGCAACATGTAAACGAGATAGAATGGTTAGGTTAGAAGTTATGTAACCCACCTTAAGCACAACTTCTCCAAGCTCCAAGCTCCAAACCACCACCTACAACCAACTAGAGAAGAAGAAAGCAACCGCAACAAGGTATATCGGCCACCACCTCTTATCCTTCTCCTCTTCTACTCAGCCACCAAGGGAAAAGAGAGAAATGGCTAAAGGGAACTAAAGGGGCTACTAGTAAGCAAGGTGGGTGGTATATATACAAGAGGGTAAAGGGGGAGAGCAAGGCAAGGTGGCGTCCACTAAGGACCACTTGTCCAAGGGTCACGCCACATGCTAGCACCCCAAAACCACTTGCCCAAGGCCTAGCCACTTTCTAGAAACAAGCACCATGTGTCCAAGAGAGGGTGACACAAACGATGCTAGGTGGAGTGGTGTGTGTCACCCAACATGGCAACGCGACACACCCACTAGAATCTACTTGGCCGATACACCTCTGGCTGACATGCACCTTCCTGACACAAGGTAGCAAGGCACACCCCACGACCCAAAACCAAACAAGCAAGCCCAAACGAGCCCAAACAACTCAATCAAGGAGCCCAACTCATCCTCTCAACCCTAGAGGATGAAAAGAGATACAAACAGATCTCTCAAGGTGGCAAACTTGCATGGAAATCCTAGAACTTGGGTAAATTGCAAGTTGCACCTCAACCCCACAACAAAACACAACAAACACTAATCACACCTCAGGTGATTAGGAAAGCCTATAAACACCAGGTTTAGGAAAAGCAAATAGGGTAAGCCCAAAATGAAGGTCAGGGTCCTTACAAGCCATAAACCCCTACAAAAGGATTTCGTCCTCGAAATCCGAAGAGAAAAGTGAGGGATACTTCCTCCACATCTCTTCCTCAAGCTCCCATGTGGCTTCCTCAATGCCACGGTGATGCCAGAGAACGTTCATGAGTACAAGGTCTTTCCTCTTAGACTTCTTCACCCGTCTGTCAAGGATCAACACTGAACCTTCCTCATAGGTCAGATCTTCATCAAGCTCGACCTCAACTGGTTGTATCACTATCTCTGTTCTCGGATGACTTTTCTTTAGCATACTAACATGGAACTTTGGATGCAACTTGTGTAGCTCTGGTGGTAACTCCAACTTGTAAGCCACTTTTCCAACACATGTTATCACTGGATATGGTCCCATATACCTGGGAGCCAACTTGCCTTTCCTTCCAAACCTGAGCACGTCATTCCATGGAGAGACTTTGAGATACACCTTATCTCCCACCTAGAACTCTAAAGGTTGGTGATGATTATCTGCATAAGACTTTTGTCTGTCCTGTGCCACTTTCAATTGTTGTTGTATCACCTTGATCTTCTTTGTAGTCTGTTGCACTAACTCAGGACCCAAAAGTTGATACTCGCCAAACTCATATCAACATAAAGGAGATCTACACTTCCTACCATACAATTCTTCATAAGGTGCCATGTCGATACTTTGCTGGTAGTTGTTGTTGTAAGCAAACTCTATCAGACTGAGAGGCACGTCCCAACTTCCTAGGAACTACAGAATATCTTCCAAAGTTTGGATAGTCCTTCCAGACTATCTATCTGTCTATGGATGGAAAGTGGTATGGAACCTTAACTGCGTTCCCAACACCTTATGCAAATGTTCCCAAAAATGACTTGTGAACTAAGGGCCTCTGTCACAGACTATCATTGTTGGCACACCATGCAAATGCATTATCTCATCAACATATAATTGTGCAAGCTTCTCTATTGTGTACATTGTCTTTATAGGTATGAAATGTGAAGGCTTCGTTAATCTGTCCACAATCACCCAGATGGAATCATGATTCCTAGCCGTCCTTGGAAGACCAACTATGAAATCCTTGGTTACATGATCCCACTTCCATTGTGGTATCAACATGGGCTGCAATGTACCTGCCGGCTTTTGATGTTCTGTCTTAACTTGCTGACGTACTGCACATTTTGCCACAAACTCAGCTACATCTTTCTTCAAACCGGGCCACCAATACAGATCCTTCAGATTGTCATTCATCTTGGTGACACCTGGATGCATAGCATTCATAGACGTGTGTGCTTCCTTGAGCACTAACTTCCTTAGATTATCAGCATCGAGAACCATCATCCTATTATGATAACAGACTAGTACATCCTCAGACTCATGGAAACCATCATGCTTCTCACTGCCAAACTCTGATCTGATTAGCTGCATTGTTGCATTTGCTTGTTATTTTTCTTTGATCTATTGTCTCAATGTAGGCTTGACTTGCATTTGTGCCAACAATCCTACCAATAAAGATACTTCCAACTATACATTCATCTACCACAAAGAGACGAACATATCCCGCCTATGGCATATCAAAGAACTCAACTGGGCCTTCCTTGTGGGAAGAGAAGAAGACTTCCAACTAAGCACATCCACTACTACGTTCATCTTACCTGGGTGATATTGATGGTGCAATCATAATCACTGATTAACTCCATCCAACCCCGCCGACGCATGTTCAGCTTATTTTGTGAGAAGATGTACTTTAGATTTTTGTGGTCCGTAAAGATCTGACACACTTCCCCATAAAGATAGTGTCTCTAATTCTTCAACGCATGAACCACCGCTGCCAACTCCAAATCATGCGTTAGATAGCTTTACTCATATTTCTTAAGTTGTCCAGAAGCAAAAGAAACCACATGATCTTCCTGCATCAACACACAACCTGAGCCCTTCTTGGAAGCATCACAGAAAACAACATAGCCTTTCCCCTATTCTAGCAATACTAACACTGGAGCACTTGTCAGCTTCTCCTTCAAACAATAAAAAGCTTTTTGACACTGACCATCCCAAACAAATGGTACATCCTTCCTAGTCAACCTCATTAAGGGCAACACTATCACATTGAAGTTTCTTATAAACCTCCGATAGTATCCTACTAAGCCCAGAAAACTACAGACTTCAGTCAGCGTCTTTGGTTGCTCCCACTCTGCTACTAACTCCACATTCTTGGGATGCACCCTGATCCCTTCCCCTGAGATCACATGACCTAAGAAAGTCGCTTCCTTCATCCAGAACTCACACATACTAAACTTGGCATACAACTGGTGTTGTCGAAGAGGAGTCAACGCTTGTCAAAGATGATGTTCGTGTTGTTGGATGTCTTGACTATAGATCAAAATCTATGAAGACTTCAACAAACTGATCTAAGAACAGAAAAAACACTCTGTTCATCAGATCCATGAATGTTGTTGGCACATTGGTTAGCCCAAATGACATAACCAAAAACTCATAATGCCCATACCTCATCCTAAAAGCTAACTTTCGTATGTCATTCTCCTTGATCCTAAGTTGATGATATCCAGACCATAAATCGATCTATGAGAACACTGAAGCACTGCACAACTGGTCAAACATATCATCTATCATTGGTAAAGGATACTTGTTCTTGATTTTAACCTTGTTCAACTGTCGGTAATCTACGCACAGATGCATAGATCCATCCTTCTTCTTTACGAACAGAACTGGAGCACCCTAAGGTGATGTGCTTGGCCTGATGAAACCTTTATCAAGCAGATCGTGCAACTATTTCTTCAACTCTGTCATCTCTATTGGAGCCATCATGTACGGTGTCTGAGCAACAGGTTGTGTTCCTGGTACTAGATTGATCTCAAAATTAATCTCTTGAGGTGGAGGAACACGGGGAAAACTCATCAAGAAACACATCTACAAACTCTCTAATGACAGGCACATCCTAAAGGCTAGAACCTTTTGCCTTGGTGTCCACAACATGAGCCAAGAACGCTCTACCACCTTGCTGCAACAACTTCTCCGCCACCATTGCTGACACCAAACACGTCGGAAGAATCTTCCTATTTCCTTGGAAGATGCACTTCTTACTGCCGTTAGCAAACACCGCCTGCTTGGAACCACAGTCCAACACAATCTTATATCTTTCAAAGGTATCCATCTCAAGAATTACATTGAGCCCATGCATATCAAGTGGTATGAGATCCACTTGTATGTTGTGTCCTGAAAAAGATAGAACACAAGATGGACACACTTCTCGAAGCATCGCAGGACCAACAAGAGGGGTTTCTAACAATAAGCTATCTTTCTTACAACTAATAGGTAAAATACAACTATCAAGCATACTACATGTGATAAAAGAGTGTGTAGCACCCGAGTCAACTAGAACAGATATAATGCAAGCAGAAGACAAATAAGAATGAAACAACTCCATTTGACCTGCAACTACTCATGGGTTGACTATCACCTCTGGTTGACTCATAGCATAGAATTGACATGTTGCTTACTGTCGCCCACGTCTGCTGCTTCCTTGAGCAGATGATCCTGCTTGTGATGCTTGTTCACATCCTTGCCAACCAAAGGTTGGATTTGAGCAGTATGGCTCATTTCCTCAGGGCATAATAAATGGTAATCCAGTCGTATAGTATATTTTCCTAGGGCAAACACAAAACATTGGTTGAGGCCTTTCATAATGTATGATTGTTATATATACATGCCCTAAGTACTTCTTGCAGCTAGTTATATGCTTCTCAGTTATCATGGTAAGTTGTTATATATATAATCATGTTCTTCATATTTCATATCTAATCTGGTTATCTACTATATACTACTCTAGCTTTTCTAAGGTTTTATGGTTCGGCGGGCAGTTATGTTTCTCACTGGGACTGTGTGTCTCTCCCTGTTGGTTTAAACCTTTTTAGGTGATCGAGCTAGATGTGGTGGTGATCGTAGTGTTACGATTGAGTTGTAAGAAGATCAGTAGAAGGCAAGGTTGGATATGTTGTTGTTGTGGTCGTTTTGTAGTAGAGTCTTAGAATCTTCCCTATACTCTCAGGTACTTGGAGGTGTTTTGACGAGGTTTCACGATGTATGATCTTAGAATGGTTTCTGGTATTCTGATGTTGGCCCTAGTAAGGCATGTTATGTGCATAAATAGGTGATGCATCCTTGATGGATATGGAACAAATGGATCCTATGTGTTGGTGGACATATATCATGCTTATATATATCACATTCTTTACAGGATGTGGATCTGGTTGTGATAGTTCCTTTCTTATGATGTTTTTTGTAATCAGTTTTAATTAACCCACATTTTTTGGTAATATGTTGTTTATAGTGGTTCCACACATTTTCATGTGGTGTTTCACTATCTTTGTGATGGCGGGATGTCACAATAGCTTTTTTTAATTTAAACAATATGCGCTCTAGGTTAACCCCTTAGAGAACCCGTTTGACCATCACCAGCTACAAATAATGATGGATCTATGGCTAGGGCAAACTACATGAAAGGTTCATCTGTAATTAATTAATACATTTTAAGTGGATTGTTGGGGTCAACCATGTTATGATAAATAAGAATAAACAACATAGGTTCCATCATTCTGTAACACCATGCAAACAACATCATCATTATCTATCTCAAGGATCTTACATCACATATTGCCACTTGGCCTCTTGCCAATCATCATGATCCATCACAAGGATCTAATCATCATAGGGATTCCATCCCATCATCAAGCACATGTTACCATCTCATAGGAAACACACATCATGCATTCTTATAGTTCTTATAACACATCATTTTAACAGTAAGCAAATGTTACTAATGACATCATCACAGCTCATACCTAATCACACATCTCAATTGATGAAACCTGCATGGTTAGTATGCTCAAGAGTAGATAAGCACTTCATCATCGAGATATATTTGTGTGACATTAGATGACCATGCATATACATATATAATATCCACATATAAGCATTCCAAACGATATTAGGGTTACAAATTGATTATAGAGCATAACCCTCACAACAACATATCGGGTAAGGGATAACCCTCACCAAAGGTATATCGGGTAAGGACAAACCCTCACCAAAACATGACAAGTGAGGGACTAACCCTCACTAAAAGATCATGCTACAATCCAACCTTAAGGTGTCGGCTAAAAGGGAAACTATCCACATCTAGTTGTGTCGGCCAACACTATCGGCCAATACCCATATTGGGCAAGCCATAAGAAAACTGATATCTTGCAATGCCATAATGTGCAACCTACATCGTGCAACGCCCCATGACGGGAAACACTATGATGGGCAACACTCAAGAGGTTAACAGATAGGAGCATATCACCTAAGAACTCAAACTGTCCCAAGGTCCATATCGGGAAGCACTACCCAAGAGGATATCATGCAAAGAAGTAACAACGTCATGTGATGCCCTAACGCCCGACGCAACACTCCATCGCCCAAACAATACACCCCTATCATCCATTCAGGTCGACGAAGTAGCATATCGAGCAACACAACATAACAAGCAACACCCAAACCCTATCGCCCAAACCAATGGTCAGCCCTATCGTCCAAGGTAGACAAAGGTCATAACATCCATCAAGGCACCATATCGACCACAGGATCAACAAGGCATCCACCTACCATTGCCCAAACCCTAACTCAAGGAAAGAAGAAGGATATCAGGCAGCACCCTCACAAGACCACATCGGGCAACAAGCCTCAAGATACCACCAACCATATCGGGTGCCTAGGGTTAGAACATCTTTGTCGGCCAACCTCACCATATCGCCTGAGGCATCAGGAGTCTTGGCTCACCTCTCAACTTGAAGAGAGAGAGGGGTCTTGCACAATCTCCAAGCATGTCAGGAAAGAGGTAGAGCTCACCTCACAACTCAAGGAAGGAGGGGTGTTACTCAAAGCCCACCATCAAAGGCATGGCCACTCATGTCACCCAAGGTACCAACAAGGGCATAACGTGCAACTAGGGTAGAACTAAGGTCAGCACCTCTATCTGCCAAACCAACTAACTTTGTCACCCAACATCATAGGCTCACCTCTCAACAACTAAGTGAGTGAGGGGTATTTCCTCAAGGATGCACTACCATACCTCTTTGGATTAAGAAACCCCAAGCTCACCTCTCAACTAATGAGAGAGGGGTATTGCTTGAGATTTTACAACCCAAGAGATCGGCCAAGGAACATATCATCTAACCTGATCTAGGGAAAATATAGAGAAGCAACATCACCAACTAAGGCAAAAGCACTACTAGCAAGATATGAATAGTCAATCAAGATAACATATCAAAGCAACATGTAATGGAGATAGAATAGTTAGGTTAGAAGTTATGTAACCCGCCTTAAGCACAACTTCTCCAAGCTCCAAGCTCCAAAGCACCACCTACAACCAACTAGAGAAGAAGAAAGCAACCACATCAAGGTATATCGGCCACCACATATTCTCCTTCTCCTCTTCTACTCGGCCACCAAGGGAAAAGAGAGAAACAACAAAGGGAACTAAAGGGGCTACTATTAAGCAAGGTGGGTGGTATATATACAAGATGGTAAAGGGGGAGATCAAGGCAAGGTGGTGTCCACTAAGGACCACTTGTCCAAGGGCCATGCCACATGCTAGCACCCCAACACCACTTGTCCAAGATCTCACCATTGCTACAAACTAGCACCATGTGTCGAAGATAGGGTGACACAAATGATGCTAGGTGGAGGGGGTGTGTCTCCTAACATGGCAACTCGACACACCCACCAGCACCTACTTGGCTGATACACCTCAGGCCGATATGCACCTTCCCGACACAACGTAGTAAGGCACACCCCAAGGCCCAAAACCAAACAAGCAAGCCCAAAGGCCCAAACAACTCAAGCAAGGTGCCCAACTCATCCTCTCAACTGTAGAGGATGCAAAGAGATACAAGGAGATCTCTCAAGGTGGCAAACTTGCACGGAAACCATAGAACTTGGGTAAATTGCAAGTTTCACCTCAACCCCACAACAAAACACAACAAACACTAATCACACCTTAGGTGATTAGGTAAGCCTCTAAACACTAGGTTTAGGCAAAGCAAATAGTGTAAGCCCAAAATTAAGGTCAGGATCCTTACACAAAGATTCCATGAGCTTGAACACACTCCCTATTACTAAGTTGATACTTTGATAATCAAAGCATATTATATTAGTCTCATATGAACACATATGAACAAATTACATTATTTCATTAAATCGATCATTTAACATGAGTCTAGGGTTTGGAATCTTCAACCAAGATCCCTCCAAATACATCATTATTATATATTTCCCTAATCCATTTAGGCTTGAAATCTAGTAATTTCAAGGATGTAACATTCACCCCTCCTTAAAAGGAATTTTTTCCTCAAATTTTGGTTTTACTAAGCCTAGGTGAATGATAACTCATCTTATTTTCAAAACATTGAATTCACATAATGCAGATTATATGATGATTGCTTGATTTGCTTCAAAATGTAATGACCTCACTTTCTGCCCCCCCCCCAATTTAGGAATGATCTTCAAGTTGAGAGTCATTATCTATATCCCCAAGGATCCATATTTAGAAAATAATAAGTAATTGAAAACAATTTCATTAATTTATAAATATTAATTACAAGAACTATGAATAGAGAAGAAGTGTCTATATTAATCCTCCTTACTTATATTAATGTCTTCGCATGGTTTCATCTTAATCTTCATGTCCCTTATCATGTATATCATCATATACCTAAATCATTGTGAAGCAAAACACAGTCAGTATGACAAGTCATACTTGTATGTGGGGGAAACAAAAGTTCACAAGTAATGATAACAACATAATTCAACAATTAACGTTTAACAAACAAAATTTACATTTTCCCCATGACTACCCAATCTAGGTTTCTCCACCATCTTTCATAACCGCTCAGGGCCTCATACTGTAGTATTCATTATCTTCCCCTATCCAGGTGGATGACCTTTCCATAGATCTAGAGGTAGCCTAGATTTAGACTAGTCATGTTCGTAAATAATGTGATAATCATAGTCACTTTAAAGTTTGCATGGAATGAAACAAATAAGCAGCATATATTTTCAAACCATGCGAATAAATCTTCAGGAAACCACATGAAACTACAACGATTATTCTTAGGCAAAGCCACATACATTTTCCATGTAGATTATTCAATTATACTTCAAGCATATTCTCCAACCAAGCAAGAAAATCAAGAAATCATCATATGACCTACATTACATAAATTCTAAAGTGTCACCAATCACATTAAATACATTATACCCTACTTGGCCCATTAGCTTATGCAACGTCATCTATAAAATTGCTTCTAAAGTTGTGGTGAATAGATTGATACCTCTCATGGATAGCATAGTTTTGGAGAATCAAAGTGCCTTCATCCCGGGAAGATTGATTACTGATAATGCCCTCATTGCCTATGAACTCTTCCATGCTATGAAAGGTGGACAAGGAAAAATGAAGGGACATATTGCTCTCAAATTACATATGTCAAAGGCTTATGACAGGGTGGAATGGAGTTTTGTTGACTATGTCCAAGACAAACTGGGCTTTGGAGAAAAGTGGAGGCGTAAGATCTATGACTGCATGTCAATTGTAGCACACTCTTTTACCATCAATGGGGAACAAACCAGGAAGACTCAACCATCCAGAGGACTGCGACAGGGTGACCCTCTCTCTCCATACCTTTTTATTCTTTGTGCTGAAGCTTTTTCTACATCTCTTACACTAGCAACACAACAGAATGTCATTCACGGGATCCGGGCAAGCCTTCACGGACCTCGAGTCTCTCATCTTTTCTTTGCAGATGATTCTATCCTTTTTACAAGAGCAACTAAAGAAGAGTGTCTGAGAATAGCTGACATCATCAGCTAGTATGAACGGGCATCCAGATAGAAAATTAACCTATCCAAGACTGAGGTTGCTTTTAGCAAAGGGGTGGACCGAGAAAAGAGAAGAGAACTGACAAATCTTTTGTAGGTAAAAGAGGTTGACAAGCACGACAGATATCTTGGACTACCCATGGCAGTGGGTAGATCAAAGAAACAAGTGTTCGCCTACGTCGAATAATGCATATGGAGGAAGTTGCAAGGATGGAAAGAAAAATTATTGTCTAAAGTAGGAAAGGAGGTTCTCATCAAAGCAGTGGCCCAGGCAATACCATCTTACATTATGAGTATATTCCAGCTACTGGGGTACCTAATTGATTCCATTAATAGCATCATCTCGAGATTCTGGTGGGGGGCACATGGTACAGAATGGAAAATGGCATAGGTCAGCTGGGATAATCTTTGCAAAATGAAATCACAAGGAGGGATGGGATTAAAAAATATTCACATTTTCAACCAAGCTCTCTTAGCGAAGCAAACATGGAGGTTGTTCCACAAACGAGACACACTGGTCTGCCGAGTTCTCCAAGCTAAATATTTTCCATGGAGGTATGTGTTAAGTGCAAGAAGGGGACACAACCCGAGCTTTACTTGGAGAAGTATATGCAATGCTAAAAGCATCATCATGGAGGGACTGCAATGGAGGGTGGGGAATGGAGCCAACATCAATATATGGACAGACACATGGATACCGCAGCTGGGAGGCAGCATTGAAAAGGTGTATGGAATATCGAGCACAACATTGACGTGGGTGAGCAAACTTTTGAACATAGAAACAGGCACGTGGAATGAAGACCTGGTGAATAACCTGTTCACTCAAGAGATAGCACACAAAGTGCTCGCTATACCATTGAGCTCATCGCAACATACGGACGAAATCTTTTGGAGACCGAGTAGGAAAGGTGACTTAACTGTTAGGTCTGCATACTGGTTGGCCTCGCAGTGTAGTACCTGTCTTCAGCTCCAAGAAGTTCAAGAAACAACATGCATGTGGAGGACAAACTGGAGAAGAGGTCTCATACCCAAATCCTCCCACTTCCTATGGCGGTGTATGACGAGTGCAATCGGCACTGTGGGGCGGCTGTTCGATAGACACTGCCACCCCGATGGTATTTGTGGCATATGCAATGGTGAGAAAGAAGACATCATCCATATGCTTTTCCGATGTCCTCAAGCATGGGAGCTATGGAAAAAAAGTTCGATGACAACACAACACAAGATAAGACTTGCTGGCCAAATGAGCACACAGGAAGGAATTCTGAACCTGACGACCTCAGCTATGGTAGATGAAGAGGAAACTATGATTGCCTCCATGTGGTCAATCTGGACTCGCAGGAATGACATAGTGTTTGGAGATCTGGTGAAACCTCCATTAGAAATTCAAAGATCTCTCTTGGTGCTGATCAGAGATTATCATGAAGCTTTGTCAAAAGAAACCCAGCCGGCAGCACAAAGAGAGGAGCACGCATGGAAACCACCAGGACAAGGTGAAGTCAAATTGAATTGTGATGATGTCTTTGGCATCCAGGGGTACGACAGAGCGGGGATGGTATGGCAGGATAGCAGTGACAGAATACTCCAGACGGTGGGGCTACGTTACCTGACCTTAAATGATGTACATCTAGCGAAGGCTTGGGCCATTAGAGAAGGACTAAACCAATCACAAAATCTTGGACAAGAGAGACTGGTAGTTGAGTCAGATTCAGAGACCGTCATCAACATAATCAAAGCCAGAACAATACGTCTAGACCTGCTGGGAACCATTCTCAGAGACATTCAGAAATACATAGTTTCTTTTAATAGCATTCAGTTTATTTCCTGTAAAAGGCAAGCAAACGGCTTAGCTCATCGTCTGGCTCGAGAAGCTATAGTATGGCTTGCGCCTAGTTTCTTTTCTTCAGATTATCCTTCTTTTGTAGCTGACTGGGCTGAGCCACGTTTGGGCTTGTGCTAATAGATAAAGCAGATTTACCTAAAAAAAGGAATAAGGGTATTATCCCTCTTTCCATCACATAATTAACATTAGGTGAACCCTAGTTACTATATCCATCTTATCCTTTCATTAAGATCACTTAGATCAAATATGTTCATTAACAACATAGAAAGTTAGGATCTTTAGCCCTAATTCCACACATAAATGATTATCCACATTAGAGACCATAATTACCTTATCATTATTACCATCATTACATTTATTATAATTATGCTCAAAAGGATTAGATAATAGCATAAAAGAAAGGCTTTTAATATTTTGAACATTATAATACCCAAAACTAGGGTCTCCATGTGCTAGACACCACTTTATCATATGATACCCTATTTTTAGAAGAAAAGGCCCAATTAGATCTCAATTATATTTTATTTGGATTACTCTCATTCTCTTGATCAAGTTTACTATATAACTTGTCTAAATCTGAGTCACCAATTTATTTCTAAAATTATTTCAAGTTAACCTATTTATTAGCCAATTAGGTGTTGCCACATCATATTTATATCATATGAATAACTTGTTAGAAATAAAACTCAAGATTAGGGAAAATTACTTACACATCCCTGAGTCTTAAACAAGGAGGTTGGGGTATATAAGTCTTTTGACTCTAACCCTCTTCTCCTTCAACCTTTGTGATTCCTACTTCCGCGTGGTGGAGCGACCGACACTGCATTCTCGTCGCCCGATGTCATGCCATCGGGGGCGTCACTCAGTCTCTTCGACAGTACACCCTCTTCCTCTATCCCACGAAATGCTCTCTCTCTCATAGGTTGTGCTCTTCTACACTGCCCCCGTCTGTGTCCTCTGACAGCCTTCCTGTGATGGCCAGGATGCTGACTGCCAACATGCTTCCTCCCATCTGACTTCGAATCCACTCAGGCCACCCCGTTATCCTTGGTCTCCGCCCTCTGTCCTCCCTTCTCGGTGGGTTTGCGCTGGCTGACAGGGAGTCAGTGCCTCCACCCAATCCACTCCAGTGGAGAGCAGGCTCATCCCGCACTACTGCCTCGCTCCATTTTACTCCAAAGGTATTGTCTTCATGAAGAAACCCCAGATCCAGGGTTTCAAGTTGTGTTATATGAAAATCACTTTCTTTATCCTGTTACAGGTTGTTTCTTACTCCGCTATTATTTTGAGGTCAACTACAACCATGTTCCTCTTGTCTAGAGCAGGAGGGGGGTTGAGATCGTCGTCGGGCCATGATCCGACGGGGTGATGGTGGTGCTACATGCGGCCACAGTGGGCAACAAGAGAGATTGAGCAAATTGTTCCAACTTGTAAGTTGTGATCAGGTGACTTTGAGGGAGGGAAAGTCATGGCAGAAGGTAGAGGTTGGCGGGTTGATATCTGCAGGTCTACAGGACCAGGTTAAGGCTTGGGCATAGGGTCTTATCAAGATCATGACCATGGTCATGATGCTCACGAATCTGGGTCTGGTAGAAGGAGATGGACGAGGGCATTACAGAATCTGTGGAGGGTGAGGGATCCCACAGTCTCTTATATAGGTTTTGAGAAAAACCTAGAGTTCGAAGAAGGGAGATGATGGAGGCAGAAGAGGAGAGGTTCCCACACCTATATACATATATATACATTAACTTGACAAAAGCCTTCCACCATGCTTGCTTCTTTGCAGATGGTTCATAATGACTTACCTTATCCTTTTCTTTGCATACAAGAAAAATGCCAAAAGGAAATGTATACTATAACTCCTTTTTCCATAAGGATCAAAATATATCCTTATATCTGACAACTAATATTATGGGAAAGAAAGGACTAATATAAGAAGACAATATATTCCTCTTTCAAACTTTTTTATAAAACTCTTGGCTTTAATTATTATTAATCCAAAAGTCATGAAAAGGCATTATCATATTCTTATTAAGATGTGGACTTGGCAACAAAAGCCATTACTATTTATTCTTGTATGCATCTATTTTTATTTATTTATCTTGTGGCACAAGAAGCCATGTCACAAAGGTGATTAACATTATTATTCCACCAGTATTACCATTGAGAAATATTATTTATCAAATCATGCATTATAATTATATTATTCAATTTCCCCAAAATTGAGGATATAACAGATGTTCCCATAATTACTTGTATTTTTGTCTTGCAATTATCTTACTGATTTCATATTCTAGAATATGGTTCATTATTTTATACTCATGTTTCACATTATTGTGTACACAAATTAGCCTTAGATTACATGCATTAATCCAATTAGGGTTTCAAGACCATATATTATGAGTCATTACCATCATAACATAAATTATGTGCATCATCATAATCTTTGAATTACATATTATCTTCCAATTACAGATGCAAGCTTACTCTATAATTTCTAGAGTTTCTTGAGCATATTTGTAATTATTACACATTAATTAGGGTTATTAGCCCTAGTTAGCCACATTAAGAAAATTACATCATTTTCTATGCTTCTATTCCCTCCAGTGGTTTCATTAGTCATCCATTTGCACCACCAGCCTCGAGTCTTGTGATAGTCGTCCCCTCCTAACGGTCTTGTTGAAGGTCACCACAACAGCTTACTGCCATGGCAGAGCAAAAGGGGTAAAAGGTTTGCTCTCATCCCTGACAACTTTTGAAGCTTACAAATGCTTCACGAAACCTCCACATACTCCTTGAGGCCCTCCATTCTCGACAAGAAGCTCTACACACATGTTTTTGAGCTCCATCTTCATAGTCCACTGATCTGAGGTAATCAACCATGACAGAAACCACTACAAATGTCTGCATCCTTCTCCTATAACCTCGTATTTGCTTCTCCTATATTCAGATGCCTATTCCGACCACCCTTTCCCTCTCGTCTTCTCCCTCTTCTAGTCTATGTATTGTAATGGATAAAGGGGGAAGAAGTGGGTGTCTATTCTCACTCATTCTACACTCCCACACTGCAAGTAGTGGCTCATAGGATAGCTCTCAATGTGAAGAAAAGAACCACTCGGACGTCAACTTCCCTCATCCCACGATCGCAATTAGTAGTGGTAGGGAAGGTTATGGAAACAACCATTCTTCCACTTTTCTCTAATCGAAAGGTTAGGGATGACTCAAAGGTCCTTGATCTTGCATCCAAGGGTCGGTATCAACGCCCACCAAGACAGATATGTGGCTGACTCAAGTCAAAGGTTCCAACCACTAGATTATCTTCAAACAGACATGATCTATCCATGTATCCTGCCAGTCAACCGAATGGGTATGTGACACCCTATCAGATGAACAATGTAGGCTATAATATCTAGACTTTATTAATCATCTACATTAAAATACACATTATTCCATCATTTTCAAACCCATATAATATCCTCTAGGAATATCTAATCATCACCAAATTTTAACCGTAACTTTACTTAACTCAAGCTACATGATACACCAATTTTGTGTCAAAACTCAGTTGTTGGACCAATCAAATAATTACTTCATAAGGCACAAACTTAGGGATTATAATCAAAACATCAATATCAATTAACATCCATAATTAACCAAATAACTTGGAGAACTTAGTATGATCTCAACATATGAATTCACTTATCTTATAAGGTATCAAAGGCCTCTAAAGGTTCACTCCATCACACAACCTAAAGGTTTTAACACTCCAAATAAATCCAACAAATCATGAAAGCTACAAATGCCAATTTTTGGATGCAAGCATATCAGATTTAGAATCTTTGTTTTGATAAGACAATAAAATAGTTTGGCTTTGTCTAATTTTCATATGAACCTTGTGTCTACAATAAGGTTAGTGGGAGCATAATTGTATTTCTCATATTGTATGTAAATTCATACTATTCATGGGAAATGACATCCTTTTGCTACAAATGGTTAAAACATTGTAGGGTGATACCTTTTCCATGATGGGCTTAGGTGAAGTATCATATATATTAGGAATCTCGTTTTATACAAGAAGATCAAGAAGGTTTCTTGGCCTAATCCAAAGTACATACATTGAAAAAAATCTAAAGATATTTAGCATGCATTATGTGAAGAGAGAAAACTCACCAATATCACATGGAATACGTGTCTCTAGATATTAAAAGTACAATCTTGGAAGACCGGCAACGCATGAGTAAGATTCCATATGCCTTGTCAATTGGATCTATCATGTATGCAATGATTTGTACACAACCTAATGTCTCATATGTCTTGATCATGATGAAATTGTATCAATCAGATCCCAGTGATTGTCAATAGATAGTACTAATAGATATCATGAAGTACTTAATAATAAGAAATGATCATTTCCCAAATTGTGGTGTTGAGAAAGAGTTGGTTGTAAAAGGTTACACTAACACAAGCTTCCCAATTGAAAAGGATTTTGACCGCAATCAAGATTCATGTTTTTCATGAATGACAGGGTTGCAAAATATAAGAGTTCTAATCAAGAAATTGTGGTTGATTCTACAATAGGGGCCAAGTACATTTCTTCCTCCAATGCAAAAAAGGAAACAATATGGATCAAGAAGTTCGTTAGTAGAATTGGGCTGTTTTGAATAATTGAAGATGCATTAGACCTATATTGTGACAAATATGGATTACACAACCTACAGAACCCAGATCACATCAGTGTTCCAAGCACATACTCAGACGTTACCATATAATACATTAGGTCATAAAACAAGGAGATATTAGGATTTGCATATTACCAACTGAAAACAATATTGTTGATCCCTTAAAGAAAGTAATTTCACACAAGATGTATGATGTCCATATTAGGTTGATTGGACTTAGGTTCATGAGTGATTGTCTCTATTGTAAGTAGGAGACTGTTGGTTATATGTCTTGATAATGATCTTATGATTATTGTAAAAGGAATAGTTTGCAATTGACTTCATTATTAATAAAAGGCAATTCCACTTATTATGTTTTTTTTAGTATTGAGATAGTGAATAAACTAATAATGTCTTGGGAATTTTATGACTTGAGGACACATGGTTTGGGTTGAGGACATGAACATGAGATCATATGTATACTTAGAGTACTTATTCTTTGTGTGTCCCTAGTCATTATTATTTTGGATAGTAAAGAACAAAAATAATACACAAGACTAGCATTTGTGGTGAGTGATGACTACAACTCTTTAGTCATGATATTGTATATATACTCGAATACATGGGTACTTGTTATAGAATAGTTGTACTAGCTAGACCCACATTGAGATTGATAAATGGAAGTCATGAAATGACATGTAAGAGTTATATGTCAACGTGATGATTGAGACTATGATCTTTAGACCTAAACTCACTATAGTAACACATGTTGTTTTGTTTACTTTGACCACTAACCCAACAGTCTTGGAATAAGAGTTTCCAAAAAAGTAGTGATTGGATACACTAAGGTACACAATGGGTACTTTGAGTGATGTAGATGTAATTTGCGTGATATCCCCGCCACTTGATAAGGGAGAGTACAAAATTCATGGCCATTCTTATTTGAGTCAATATATTATATTGAGCTCACAATGTCTTGAATATTTTTCTATAGTTGAGGAACATATATTGAATGTTAGGAGGATGACGTTTCATGCATCAATCTCTATTTGTATATTTTTGACAAAGGGATTACATAGTCATGGTATCATTTGTCACTTTACATGTTAAAGTTGTTCCTCAAATTATGCCTTTCACTTGGGTGGCAATGAAGTGTGGATCGACACCAATCTTTACTTATAAGGTTTTCAACATCACTACCAACATATCTAGGAACCTATTAGGTCACACACATAAGGACTGCATAAGGGAATTGAATTTCACAATCAAACAAATGATTAGAACATTTATAAATTATTAACATCCTAATTTCCTATCTGATCGGTGATTGGACTGTCTGATCAGCCCATCAGATTGGTTGGGTTAAGGGATTGATTGATTATCAATTGGTTGATTGGATTTTGCATTGGGCTGGCCCAATTGGCCGATCACGTATCTTGATTGGCTGGTCAGAATTCAACAAGGAAGGTATCAGTTTTGAAATCAATTTATATCTAGATCTAAATTAACATGATCGTCCTATCAAGTAAATCATTCGTCCAATTAGAATTTTTTTGAGTCCCAATGGGAACCTGATTAGCCAATCAAGTAACTCGGTCAACAATCAAATTCCAGTCTGAATGTTCTGTATGGGACTATATTTGAGACTATGATTAGTATAGGGGTTGGAATCAGGGTTTTCAAAGCGCATGAATCTCCTATATAAAGGAGGAACGTCGCAGAGGGTTTAAAACATATTTTGAGTAAATTTCATTTACAAGTAGGTCGTGTGTCTCTCTTAGAGAGAGGAAGAAAACCAAAGGATTGTTGCCCATGATAGAGAAGAAAGGGAGTTCAGGGACTACTAGCACGTCAAAAACTCATGTTCCTCTTCAACTTGGTGGACAAGGTGGTGCACCATGTTCTCCCTCATATGTGTGGATGATGTAGAGGATGAGGCACATGTGTGAAGGCTTGGAGAAGCACTTACAAAAGACAAAATGAAGATGCTACAAAGAAGAAAATTGTGCAGCAACTTGGTAGATTATCCTGATCTCTTCTTGATCTATTTGGATTTCTTGATGGACAATTCAGATCTAGATCCAAAAGATCATGTTTTTCATCAATAAAAGGTGTGTCTAGTAGTTGAAAACTAGTGTGTGTAATGTTGCAACCTACTATTCCTTCCTAAAACTTTTATTCACGGACTTTTATAGCTATGATAGATCTGAAGGCTATGGTATAAAGGGAAGATTTTTTATGGTATTCTACTATGCCCTCTTCCCAAAAACACTACATAGAAACCTCTTCTTATACCCTTACTATGTCACAAGGGAGCCCATATTTATTTGAGGGCATGCATAACATGATCAACACCATTTAGATGGGATACCATCAACAGTAACAGATAATGACATATCTCTCCTCCCATAAATAGAGGATCTTCTACAACCAAGAGAATATGTTCATGTATCAGTAGGTGATGTTCTCCAATGAGTGCATTCTCCTAAAAAATAAGGATAATTTCCACCAATGTCTATAATGTGTTGAGCACACACAACAACCTCTCTATAATTACTCCTGGAGCTAGAGGAACTTCAACAACTACTCAAAGACACCACCCATGTCATCCAACCCACCCCAATTCACTGGCACATCCTAACCACCTAATCCATTTATGCCACTGATAACATTGTATCTCCCTTGAACTTAATCATCTAAAACACTCATTCCATCTTTGAGTTTGTTTTCAATAATGAGGAAAATTGTTGAATTTATGCTTGGGGGTTACAGAATGGGATCCATTTTTCACTTGTCTTAACTAGCATCTATTTATCTTACTTTTCTATTTTATATATGTTTGCAACTTAGTTTTCTTTTGCATCTTAGTTAGTTCATCTTTTCTTTTATTCTAGTTTTCATTTTCTTGCACTATCCAAATCTATCTAGTGTAGAAGTGGATTTAGATTTGAAAGACCCGCATATGTAAATTGAGGTAATGGTCTTTGTGTACCCTTATCCTTAAAAAATTTATTTTTGCTTTTCTAGTAGAACCTTGCATGAGGAATTTAGTGTACTGGTCTATTTAGAGATACATGTGGCAAACTTAACACTTAATTCTACCCATAAATTTTGAATGAAGATGGTCTTTGAGTATGATCAAACCAAGCATTAGTATAGTTCTTTATGTTAATTCAAGAATAGATTTTGGATCACCCTCACACATTGCGTTAATAGAAGAAAGACATATCATGGTTAGGAAGAGTGTGTCTTGTTGTCACTTGATCTCATCCACTTTCATTTCATTCCAACACCAGCATCGACTTCATACATGTTTCAAATCATTTTCTCTTTGATTTCTTCTCATCATTATAGGAATCATGTAGTTTAGCTTTCCATCAGAAAATGAAAATATATTCACATGAGTAGCTCATTCATATGGGTTAGTTTGCATATCAAATTACAAATAGTTGTATTTTGCATTGCACAATTTATAAAGGTGTACTATCTTTTTTCACATCTTATTTGAATATAGAGAGTAGGAAAGTTGTATATCCTTCCCCTTATCCAATTATTATAAAGGCTTATCTTAAACATCAAATTTGTATGGCTAAGAAAGGAAAAAAGAAAAGAAAAAAATGCAAAAGGAAAGGAGAAATACAAAGGAGAATGGAGGAAAAAGAAGAAAAGTATCATCTCTATTTTGTATACAGAATAGGATTGTGGAATTCTATGTTAAATATACTTCCATATCCACTCAACATTAGCATGATGAATTCACTACATCCTTTATTCCACCCAAACAATAGGCATTAGGACACATTAAATGTCATTACATCCACCATCTAGGTACATAATTTTTTTGTTGCATAAATGATTTGGATTATGTGTCATTTTTATTTCATGCCACTAATTCAATCCACCCACTATTCTGCATGGTAGACCACCAATAAAGATTTATGTCCTTCTTTAAATCATATTCAGGAAGTAACATCCTTATTATATGAATTTTTTTAATAAAGCAGTGTAGATAGGGAGATTTTGTAACACTCTATAAAGTGATGCTTTCCATGATATCTCTCTACTTTAGCTTACTTATGTGTTAAGTGGTCTAATTTCAATGTTTGTTTTTCAAAATTGGTCACTTGTATAATAGTTGTTTGCATCATGGTTCGAGAGGATCAATTTGGGTCAACCTAGTCAAGGATGATTAAAATTATCCAGTTCACATATGTGTCTCTTTTTTGACATTTTAGAACAAATGCAAAGTAGTGTTTCTCAAGGGAAAGCAACATTCAAGCTTTAGGAACCTAGATGAACATGATTTCATTATCAAATTATCAGCTTATGTATGCACGTTTTGATAGGAAATTCCAATATTCATGTGTATTATGGTTCTTTTCTTAAATATTCAAAAGTAACTCTTACACATCAATTTCATGTATTTCACACATATATGGTTTGAAACTATTGCATTTTATTATTTCCTAATAGATTGTTTTCTTTATTAAAAAAAAAAAGAAACAAGCACAAATTACAATAATTCAGTACCACCGAGTCAACTTGGTGACTCTGACACAAGAGAAGAAAAATATTTGACAGTTAAATATCAATACAACCGACTCAACTTGATGGCACCAAGATCACAATTCCTAATTGTATGTAATTGGCAACATCTACTTCCATATTGGTGGCACTGACTCCCATGTTGATGGAATAGACATTTTCCAATTTAATAGAATCAAGTTTTGTGATTTTAGAGCAATTGATGAATGCATATTCATCTTATTTTCATTGCCTTTTATAAATCAATTTTTCTAAATTTCATTAGTTTTTGCTTCTTTTTTTTTACTTAGTTTCATGATTTTTTCTTTTACCTTTAGATATTATGATTTTGATTCACTTTCTTGTTCTTATATGGAAGAAAGAACATATCAACTCATGTGTAAGATGGAATTCCTTTCCAAAATTAATGTCTCAAGATTAAGGATGAATCATAAAGCAAATTGGCATTAACAACACAAGAAAGGCATGTTGATTGGGAGACAAGACTGTCTAGTCCACTTATCAGCCTATCATATTTAAGACACCTCCAAGGCAAGAGTTGGATCAGCCAACCTCCTTCATTGATGAGTCCATCAGAAGATCATTCCCAACTTCAGTAAACTCCGCTAATTTTTTGGTTCCAAATGATCGACTAATCCACTCACTTGATCCGTCGACCCACCAATAGAAGAGCATGTCAAGGACAAGTTAGATCAATTAATTCACTTTTCTAGTTGATTGAACATAATATACACCTAGAATGTGAAAATCCAACACTAATTTTGAGAACCCACAATTGATAGTTTGATGCACCTCATGGATCGATCTATCCACTAAATATCTAGGTGACTATTCACAATGATGATTGATAGATATATCTCTCTATTGGCTAATAAGATGTCCATCAGACATGCTTCCAAGTGGCTAATCGGTACACCAACTCATTTGGTCGCCCAACTAGTGTGAAGAAAAAGAAAATTTGTGTAACCACAAATTGGAGGCTATTTTTGAACAAAACGGAGGTGCAACCTAATTATCAATCAATAAAGCACTCTCAATCTAAAGCATGGTTTTGGAATAAGAAAATGGAGGAGAACGAAGGGAAGAAGACCATCTTCAAGGAGATCTTTAGACCTGTTGTAGCGGGAGAAGATGTAGAAGTTAGAGACATTTGGTCACTTTCTTCTTCTCCATCAGTGACATGATTCTCTCTCTTCTTATATGTGTGTTACTGCCATGATGATGAGAGATTAGGACTTCTTGCCGGGCATAGGGAATAGAACCATTGCCTGGACTCAATTTCTCTCAATGTATAGATTGTTCTTCATTTAATTTATGCATGCTTGTTCAACTGATCACACAACTAGCTTGTTTGATATAATTAGGATAGTAGAGACCAAAACACTTAGAATTAGATCCCCAAATGAAGTTTTAGGATTCTATATGCAATAATGAAAGGAAACCAATAGGATTATTGAGTCATAATCCATGGATAATGAGACCTCAAGTGCATAGGGAATTTAATCCTTGTGTAATTTGCATTCTAAAAGGAGACAAATTTACATGGCCCTAGTCTTGATTGATGTGATTATTGAGTTGTATCAATCAAAACGAGTATGTAGGTGATGGCAGTGAAACCCTAACATCTTGGCATTCTTTAACATTGATTTCTACCCATCTTTAATTGGTTCTTTGCATGTCAATCCTTCAAATTAAATCATAGTTTATAATTAGTCTCAAACAAACAGTTTTAAATATTGTTCTTAGTGACTGGTTCTAAAGGTGATTTCTTAGATATGTTATGTCTTGGGTTTTCCCCTTTACAATGTTGTAGGCAATCTATTAGCTTACCAGAAATTTATTGCATTGAGAATGGTTTAAGTCCTAGGATAATTTATCTTAGTAAATTTTTTGGGCAATAAAACTTGCATAAAATTTTGTTGTCGTTGTTGGGGCCAATAGAATAGCCTTTGAACTGAGTTGTTTAAAGAATTAGGATTTTTCTTTTCAATATATACTCACTCAACTACTTGAATGATTATTCTTTGATTTCGACCTTGCCATTTCTATTTTCATGTACTAGAGGTGTACACGATACTCCCAGAGAGTTGACTCCATGCCTTTTGATTTTGATATGGAGATTAACAGAACCTTCTTTCAAACTGACTTTTTCAAAGATAACAATCCAAAAACCATGCTCATTGCTATAAATTGAGGTCTATTAATTGCTATCTATCTCGCAACTGGTGCACATAATGCCTAAATGAAAGATTTCTTAATACACTGCACATAATGCCCAAATTCATCAGTTCACACCTGAACTGAGCTTTCTAGAATAGGATGGACAAGAAGGTAAAAGACCACAATATGGACTATGCTCTATCCTCCTACATAGAAGTTCTTGTCCAAGAAACAAGAGAAACAATGGCCGCTAAGAATAGATCTAGAGAGGCAAAAGTGCTAAAAGAAAAATAGAAGAAGTATCTATAGGACATCTTAGTCCCTAAGCCTGCTGATGCACACAATCTAGTGGTGCCTCTAGCCATGACCACCTTGTAGTTTGAGTTCTGCATATAGTGGTTCACCAACCTACAAAGTAGTGCATTTATCGACAATAGAGGTCATTATTGTCGAGATCACCTAGAATGGTTCCCCGGGTAATGTGCCTTGAACACGAAGCCCAAAATTTCTAAAGACACTATGAAATGTTGGTTGTTTAAATAGTCATTGATAGAAAATGAAAGGAGTTACTAATACAACATAGAGGGAGACAACATCACCATGTGGGAGGGTCTCTAGTCCAAGTTCTTGGATAAGTAATACCCACCATCCCTCACCTACTAGATCAGGGGCCAAATTGCAAAGATTAGCATGGTCCCATGATATTCCCTAGATGAAGCTTGGGAGAGATTCAAAGATCCCCTTCATCGGTGCCCTCATCATAATGTCTCACAAGTCTCACTGATAGATATGTTATATTAAGACATTGGAGACAACACCAAGGAGTTTTGTGATTCCTTATTTGTAGGCAATATCATGTTCGAGAACTACAACAACACTTTGGAAGTTGTCAGAAGAGGTTATAAAAATCAGTTATGATAATATTCAAACTAGGGACAAGGTGGAGTCTTCATGGTAGCCAAGGCTAAAGATATCTATGAGTTCAAATATATAGTGGACTCTCAAAAAGATAGCCTTGAATCAAGATATCCTCAAGTCCAAAAACATTTGCAGAAAAGAGTCAACTCTTGACACATCTTTTATGACGTGTGCAAGGGCCATGACCACTTCATTGTTAGATACCTTCTTTTGTATAATGTCATGGTGAACAATGCCCCATTACCAGATGAAGACAGTGAGATGGAAGATCTAAATTCCATCCAAAACATTCAGGGCTATGGTTACTACGACCCCTATCGAACTAGAAACCACCCTAGTCTCCAATATGGAAATTTGGAAGGAGCAGATTATTCATCACAACAACGACCAACTGTAGTGTATAGCCAACTCCACGATCCCCTAGTTCCCCATTAAACCAAATCAAAACATTAGGAACCAAGACAACTATAGGGGTAACATCCAAAATAGTGGCTAAAACCAAGGACAACTGTAATGATCACATTTGTGCTTAATTGGTAAACTAGGGTTTACCTGAATGATTACATGCTTGATTAGATTGCACATCATTTAGACTTGATTAATGAGAGTAGATCAATTTTGATGTTTCAAACCTAAGAAGAAACTCTAACTATGATTTTAGTTTGAAGAATTAGGGTTTGAGAAATGTAAACCCTAATCGGCAAAAATTAGGGTTTTGATGGTACATGAGTATGGAATTTGATCAGGATAGCAGTGTGGTAAATGATTTTTCATATTTTCTAAATTTTTTTTATTTAATTGAATTTTGCATATGATATGGATAACTCAATCATGCATATTGGAGAAAAATTTCAGAATATTTGAGTGTTCTTTGAATGTGGTTCTCGGTCGAACTATACTTCGACCAAAATGTTGATAGAGTACTTTTCAGTAGTGTAGTGTTTTTTTAATTAATTATTGGTAACTACAAATGTTATGAAATTTTATTTGAAGATCTGAAACTAAATCATAAAAAAACCTTTAAAATTTTCATAATTTTTGGATGCGTTTAGACTTATCAGTAGAAGAATTACAGTAACTGACATTTTGTAGAATTCTAGATAATAATGCACTATTCAATTTTTATTTATTTAATGGAATCTTGGAATGATCTCAAATTTTAAATGAAGCTTTGTAACTCAATTATACACAATAGGAGAAATTATCATAATTTTTGGAGAAGTTTTGGTCTCTTAAATACACGAATTCACAGAAACCATTTTATGATAGAAAAATCAGCTGAAATAAGAAAACGTTTAATGAGGTGTCAATGTGCAATTATCCCAAGCAGCTCAATTTCTCTATATGGTCAACCTAACACACAAGGAGATCTCAGAATTCGTGATTCAATCCAGAGAAACAAAATCCCAGAGAGAGAGAGAGAGTTAGGGTTTGAGAGGAGAAATTGATGGAGATGCTGACCTAGGGTTTTGCAGTTTGAGGAATGATGAAATCATGTAAGTTTAGCTTCTTTGGATATAGTTTCATGGTGAATCTTATCTCACATGTCACAATTCCGTCCCTACTATGATTTGATCCAAAATGGTATCAAAACTTCCCCTTTTCTCACTCTTTCTTCATAATCCCTCATTTTTAGGGCTTCCGAGTTGAAAGGAAGAAGAATTGGATGAATTAATAGGGATTTGATATGGATTCGAGATTTTCATATATGGGATACGTTTTTAAGGTGTTTTCACACCTTAGGGGGAGTGGGAACTTCCTTTAAATAGTATATTTGTACGAAAATTGGTTAAATCAATAATAATCTTTAATTTCTTAGTATGTGACTACAAACCCTGAATTGTCTATTTGTTCTAAGTTGTTGCAAAATGATATGAAAAGGATTCTTCCTCTATTTGGATGAATTTTAGATGATAGAATCATACTATAAATGTATACAATACATCCTAATGAGAATTCCCTAAGTATTCGCAGTGGTTATAAGAATAAAATGAAATATAGGGAATTTTTCTATGACTGAAATTTATTATATAAGTAAATAGAAAAAGCTACTTATCTAGATCCCCTTGGTTTTAAATGATTGTTATCTAAATTCATAGTACATATATGTCAGGAAATATCTTGGATTTTGTTTAAAGCGAGTAGCTTTTGTTTGGTATCTCAGTGAAGAGGGTAAAACCCTAGATGCGAGGAAAGTTGGATATTTGCGAATAGATGTCATGAAATCCATTTGAAGGGATTTTCTTGACATGACAGACTTTATTTATTCAATATTATTATTGATGCATGATATCCTAGTGAATGGAATGGAAACCCAAATTCAACTCAGTTCCAAGGTTTAATACATATATTGATTTTATATGATTTGTTCATAGTAGTCTTTATTCAATGTATGTTTATGTCGCATGAAATATTTATGGGAGCCATGTGAATAAGTTGTTTCCTAGTGTGAGGTGACAAGATGTGTGATGGCCTTGTGAGCCATGAGAATACTTGTACAACCAGTGAAATGAATACATTGGTCTAAGGACGTGGAGGTAATAGTTACCTGTTATAGAGGTAACAATGCTATGTGATGATCTATAGGTTTGAATACCCAGATCTAGTAATCATGATAATGATGTGAAGGGATGAGAATTCCCAGTAATATGATAAGGGATTGAGATCCCAAGTATCATGTGTTTTAAAGATTTGAAAAGTACGCGATAGATGTATTACACCTTTCTTTTTAGAATTTATGGTGATTAAATGAAACCCTAAGGGTAGGGTGTTCAATGAATCAAGTATTGTAATATCAATGTTCTCGGTTATTATTAATAATTCTTGTCATGATAAGTAATTAATTCTTAATTGATTTATGAGATGCACAACTCAAGATTTGGGTTGATATGCACGTTCTTTGAGAAATTATAGATAAGTTGCAGGTGCTATTGACGATTACTCATATGTCATGTAATTAACTCTTATCAATGTAATAAGATGATAAATTGCATGATTCTAGTGTGTATGTGCCAAGTGGACATGTAATATATTTATTTAAGAATTGTAGTCTTCCTGCAAGTATAGTATGTTGATGACTTAGTATATTACAATGTTTTGAATATATTGCTCTGCCAAGTTTAGAATGATATACATGTTGTATTATAACTTCAAATAAGTAGACACGACACCATAGAGATACCATAGTTAAGTATAAGTAAGAGAAGGGTACAATGTAGAAAGAGATTTCTAGGAATAATAAAATAATAGACTTAGGATCCCTGAACACCGTAGAACCCCAATGCTAGGTCCGCGCCTTAGGGCCGAAATGACCTAACCCTGGCAGCGTCTAGTATACGGGGGTCGGAACATGCTATTAGGTGGGACGGGGGATGAAGCCCTAGTGGAAGTCTCCTTAAATTATAGTTTACAGTGTCCAACATCAACCTGAAGTCCTGGTGGCACTAGAGTACAGAAAAGCCAAAAGGTGGCTTGACTCTTCGCCTATGTGCTCAGGTTAGAGGAGGAGTCTAGTTTAGGCCAGAGAGCCATTTCCCTATTGCAGACCAAGATAGTAGTCAGACTTAGCATTTCCTGAGTGTGTCCACTAAGTCTTGTACAGTGTGATCATAGTGCACTATGAGTCTTCATATATAGGTTACACTGCATATGATCAGGGCATAATAAAATGAATGAGAGGTCAAACAAGTGTGTACAGTTATTCAATTATTCTTTGTATGTTTCTGAATTATTAGTTCTCTTTATGATCAATCAAGCATTTCATATATTCATTCACTCTTATAGATATTTAGAGTATCCTGCCATTTTTATGATTGTCAATTATTAGAATCTTTAAAGCTTACTACTGTTATAATTCATATCAATTAATCAAAAGTATATCTATAATTATATCAGTGCTTTAGACTGTTTCTTTGAAGTACTCATTCACTAAGTGAGTAGGCTCACCCCTCTACTCAAAATTTTTAGGGAAATCACATGGACTTGAAGAAGATATCATTGCATCAGAGTAGATTTGCCACAAGAGTTAAGTCTGAGTATAGTTAAGTTTAGTCAGTCCATGCCACTCTAGGTCCTTCTATAGAGGTGATAGAGTTGTAAATGATGTTTTCTATGTTTGTTTCTTTAATAACAGAGAATGCAAATGATTTTCATGTCGTATGTACATGAAAGTGTGAGAAACATAATGAATGTATGGATGTGTATGATTAATGATGAGATTACATTAGAGAAATAAAAGTTTAATTCTCTTACAAAGTTAGTTTATGTGGTTCAATGCGAGAAAATAAAGAGTTTGAAAAAGAAGAAAATGTTAAGGGTGATCTTTGTATTACATTAAATCCTCAATTTATACCATAATCTCATGATTAGTGGTAATTGTGAGATTGGGGTGTAACAACTTGGTGTTAGAGATGAGGATGAGTTATCAAGGACCATTAAGATAGTAAGTTAGAGTCATAAGTGTGGCAGATAGGAGATGTTATGATGTTAGCTCTGGGGATTTGAGTATATGGATATCTTGGCCTGGTATCTGAGTACTTGGATCAACCAGTATCAAGCTACTATATCTATTCTTTCATGTATACCCTGGCTAGGTATACAGTGTAAGGATGGTCTAGAGAGGAACCCTAGAAATATTAGGGTTAGAAACAAGATAAGTAATGTGAATTAAGTGCATAAATATAAAATGAGATAGAACTTTCATTTCATATTGTTGTTTTATTGGAGATAAATAGAAAAGCTCTTATATGTTTGAATTTAGATATTTGGTATTTTGAAGTATATATGGGTCTTTAAGATTTGTTGTACACTATTCAGTTGTCTCATTTATTGATTACATTCTTTGTATCAAGTAGACTATAAATGATATTTGAATGAGCTTTCCTAGTTGGATAAGTTTTCTTCCACACATTTGATATGAATATGAGTTGAGTAATCCAGAGTAGCTCTTGGCTTCAGGATTGTAGGTTCGGCCTGGTCCGACTGGCAGGATGCATTACTGGGATCTAATGACTCCTATTAGTAACATAACAAGAGTAAATTATGGATAGACTAGATCCAAATTCTAGTATGAATGTATATACTCTAAGATTTTGTAGTATAAGGGAAAGACTGGGATAACTAAGAATCAGTTGGAACTGATATCTGTGATCCAACTTTGGGGCCTCATATGAGAAACCCTTAATTGGGAATAAAGGAACACGACATAAGATTCTGATTAAGTTTAATCATTAGTATTATATGAACTCTAAATATGAAATATGGAAAATATATGAGAAAAGTATGTAAGGGCAAAGATAGTAAGAATCAATCATGAGGAATGGATTATATAATCGAGTACAATGTTTTTCTGTACTCCAAAGCAAAGGGAAAATAGAAGAAAAGAGTTAAGTATTTGAAAAGTACATAGAAGTGAAGAATCTTGAGAAAACTTAAAGTGAAGAGAACTAGATGAGCATGTAAATCATAAAACTAGGATAAGATACTTAGTTGAAACAAAGAGAAATGTTGGAAATAATGATCTTGATTAAGGAATGAGGGCTATGATATAATTGAGAGCATGGAAGGTATATCTTTATTGTGAAGTTAATACATTCATCCAATTGCCTTTGGATTCTAAGTCTCTATAGAACAACAAACTAATTTCCAAAAGAAGAACAAAAGTGTAGCTTAACCAATGAATAAGTCATACAAAGGTAGACTATATTCAAGAGGTAAAAACTTGATTAAAAGAGATACTAAGTTTGACCCATGCATGAGCTGTTTGATTTAAAATGAAGGATATGTAATGTATTAAACATGAGTTGAAACTAGTAGAGAGATTATGGATTTAGAATTTCAACTTTACATTAGCAGAAGGATAAAAAGAAATATGTGCAACACGGTATATATGATCATACACCTAAAAGAAGAAACATGATCATAAGAGAAAACTAGAAGTTAAAGATGATATGTGGAATAGCAGTATATGGTAAGGGGATTATGGAAACTAATGAAAAGGTTTGAAACATGGTGGAGTAATATAGATTATAAAAGAAAGAGGTTGTGAGATTTAAGAAAGTGCTAATTAGTCAAGTATCCTTGTTGATAATTAATTAAACCTACATATGAGAAATGTATTAATGAATGTTTGAAAATAAGAATTCTAAGTCTCAAAATCATCTTCTCTTTCATATCTTCCTAATGAAAGCAATGTGGGAATGAAGTGATAAGAAAATGAATCATATCTGATGCATAACCACCATGGTAAAGACATCTAGTGAATGTAATAATGACATACAATATGATGATGAAACCCTAGCAGGGTAAAATGAGAATGTAATCTATCTGAATGGCCAAGTAAGAGAAAGGAAATTCAATTGATAAGATAAGGAAGACTTTAGTAAAACTTGTGAGATCCAAAGTTTGACTTTCAAATTAAGGGAGCAAAGTTACACACAACAACATGATGCTATTGATAAGGACAAAACCCTAGAATGTTTAGAGTTGTAGTAGTTCAAGTGTTGTCACTAGTGATTTGACCTTGAATACTAGCATCTTTATAAAACAAGATCATGCGATTTGCACTATGAGAAGTAAACTAGCACTGATAGTAATCCTAGCTAATTTGAAAGGTTGATGAACAATATGAAAATTATTCAGAGCAAGGGGTAAGAAATAAATTTGAAATGTAACAAGTGTGTTTTGAACAAAAGAAGAAGTGCAAGATGAGCAAAGTGTAATCTAAAATAAATTCTTGCAGTGATATCAAGAATGATGAATAATCTATTCTTAGATTGTATGTTTCAATTTTAGGGATGTTTAATCTACATGATTAAAATGAGAAGGATAAGTAGAAAAAAGTAAGTAGTAATGAATGAAAAGAGAGATAAGAGAAAACAATGGCTTTTAGTAATATGTGAATTTGTTTTTAGAAGTATAATTTGTTGAAGGTATATTAAGGGATGTAAATTAGTTCTACGTATGATTTCAGTGTACATGTACAAGCAATATGTTAATTTTAGGTGTCTGATAGTTGTAGTCATTCATACCAGTAAGCCATCTTAGTATTGTACAATTGTTGTATGGTGATATGGTTCAAATGATGATAAAACAAATGGAGGGTTACCCTGAATAAGGTAGTCTTACCTATTCAGTCTTATGAATAGAAGGGATGATAACCATATTGTATTGATATGTAACCCTAATGAGGTATAGCTTGTTATACCTAGCTTTAATATAACTAAGTGATGGTAATTAGGTATGAATAGTCCTCGAATGACTAATACAATCATGGAGTACTTTGTTACTATTGTTGAAACCCTAGTATGCTATAACCCAATGGTTACATCTTGAATTATGTGTGGGTTCATACTTGAGAATAATATGGAATGTGATGGTAATTTTTCACCTTATGCATCCATGATGCAATGGGGATGCTGTGAATAGAATTGTACAATTTTTGTTGAATCTAGTCTTCCAACTCAAGGCTTTTTTGCTATTTGAGAAGCATAAAAATAAAAATTCAAAACAACATGGTGAACTCTCTTTTGTGACTTAGAGGTAATACATAACAAAAGTACATATCGAGCCGTATGAATTGAGATAGTTGGATCAAATTATCAATGTTGAGGTAACACCTCAAGAGTATGAAAATATTTAAATTTTTGCTTCTCTATCTACTCTATGATTGATTGTGTCATAGAGAATTTGTTGGATATCATTGAGAACTATTTCAGACATGTTGTGATTATAAAAGAAATAAAGGACTTAATGTTGAAAAGTGCATTGAAGTATGAAATACAAGAATATAATGACATGTAAGATTTTAGAAGCTTAAAATAAACTTTGAATATACTTTGTTTGTGTATTTATGTTTCGGGGATGAAACTTTTTAAGGGGGTGAGAATGTAATGACCACATTTGTGCTTAATTGGTAAACTAGGGTTTACCTGAATGATTACATGCTTGATTAGATTGAACATCGTTTAGACTTGATTAATGATAGTATATCAATTGTGATGTTTCAAACCTAAGAAGAAACTCTAACTATGATTTTAGTTTGAAGAATTAGGGTTTGAGAAATATAAACCCTAATCGGTAAAAATTAGGGTTTTGATGGTACATGAGTATGGAATTTGATCAGGATAGTAGTGTGGTAAATGATTTTTCATATTTTCTACAAATTTTGTATTTAATTTAATTTTGTACATGATATGTATAACTCAATCATGCATATTGGACAAAAATTTCAGAATATTTGAATCTTCTTTGAATGTGGTTCTTGGTCAAACTATACTTTGACCGAAATGCTGACAGAGTGCTTTTCAGTAGTGTAGTGTTTTATTTTTATTTATTTATTGGTAACTCCAAATGATCTGAAATTTTAACTACAGATCTAAAAATGAAGCATAAAAAACATGTAAAATTTCATAACTTTTGGATGCGTTTAGGCCTTATCAGTATATGAATTACAGTAATTGACATTTCTACATAATTTTGGATAGCAGTCACAATTCGATTTATAATTATTTAATGGAAGCTTGGACTGATCTCAAATGTTAACTAAAGCTTTGTAACTAAATTATAAACAACATGCTAAATTCTCATAATTTTTGTCTCTAAAATACATGAATTCACAGAAACCATTTTATGACAAAAGTTTGTTGAAATAAGAAAAAGTTTAGAGAGGGGTCAATGTGCAATTAACCCAAGTAGCTCAATTGCTTTATATGGTCAACCTATCACACAAGGAGCTCTAATGATTCGTGATTCAATCTAGATAAATGAAATCCTAGAGAGAGAGAGTTAGGGTTTGAGAGGAGAAATTGATGGAGATGCTGACCTAGGGTTTTGCGGTCTGAGGAATGATGAAATCATGTAAGTTTAGCTTCTTTGGATATAGTTTCATGGTGAATCTTCTCTCACATGTCACCATTCCATACCTCCTCTGATTTGATCCAAAATGGTATCAAAACTTCCCCTTTTTCACTCTTTCTTCATAATCCCTCATATTTAGTGTTTCAAAGTTGAAAGGAAGAAGAATTGGGTGAATTGCTAGGGATTTGATGTGGATTCAAGATTTTCAGATATGGGATACGTTTTTAAGGTGTTTTCACACCTTAGTGTGAGTGGGAACTTCCTTTAAATAGTATATTGCACAAAAATTGATTAAATAATCCATAATCTTTAATTGCTTAGTATGCGACTACAAACCCTGAATTGTCTATTTGTTCTAAGTTGTTGCAAAATGATATGAAATGGATTCTTCCTCTATTTGGATGAATTTCATATGAAAAAATCATATTATAAATGTATAAAATACATCCTAATGAGAATTCCCTAACTATTCGCAAAGGTTATAAGAATAAACTGAAATATAGGGACTTTGTCTATGACTGAAATTTGTTGTATAAGTAAATAGAGAAAGTTGTTGTTATAACCCCAATTTTTAGGTTCTTTTGATGAGAAATGCAATTTCTCCTAATAAATATATATGAATAAATAAGGGTTTTATTTGATTTGGAATGAATGAATTTTGTTCATAATAGCCTTGTTGGTTGCTTTGTGTACTTTATTGGCTATTGGGCCCAATAATAAGGAAAAAAAGGAAATTCAATTACTAAATGAATAATTAAGAAATCGAGAAAAGAAAGATGTAGAAACCTCTAGAAGGCAAATTAATATCCTCCAAAGGTGGATTTCATGCCTTTTGCGTTCCTTGGGTTCCAAGGATTCCAAGCTGCAAAGATAATGCAACAAGAAAGAGAAAGGATTAATTAAATTTTGCTTTATTTAGAAGGAAATGTGAGATAATGATAATATTACAAGAAATATGTGGATATATGGATAACGAATCCATCTTGGAAAAGATTTCATGTTCACATGGTTTCTAATGGGAAAAGAAATCAAAATCAAGAAAAAAAAGAAATAAGAAAGAGAAGATATGACAAATATGCATAATAAAGTAATAACTTGCACTTAAGGAAATAGGCACTATTTCTTTGATAATGAGCCCAAGCTTGGCATGATGAAATATTAAGTTATTATTAACTTTACCTCAAAATTTTGGATCAATTGGATAAATAGTGTTGAAGATATGAATTTTACAAGTTTTAGTAAAGTAAGAGGATAACCACTTAATTGTATTATATGTCCCATATAATTTTCCTTTTCTAAAAAGAGTTGGAATTGACATGTGCACAATAGCCATTGGATCCAAGATCCAGTGGCACACGAGCATTTCCTGGGTTGGGAGAATAAGGAAAAGAAACGAGGAGAGATGAGATCTTCGATCTCAATTATCTCACAAACCTAACCATGTGCTAGGATGGAAAGGGGATAGGCGGCTCTAGGAGAAGATTTTGAGCCAGCCTATCCTAGGTTTTAGGTAGTTTAGGAGGTTCTAGAAGGAATGCCCAATTTACCAAAGAGCTTGGGTGGAGACGAGGTTGGGAAACCCTAGGGGAGTCTCCCAATCCTATAAATAGGACCCCCCTCTCAACTCCTCTCACCCTAACGAACTCGACCAACCTGTTCCCTACCTCCCTTGTGCCCTGAACTGATGAGAAGAAGTGTGTCCGGTGAGCCTCTGTCGTGATACCGCCGTAGAGCTACCGCGGGATGAATTCAGAAGAAAAAAGACAAGGACCAGTGGTCGTAGGATTGAGGACCACTATGGTCTCACAAAGAGATCCAACGGTTCAAGTGTCGGCCGAATAAGTTAGCGGGCTAGTGGAGGCACGTGATGCGGGGCGTCCGATGCACAGGTGGATCAGCAAACCACTGATCGAGTGGCCCAACAATTTCGATAAATAGCACTCTCTATCAAATATTCAAGAAAAGTGATGAATCTTGCTTAATTTGCTAAAAATAGGTTCCTTGGCGGAAAAATACAAATAAGCAGTGGTTTTTGATAAAAAAATGCAAGGAATGCAATGAAAATGTAATTTGCATCTAATTCGGCTTAAAATTCAAAAAGTATGTAAAGATGCTATCTTTAATGGTTTAATTAATGAAAAACCCTAATCTTTGATGATTAATGAATTGGGAAGGGTTATGCGGATGTTTAAAGTTGATATTAACACGTTATTAGTAAAAAGGATGAATTAGATCTAAAAGGATGATCTTTATGCATAGTTGGTTTAATTTAGGGTTCCATGTACATGAATATGCATTAATGGTCTTAGAAACCCTAAATCTTGTCGATATGAATTTTAATGGTTTTAATTGTGTAAATCCATGAATAAAATATAGATATGATGATTCTAAGCTAATTTGAGTAACAAAGATCCTTAATGTGATAATTAGGGTTTCCTAATATATAAAAGTGGAATTGGTGATAAATAGGGTTCATATGTGAATTAGAGTTGTTAATTCAAAAGAAATCGAACATGATAATAACATGACTTAAAAGGATAAAGATGGTAGTTTTAGTGTCAAAGAGATATATTGGACTTAATTGACTTTCAATTGTACCTATGATGTTGAAAATAGGGTTGGTGAACTAAAAGAGCATTAAAAGTGATAAATGTATTATGGAGGCTAAAACCCTAATAAAACTCTAAAGTTGGCCTAGAAATCCTAAAGTGGAATCCAAGTCAATCTTGAGAGTGTTTTGGAGAAAACAATGACACTTGGATGTTATGCATTAATTTCAGGATAGTGTTGATTTCTTGATTGATTGTTCTTGGTTATTATTGCTTGGACATCATGTTACTCTGGATCAGGTATGTGGTTATGCTTATGAATATCTCGAACTAGTTTTCCAAGTATTTCTAAAGTTTTCATTGGTGGCTTGAATTAAACTGTTGGATGAATTTAATTCATGCATACTATAATGTGGATATGACTATCACATAAGATATATGCCTACTAGCTCAGATCCTAGTCCCCTCTGTAGCTTGATAGGTTGACCTAGTAAATGGATACCTATGGTGTAGGTCCATCAAGTCATTGATGACTTAGTACATGGTTACCTATGGGGTAGGTCCATCAAGTCACCATGAGTCAGAGATTGGGCTACCTTTGGGTAGGGCCATGTGACTCCATAACCCTAAGTAATGGCTACCTGTGAGGTAGGACCATGGGGGTAAGGATCTACCATATGAGAGAGGAAGGATCCAAGTCCACTGCAGGGATACCATAGAGATAGGGGATAGGTATGGATTGAGTAGTATTGCTTAAAATGTAATCTTGATTGTTAAATGATATTTGGTTGTTTACATTGTTACCATAGTTGCACAATTTTGGTTGACCCCACATACCGACATATTCATTTATGCTGACCGACATTTTGTTTGTCGGAGTTTTAGGAACAAATTGAAAAGGACAAATAGTAAAGTGGCATATTGTGAAATTATGAAATAAAGTGCAAGGAGGATTAGTTAAAATAGAGTCCATAGGTGGATAGAAGATAGATATCCAAGTTTTAAAAAAAAGGTATGCAAAGTTTTATTTTTATTCCATCTTTCAGTATAGTCATGGAAGAATTTAATAATTATTATTGATTATTTGTCAAACCTTTGATCCTAAATTGGGATAACAGCTTTGACCTCTTGATCTCCCTTAGTTGGTGGTTATCGGGAGGTAGGGTCGTCACATTTGGTATCAGAGCATTGGTTCCTCATTTAGTCTTTAGTAATTATTAAATTTTACAAACTTTGTAGAACCCGAGGGAGTTATTAGAGGATTTTTTGAAATATAGAGGTGTCTAGAAAAGGATCATGTCCGGGGGCTGGCAAAATTTATACTCCGCACTGCTAGTCAGAATACGAGGACTCCCAGATATGTGTGACTGGTTGGCCAATGTCTTAGGATCTGACTCGAAATAAGATACCTTTAGGACTCTCTCATCTATTTTCATCCCTTCTCAACCCTAGTTCTGTTAAGATTCTCAGGTTTAGGGTTTTTCTCTCTCTTCCTCACCCTTCTTGAGGTCAGGGTATGTATGATAAGGTTAAGGAATCCTCCACCAAATTAATGAAAAAGCATGTAAATAAGATGTCATGAAACATAAGATTAATAGTTTAAGAATAAACTAAAGATTAGTTGCATGCTTAGGGTTGTATGACATGTGTTGTCACACCCTTAGGAGAGACCTGATGTTAGACCTTCTCGTCAAGAGGATGAATAGAGAGTTGTCCTTAGAGGCAGAAACCTCTATTAAAGGTAGAGATATGGCACATCCTCTGAGGATGATTCTAACCCTAACCCTAAGTGGTGGTTAGAGAGAGATGGCATGATGAGTTTGATATCATGGTCAACCATGTGTGTGAGTTGACCTACTTTTGGTTTTGAATACATATGAGAAGTATCAGCTATGTGAGGTTGGTTGACTTAGTGCCTTCTGGGTGACCCAACCTGTGAAAGGTCATGATGACCATATAGAAACCCTATGGGCTTATATGGGCATGGCAGGGTATGCATGTAAAGTATGTCATAGCACTGGCATTAGGTTAAAACCTAGGCCAGAAGGGCATGTTGGATAGCTTATGAGATAAGCATAAAGAGCTATGGATGATCTTGAGTGAACTTAGGTTTCACCCATGTATGTGTATGCATGTGAGCTTGATTCACCCTTTTAGAGATAGAACCTCTAATGGCAAGGTTGTTTGTAGGGTTAGCTCTAGAGAGAGAGAGCAAGACTCGAATAAGAAGGTTGGAAGCTTAGACTCTGGGATATGAGGAACCCTGAGAAGTTGGGTATGTTGAGACCTAAGTAGATGGTTGTGGTTGCCTCGTGCATGACCCCTGGAGGCTTTTGGTATCTTGGTTGCCTTTAGAGGAACCAAACCCTAGAAGAAAGATGAGGCTGTTAGTACCTATGTGCAGATGATATAGGTGCTTACCTGCTAGGGATAAGAACAAGAGTTCCTTAGATGAGGAGGTTTAGTAACAAGATGTAAGGTCTTATACCTAGTTGGTTGTCCTTGTGGAGGAATCAATTCTGAGGTGTTGTTTAAGTGTAAGGATAATAGGGTGTGCATGATGCACCTCATACATGCTTGGTTTGTTGTTAGAATGTTGAGCTTGCACTTCGCCAACTCTTGTAGGAAAGTGAACCTAGGGTTCCTAGACCTAAAGAGAGGAAGTAGTAGTTCCCGGTGCACCTGATGCTCATGACAAGATTTGAGTTTCTATAGATTCGAGAATGGCACTCCTCATGTTTAGAGGAATAGGAGCCCTGAGATTAAGGTGTATGTTTGATGAACCTATCACATATAAGTTGGTGACATGGGCATGTATGATGATGGTCCAATGTCGAGGAATAGAAACAAGTATGACTTATCATGGAGACCTAGCATGGTTTAGTAACTGGTCTGCTTGTTAGCTACGTGCCTTAGTAGCTTGCTAGGGTTAAACATGCTCATGAGGATGCAAACCCTGGACATAAGGATGTTTGTGACCTTGGTTTCTATCAAGAGATAGTTTCCTCCCATCCTGGGAAGGGACCCTTCTGTAGGGTATGGATCAACTTTTGTTTGGTTTGAGGTAACCTAAAGAGGTGTCACAGGATCTTGAGAAGCTAAGTGGAGAGTAAATAGTATGATAATAAACCTATAGACCCATAGATAATCATCTCTAAGTGCATGTGGATGTGTTACCATGGAGGTAACTGGTATGGTGCCTGATCAAGGTAGGTAGGTCACCATGACCCCTATGAAAGGATGTAAGTCAGACCATGAATGTAGAGAGAGATGATGGAGAATTGGGTTAGGATTCAAGTTGGATATGTTCCATGATAGAATCCTAAGTCTATCCTAGGGTCAGGTAGGGATAAGACCAATGGGAGTAGGAGTTGCCTAATTATCTAGTTGCACATGACCATAAGGTCAGGAGGTAACAACTATCATTATCTGAGGGCCATGGGTTAGGATATTGATCACCTTCATGAACTCATGGGACCCAAAGGGCAGATGACGAGGGCACTCTCTGGATGCATATGGGAAGATGGATGACCCCAAAAGTGTCTGCACCCAACAGACCTAGAGGAGATGACCAAGGATTGTGTGGTGACCCAAGTGGGTTCGAGACTAGTTTTCCATGGAAGTAAACTTAATATTGAGATATTCATGATGTGGAGACATGCGATGCACGTTTGACCTAGATTGGAAGGTGTATCGGCAATGTGGGATGCACCATCTCTACTTTTAGAACGGGAAGAACTTTGTGTTTGGACGACTGCCAAATTCTTATTTCATCTCATTATGGGGGTGAGAGATGGGGCAATATGCATGCCATACACCAAGTATAAATATGATGTGATTTGAAACGTTGCTATGATGTATGAGAATAGAGATAGTAGCATACCCTTATGGAGTGTACGATGTGTGGATGGTTTACAAACACCAAGAGAACTGAGGTAATAATCTTATAAGAACGTTCTTATCATGAGTTTTAGGAGTTATACAAGGTTGAGTTTAATAACTAAGAGGATGAGCACTGAGTTTCCCAGATAAAGATAGACCTAAAAGTCTGAGATGAGGTAAGAAGTGGAATACCTGGAGGGGTATGTCTTCACTGTTACCTAGTACATACAGATGAAAGGTGGTAATGGATACTCTTACTGAGACGCAGCTGCCTAGTTTAGCTAGTGGAAAGGCTGGAAGAGGTGGTTAGGTGAACCCTAAGTTTGTGAGATATGTTGGGCTAACACTCAGATATAACGAGATATGTTGATCGAGTTAGTGGTTGTCTGCTTAGCCAGCCTAGGGCTTGTTGTGATAGAAGGATGGTTGTAGAACCTCAGATGCACTTCTTTGGAAAAGAAACTGATGAAACCCACGACTAGAGTGTTTTAGGGTTTCTGAGGAATCAACCTTGAGGAATCATGATGCACAAGAGATCATGATACACCAAGATACTACTGAGATAGTAAGTGGCAGTAGTACTTTGGATGCCTAAGATGAAGTTGCATGTGGCTTGTCGCCATGCATTCTAGGAGGTGAAGGATGAACACCAGTGACCCAGGGAGTTGATACAGAGGGTAAATAGTCCCTAAGGGGGAATGGGAGTTCATCACTATGGATGTTGTGGTAAGTCTCCCATAGACCAAGGGAGGTCATGATGCAATATGGGTTATGGTAGATGACCTTACCGAGATGACATGTAAGATAAAGAGAGAGTATTGTCAAGGGATAGATACAGTTGAACTACATGTAAGAGAAAGAGATGGTTCAACTAACCCATGATGCAAGTTCAAAGGCTCTTGAATATGACCTAAAGATTTACTTCCATGTGGTGGAAGTAGGAACATGAAGAACTCGATGCGAGTATATCTTATCACCCCTAACTGATGGTTAGCATGATCCAGACTAGAGGGTCTGATGAGAGCATGTATTCTCATCCAGATTGATATATGGAGACAGTTCATGTCCTATGTAAGATGTGATGATAGACACCATAGCCAGTATCAGGATATAAGAAGCTTTGTAAGGGAGGTTGTGTTGGTCACTACTTCATTAAAATGATGTTGGTGAAGGGACTTCGTGAAGGTCAGAAAAGGACAAAAGTGTGTGCAGATGAAGTCACTTTGATTGTGTAATGGCTGAAAGAGAGCCCAGGGGCGACATGAATCGTGAGATGATGCAAAGAAGACTAGCATGAAGTTCATTGTGGGAGAATATGTGATATGAAAATCTAACCCCTCTGAGCTATAGCTGAGAAAGCTGAGTCCCCGATACATGGGATGGATTTGTGGAGATGCTTATGTTAAGCTTTACCCCTCAGGATAACATGATGTATGATGTATGATGTGCTCCACAAGTCCAATCTAAAGCACTATGTGATGTACCCCAAGCCATGTGCTGAGCCATGAACCTATTTAGCTTTGAGAGAAGCTGAAATGTCCTGAGTCACCTACAACGGTACGAGATACTAAGGTGAGAGAAAACTCAAATGAAAGAATATAAGATGATGAAGGTTCTTGGGAAGCACCATGGAGAGGGTAAAGCCACATGGGAGCCATGATGGACATGAGGAAGTCTTATCTTGCTTGTTTGTTTGATTGTTGAATTTTGAGGAAAAATTCCTGTAACAGGGGAAGGATGTTACAACCCCAATTTTTAGGATCTTTTGATGAGAAATGCAATTTCTCTTAATAAAGATATATGAATAAATAATGGTGTGATTTGATTTGAAATGAATTAATTTCGTTCATAATAGCCTTGTTGGTTGCTTTGTGGGATAAAGATTGTAGTTTTAGTGTAAAAGAGATATATTGGACTTTATTGACTTTCAATTATGCCTATGATGTTGAAATTAGGGTTGGTGAACTAAAAGAGCATTAAAAGTGATAAATGCATTATGGAGACTAAAACCGTAATAAAACCCTAAAGTTGGCCTAGAAATCCTAAAGTGGAATCCAAGTCAATCTTGAGAGTGTTTTGGATAAAACAATGGCACTTGGATGTTATGCATTAATTTCATGATATTGTTGATTGCTTGATTGATTGTTCTTGATTATTATTGCTTGGACATCAAGTTACTCTGGATCAGGTATGTGGTTATGCTTATGAATATCTCGAACTAGTTTTTTGAGGATTTCGGAAGTTTTCATTGGTGGCTTGAATTAAAATGTTGGATGAATTTAATTCATGCATACTATAATGTGGATATGACTATCACCTAAGATATATGCCTACTAGCTCAGATCCTAGTCCCCTCTGTAGCTTGATAGGTTTACCTAGTACATGTCTACCTATGGGGTAGGTCCATTAGGTCATTGGATGACTTAGTACATTGCTACCTATGGGGTAGATCCATCAAGTCACCATGAGTCAGAGATTGGGCTACCTTTGGGTAGGGCCATATGACTCCATAACCCTAAGTAATGGCTACCTATGAGGTAGGACCATGGGGGTAAGTATCTACCATATGAGAGAAGAAGGATCCAAGTCCACTGTAGGGGCAACATAGAGATAGGGGATAGGAATGGATTGAGTAGTATTGCTTAATATGTAACCTTGATTGTTAAATGATATTTGGTTGCTTACATTGTTACCATAGTTGCACAATTTTGGTTGACCCCATATACCGGCATATTCATTTATGTTGACCGACATTTTTTTTCGACGTTTTAGGTTCAAATTGAAAAGGACAAACATTAAAGTGGCATATTGTGAAATTAAGAAATAAAGTGCAAGGAGGATTAGTTAGAATAGAGTCCAGTGGTGGATAGAAGATAGATATCCAAGTTTTCAAAAAAAAAGTATGCAAAGTTTTATTTTTATTTGAGCTTTCAGTATAGTCATGGTAGAATTTAATAAATTTACTGATTAATTGTCAAACCTTTGATCTGAGAAATTGGGATAATGGCTCTGACCTCTTGTCTCCCTTAGTTGGGGGTTATCGGGATACATTTTCTTATCTAGATCCCCTTGGTTTTGAATGCTTGTTTATCTAAATTCATAGTACATATATGTCAGATACTATCTTGGATTTCGTTTAAAGTGAGTAGTGTTTGTTTTGTATCTCAGTGAAGAGTGTGAAACCCTAGATGCGAGGAAAGTTGGATATTTGTGAATAGATATCATGAAATCCATTTGAAGGGATTTTCTTGACATAATAGACTTTATTTATTCAGTGTCATTATTGATGAATGATATCCTAGTGAATGGCATGGAAACCTAAATTCAACTCAGTTCCACGGTTTCATAGAAATATTGATTTTATATGATTTATAGATAGTAGTATTTATTCAATGAATGTTTATGTCACATGAAATCTTTATGGGAGCCATGGGAATAAGTTGTTTCCTGGTGAGAGGTGACAAGATGTGTGATGGCTTTTGAGCCATGAGAATACTTGTACAACTAGTGAAAGGAATACCTTGGTCTAAGGACCTAGAGGTAATAGTTACCTATTACAGAGGTAACAATGCTATGTGATGATCTAAAGGTTTGAATATCCAGATCCAAAAATCGTGATAATGATGTGAAGGGATGAGAATACCGAGTATTGTGATAAGGGATTGAGATCCCAGGTATCATGTGTTTTAAAGATTTGAAAAGTACGTGATAGATGTATTACACCTTTCTTTGTAGCATTTGTGGTGATTAAATGAAACCCTAAGGGTAGGGTGTTCAATGAATCAAGTATTGTGATATCAATGTTCTCAGTTATTATTAATAATTCTCGTCATGATAAGTAATTAACTCTTAATTGAGTTATGAGATGCACAACTCAAGATTTGGGTTGATATGCACGTTCTTTGAGAAATTATAGATAAGTTGCAGGTGCTATTGACGATTACCCATATGTCAAGTAATTAACTCTTATCGGTGTAATAAGATGATAAATTGCATGATTCTAGTGTGTATGTGTCAAATGGACATGTAATCTGTTTATTTAAGAATTTTAGTCTGCCTACATGTATAGTATGTTGATTACTTAGTATATTACAATGTTTTGAATATACTTCTCTACCAAATTTAGAATGATATACATGTTATATTATAACTTCAAATAAGTAGACGTGACACCATAGAGATACTAGAGTCAATTATAAGTACGAGAAGGGTACAATGTAGAAAGATATTTCTAGGAATAATAAAATAATAGACTTAGGAGCCCTGAACACCGTAGAACCCCTATGTGAGGTATGCGCCTTAAGGGTGAAACGACCTAACCCTGGTAGTGTCCAGTATATGGGGGTCAAAACGTGCTATCAGGTGGCACGGGGGATGAAGCCCTAGTGGAAGTCTCCTTAAATTTTAGTTTACAATGTCCAACATCAACCAGAAGTCCTGGTGGCACTAGAGTACAGAAAAGCCAAGAGGTGGCTTAACTCTTTGCATGTGTGCTCAGTTTAGAGGAAGAGTCCAGTTTAGGCCAGAGAGCCATTTCCCTGTTGTAGACCAAGAGAGTAGTCAGACTTAGCATTTCCCGAGAGTGTCTGCTAAGTCTTGTATGGTGTGATCATAGTGCACTACGAGTCCTCATATGTAGAGTACTCTACATATGATCAGGGCAAAATAAAATGAATGAGAGGTCAAACAAGTGTGTACAATTATTCAATTATTCTTTGTATGTTTCTGAATTATTAGTTCTCTTTATGATCAATCAAGCATTTCATATATTGACCCACTCTTATAGATATTTAGAGTATCCTGCCATATTTATGATTGTCAATTATTAGACTCTTTAAAGCTTACTGTTCTTATAATTGATATCATTTACTCAAAAGTATATATGTAATTATATCGGTGCTTTAGACTGTTTCTTTGAAGTACTCATTCACTGAGTGAGTAGACTCACCCTCTACTCAAAATTTTTAGGTAAATCACATGGACTTGAAGAAGATATCATTGCATCAGTGTAGATCTACCACAAGATTTAAGTCTAAGTATAGTTAAGTTCAGTCGGTCCCTTTCACTCTAGATCCTTGTATAGATGTGAGAGAATTGTAAATGATGTTTTGTATGTTTGTTTCCTTAATAAGAGAGAATGCAAATGATAGTCATGTCGTATGTACATGAAAGTGTGAGAAACATAATGAATGTATGGATGTGTATCATTAATACTGATATTACATTAGAAAAATAAAAGTTTAATTCTCTTGTAAAGTTAGTTTATGTGGTTCAATGTGAGAAAACAAAGAGTTTGAAAAAGAAGAAAAAGTTAAGGGTGATCTTTGTATTACGTTAAATCCTCAATTTATATCCTAGTCTCATGATTAGTGGTAATTGTGAGATCGGGGTGTAACAACAACAATTTTAGAATCGTAACAAAGTGCCAAAGATCTCACAATCTAGAAGTCAATCATCTAATGAAAATTTATGGAGAAAATGCTCTAGTCTCACTAGTCTATAATTTTCAATCAATAGACAATGCTAGCCAATTAGAAAGCCTACCAAAAGTCAATGGACTCTCAATTAGCCTAGATTTCATCCCTCCTGTAGGTACCTTTGAGAATAATCAGAAGCACCCGTAGAAGATGAAAGTCATCTCCACATGTTTAAGTAATATGTATGAACCTCTCCCTCTAGTGAAATAATTTGTCGTTCCTATTGATTTTGATGATGATGATACAAATTTTGTTGAGAAGGAACAAGTATAGGGTACAACTATCAATGTTAATGCAAGGATGTTGTGGGTGGTGAGAAACCACAATTTGATTTTATTGGGTTAGACATTCCAGTTTAAAAGCTAAGGCCTCCATACCAAGCACATTTTAAGCAAAACAAAATTGGATGTTAGATTCATGAAATTTAAGGAAGCTACGAATAAGCTGCATATGGACATCCCCTTCTTTGATTCCTATTATGAAATTCTAGCATTGTGAAAGCATTTGAAGACTTGGTTGACCAGAAAATATATGAGTAAGGAATATGATATAGTGATGTTGGAATGAATAATTCCATGCATCATCCTCAAAAAAATGCCAAAGAAGTGGAAAGATCATAGTTCCTATGGCATTGGCTTCTACCTTTGTGACAACAGTTGAAGAGAGGGGCTAGTAGATTCGGGTTCTATAACTTCCATCATGTCATACAATTTATGTCAAAGATTGTGCTTCACCAAGCTTCTTTCTAATACAATGAATATTGCACTAGTTTATTCCTCTATACCAAAACCCTTGGACATTATCGAGGATGTTCTTTTATAGGTAGTAAAGGACACCTATGTGCCATGTGACTTTGGTATTATGAATAAAAAGGGGTTTCTCCTATATTATCTCATTTGCGACCACCATACCCTTACAACAGCCTGAGCCTTAATCGATGTAGAGGTGGGCATTATTCTTCTAAGATTGAGGAAAGAAACACTTGAATTTAGAGTGGTTGATAGTTTCAAGTTCCCTAGCATCCATGAAAAAATCTTCTTGATAAGTTTTCCTGACATAGACATGACATTGAAGTAACTAAAGACCATTTGTTGGCAGCTTACACAATCCTATATGATTTACTAATTTACTGATTGAACGTTCTCTATAGTGCCATTTCCATTTGGACTCCTATGAGGAGGATCCAAGAGATGATTTTTAAGTAGTTGAAAATGATTTTTGTAGTTAAAGAGAAACATAAGCCACCTAAAATGGGGTGCATGAAGGACCTACATGAAGGGATGAATTATGACATTCATGACGAGTAATAGGTTTTCCCCATGGTTACCAATTCTAAGCTAACACAAGATACAAGGATAGGTTGATGACCAAGCTTAGAAAAGGGAAGGTAGTCTTGGGTTACAAAATGGCTGATTTGATAGGCATCAACCAAACTATCTACATGCTCAAGATACCTGTAGTGGAGGACTACAAGCTATCTAGAAACCCTTAGTGCAAATTGAAACCCACATGAAGTGGTGGTTCTTCTAGAAGTGATCATACTACTCACATATGGGATTATCTATCCCATTTCAAATTCACCATGGGTATGCTCGATGCAAGTTGTTCAAAAGAAGGATGGAACTACGACAATGAAGAATCACAAGAATAAATTCATATTCACCAGCAATATCATAGGATGGAGCATCTGCATTGGCTACACAAAGATGAACAAGGCTATAAGGAAAGACCAATTCCCCTTTTTCTTCCTGGATCAGGCCTTAGATAGTTTGACACATCAAGATTTCTTCTTCTATCGAGATATCTACTCCGGCTTTTATCAAATTACTAGCCATTGTGATGACTAGGATAATACCACCTTCATATGCCCTTTTGGCCCTTATTCCTGTAGGAGGATTCCCTTTGAAACTTGTGTAATGCTCCTACTACTTTCTAGTGTTGTATGGAAGCAAACTCTTCAGAGTTGACAATTACTATAATGGAGGTGTTCATTGATAATTTTTCACTTTATAGTGATTTCTTTGATTCATTCTTGCGTCACCTATCCCTTGTTCTAGAAAAATGGGGAAAAAGCACATCTGATGTTGAATCAAAAGAAGTGTCACTTCATGGTTAAGGAGGGTGGGGTCCTCGTCCATACAGTGCGAGATCGGGGATTGAGGTATATAAAGCAAAGATATATTTTATTACAAACTCGCATCACCATTTGATGTAAACTAAATTTGTGCCTTCTTGGTCCATGCTGGATTTTATTGTAAGTTTGTTAAAGACTCCTTAAAAGTTGTAATGTTGATGACAAAACTTCTATTGAAATATGATTTCTTCTCTTTTGATGTTGCTTGTATGAAGTGGCTCTCCATCTTAAAGGCTTCCCTCACTACCATACCCATCATCTAAGCACCAAATTAGCCTCAACCAATTGAGATCATGTGTAATTCTAGAGACTATGTAGTAGGAGAAATCTAAGGACAATGCATTAATAAGAGGCATCATGTCATTGACTAGGCCTCAAAGACGGTTGATGAAGAACAATGGAACTACTCCATGACTGTGAAGGATTTGTTTGTCATTGTCTAATCCTTTGATGAATTTAGGTCTTATATTGTCAATTTTAAATTTATCATCTACACCTACAAAGATTCCATATGCTATCGATGACAAAGAAGGATGCCAAACCCATATTTTATTTGATGGGTCCTTTTGCTACAAGAATTTGACCCAGAAATTTGTGATAAGAAGGGAAGAAAGAATGTAATATCTTATCATCTTAGTCACATCCATCCTCATGACAATGACATCAAGCATATTGACAATTCTCTTCCCAATGACCATCTCATAGATTCCTCTTCTAACGTGCCATTGTTTGTAGATTTTGTAAACTACCTACTGTAGGTGTTCTCAATCTGGAGTACACATGCCACTCCAAGAAAAAGTTCTTAGATGATGTCAAGAACTACTACTAGGGTGAGGCATACCATTTTCTCCTTGGTAGTGATGTTCATTATCACAGGTGTGTCACATAAGAAGAAGGACACTCAATTCTTGAGAAATACCACTCGAATTCAATGGGTGGAAACATGAGTGTGAAGAAGTCTGCCTTGAAAGTCCTCTAGTGTGGATTCTATTGGACTACAATTTTTTGGGAGGCCTATGAATATAAAATTTCTTATATCCATGCTACAGATCGGACAACATTTTGAAATAGGATGAGATGCCATTACATCTTGGCAGGAAATAGAGATATTCAATGTTTGGGGAGTGGACTACATGTGTTGATTCCCTCCTCTTATGGCTAATCCAACATTCTAGTTGTAGTGGAGTACATATCGAAGTGGTTTGAGGAAATCCCCACCATTTGTAGTGACTCCAAACATATCATAAAGCATCTCAAGGATATTATTCTTCCTAGGTTTGGGGTAGTGTGCACTGTCATCTCTGACGGAGGATTCCAATTCCTAGAGAAGAAATTTGACATTTTGCTAAAGATATATAGGTTCACCACATGGTAGCTTCGCCATATCATCCTCAAACTAGCGACCAAGTCGAAGTGTTCAACTAACTATTCAAGGCCATTTTTATAAGATATTGGGGCAAATGAGAAAATATTGGAATTGAATCTTGACGATGCTCTATGCACATACTAAGCAAAGTTCACGACACCCTTGGGGACCAAATTATTCTAGTAAATAAATGGAAAATCATGTTATCTCCTAATTTAGATGGAACACAAGGCCAGATGGGTTTTATAAATTTTGAGTAGTCTCTCACCACAAATAATTGCTTCCTTCAATTATAAGACTTGAAGACATACACATGTCACACATCTACAAATAATGGACAAAGATGTGGTATGACGACCACCTGGAGAGAAAATACATCCAAGTGGGTGGTCAACTCTCTCCAGAACTCCTACTTGAGATTATTTCTTAGGAAACTTTGATCCCAGTGGCATGTGCCATATCATGTGAAGAAGATATACCCTTGGTGTATTCAACTTATAGGATGAGAACAAAGGAAAATTTGTAGAAAAAGGTCACCAATGAAGAGATACCCCATTGTTGAACATTGTGAAATAAGGGAAGTGACCCAGCACCCCCTTCCCAAACCAATTTCTATCTGAGAACCCAAGCGTCAAGACATAATGTTAAAAAGGCACTTTTTCATAAGGCAAGCTAATGATTATCTACATAGATTCTGGTTTTGTTGAACCTATTAGGTTCCATTCCCATTTCATTATTTTAGTTTCTTAGTTGAATTTCATAGTTGAACAGTTATTTGATTTAAAATTTTGGTTGAATTTGCTTACATGCCAACCTACAACTAATAGGGACCTTGGTGACACCTTGATTGACTGACTAGATTAACTAATTAGCCAACTAGTCCTTCTGGTCGACTGACCCACCTATAGTAGAAATTTTCTCCCCATTCTTAAATGGATGAGCATGCTCATGGATTATGTAATCAAAACGGAGTACGAAAATCTGAGTAGCTACTAGATCCAAGAAAACAATTTGGATCAGTGACCAAGTATACTAATTGGTCAACAAGAGTGAAGCCATAAAATTTTAAGGACTTTTAATTTTTGAGTCTTTAGTTATTACTGACATTTGTTTTTTATCCAACCAAATTGGGGAAGCCCCAAGTTGTATAATGTTTGATTGCTCGACTGGAGCCTAGATCATTGACTGACCACATCCTTCTTGAATAGTTGACCAGTGATGTTGTGATAGATTGACCATGATGACACTTCCCAACCAAAAATGGCCTTGACCAGATCACCCGGACATTCTAGATTAGATGATAAAAGGCCACACTTTGATCTAAATTTAGAGTTTACTTGAGGACGAGCAAGTTTCTACATTTAGGGTGGAGGCGACGGTATGTCTTTATTCCACCGATTCTATCTTCCTTTTTGGCATTTTCTTTCTATATTAGTGTTGCATTTGTCTCGTGTCATTTTTTTTCAAATATTCATTATTAGTTGCATGTAATTGGACATTATCTAATTGACCTAGATTCAGTTTTAGTTTCATATTTGTTTTGCATAAATCATCAATGCCCCTTTGAATTGAGTGAAAGGAATCCTTTCACGATGATGAATCAAAATTCCAATCTTAGAACCTATTCTTTCCCCAATGATCTTAAATTATATCATTACCTAAAAATATGGCAAGTTGTATGGATTGAGAGGAATCAAATTGTAGTGTGTCACTAATTGATTAACATTAATTTCTTATAGAAGTATTCTGGAAATTACATGACATGATTGAATTTTTGTTGAAGATTTTTTCTATTCCCTTCACTCCTAGATATGAGACGCACAATTTTTACTTTTTCTACATTTCATCCATCATCTTCATACCTCACCATTTCATAAAAAAATAAAAACATAAAAAAGAATGTGCCAAACTCCAAGTTCGGGGTGGCACCCTCTCTCTCATCCCTCTGCTTCTTCCATACTGCTTGTATGTAATAGGAATGTACCATTAATAAAAATATGTCAATGTGTACATCAAAAAGAAACAAATGCAATCTATGTAATTGCATCCAAATTGAGTAACCTCGAGTTGAATATTGGAGGGATCTGCAAATTTTCCCTTCCATACCTCCGTTCACTTCAATTTCTTCCCAGGGTTAGAAACCACCCCAAATAAAATCCCTACATAGATAAACATGCTTTTTGTGTAAATCTCATAAATGTGTGGAACTCTCTAAGACACCAATGATCATATGCATGCAGTCTTTGATATGGAAACATAATTGTGAATGTAAAGTCATTATTGAGAATTTGAAACTAACCAAGTGTAGGCAACTTAGAGCACCAAGCCCAAGTAAGATCATGTAAGTTTTTAAGAACTTGAGTATAGCTTGGATTGGTTGGGTTACCCTCTTATATTGGCTTTATTTGTAGTTGTTTCAAGTTTTTATTGTGAAATACTACCTTTTTAGTGAGAAAAAAATTGTATAGGAATTATCATGTAACATTATAACAGTTATGTTTCCACAACTTTACCTTTACATGGAACTTTTTATCATATCATTAGAGTGGACCCCTCTTGGATCACACTTTTCATAGAAAGGTCGAGATTTAGCTTTGGTTGCCTCAAATTGCCTAGAGTTGCCCATATGGAGCTCCACTGAGAAAAAATCACAAGTTTCTAGAGTGGAAATGATAAAACAACACACAAATACTCACTTATACACCCAACAAGTATAAAAGTCAATCCACCCAAATTTTAGAATCTGAATCAGATTCATAACGTATGTGATAAATTGAGAAATATCATTGTAGAAAATGACACACAAAAAGTCACCAAATTTGGCCTATGAATCAAGTTGGATTCCTATCAATCCAACCCTACTTCATGTCCCAAACAATGTAAATCTTGAAATCCTACATAGGGATGCTTGGAAACTCAACTTGGATGAAAAAACAGATAACCCATGAAGGATTCAAAACATGAACCATATGACGAAATTTTAAAAAAGACTAGATACATTATTAGAGTAATCATGTCAGGTTCACAACTTTTTCACGTTTAATAACATAAAACAATCTGGCCTAAATTATTCCATCCAAGTCCACTTGTTTCATTCTTAAATCTCTTATTAAATCTTCTCATGTTAGATATTTAAGTATTCTCAACCCCTTTGAGTATATACACAAGTACTTAATCCTAAAACACTAACTCATCAAATAAACAACATGACCAAGGCTAGAGTGCATATCACATACAATATATTCTACTTTTTCAAACCAAGGGCTACATTAAGTTCATAACTAGATGAGAATGTACCATATTTATACAATCATTCATAGATACACAAAATATCTTGGTATATAATTACTATAATTATGCATGGCAAATAACAAACAACTAGGCTTTACTACTCATGTGCTTGCATTCAACCTTCAATCTTTCTATTTGGATAATCTTGTAAACTTGATATCTCAAGACTCAAGTCATGGAAATATTCATTCTTATCTTGAAAACCTAGCCACTAAATAGTCCTATCCCAAATTTGGAATTGTATTTAATAATCTATTTCTATATATCTAATCATATCTTCATTATAAGGTTCAAGTACCAACATTGCTTGGCCTTTTTCTCTATGGTCCATGTCCACTTCTCTTCACCTCAAACACCTCAAAAAAATTGGGTTATAGAGAGGAAGAATAGGTTACTACAGGAAATGGCTAGGACCGTGTTTTTTGGAGTATGGCACTCTAAAGAAGTTTTGGGCCGAAGTCGTTAGTACCACATATTTTGTGCAAAATTGGGTTTTCATGCATCCTTATTTGAACAAAACCCTCTATGAGCTATGGTGGTGATAGGAAGCCCTCTACATGGAGTACTTTCATGTTTTCAGATGTCCTTATTTTGTTTTGAACATGAAATATTCTCTCGACAAGTTTGATTTGAAATCATACAAGATTTTCTTTCTTGGCTATAGCACTACTAGCAAGGCTTATAGAGTATTTAATGTTGATCTTACTGAAACAACAACCACAAAGAAATAAGGAAGTATGGGTTAGTAAACAATGAGTATGTGCATAATAAATGTAATTTGAAATTTAAATGCAATAAGAATAAAAGTAGGGATTTCCCATTAGGGTGGGGGCAATTAGTAAGTAGGAAAATTCAAGAAAGGATAAAAAATAAAATGAAGCATTCAAAGATAATAGAATAGCATAAAGTATCTTTCCATAATCATTTCATAATATACCAAATAAGAATAGCTTCATAAATATATGAGATAGACCATATATCCAAAAATAGGGCCATAATACAAATTTATCATGGCCTGAAAATAAGGGTGGAAATGCACAACCAGGGTAGAATACACACACCTTATAATATAAATGTATGTTCCCATGCAGCACTACTCCAGATAAAAAATATAACTTCCATCATGCATCTATTGAGAAGAAAGACATATAGTTCAGTAATATTTCACTTTCCAAGTAGCAAGTAAAGTTGGACCATAGACGCTATATTATAAGGGATCTAATAACCATTTTGGAAATTTAAGAATTTCAAAAAGATATAATAAGGATGGTCAATAAAAAGAGAATTGCCTGATTTTAAGAGAAATAGGAAAAAATTATATAAATGTCCAAAATGAAATGGGAGTTTGACATACTTGACCTTCACGGCTAATAGTTAACTGAATATGTAATCTTGGACCATGAAGTCAGATGTTCATTTGAAGAACACATTAGATATGATAGTAAACCAGAGTAACCATTTGTGTAATTTCCTAGCTTACATATACATATAAACAAGGTCCACGAAGTCAAAATTTTCATCAAAAGAACACATTAGGTATGATAATTAAACCACCGTAAGCATGTGTATACTTTCCTATTATCCATATACGTATAGCTCTCACCCTAGAAACAACCACTTTAAGGTATATTATTGTTTTAAATCATGTTAACTGGGTATATGAACCATTATATATCTATTTAGCTCTAAGGTTCGTCATTAGTGACATAACATTAATTATGTATAGGTTAAATCTGTGTTGGCAATAGCATCCATTAATCAAGTTTAGGTTCTGAAATGAGACACTGTCTCGAGTACTCCTATCATAATGTTTAGTATGCATACTAGAGTGAGTGCACATCTTGTTATCTAATCTTTGAACATGTCCTAGAAGCACATATATAAATATGTACAATCCACTGCATCATGTAATTCAAAATAAGTCTCTAATATATATATATATATATATATATATATATATATATATATATATATATATATATATATATATATATATATTTCCAATTTTAATGTGACTAGTATTAAGATAGTGAACTGACTAGGTTATATCATAATTATAACCAAGTTTAAACATATTTAGATTAGTATTCAATATGTTAACCATTACAAATTACTTTCCAAGACAGAAATGTAGAAATTGATATATTTTCAATTATATGCAATATTTTACATGATTCTTGTGGTATATATCCCTACGGTTATAGACTCGTGAAAAATATAAAACAAACTTTTACTATATTTTTTGTTTGATATGTATGAGTGTGGATTATCCTAACTTTTCTATTGTTAGTACATATGTGTTCAAAAATATGCTTAAGACATCTTTTCAAAGATACATTGGTTCCATTTTACTTTGATAGGATCTATAACATAGATATTAATACTATAGATTTATTTATAGCTTGTGAAATTCATTTATACTTATACACTAGAAAATTAATAAGTATTTCGTTAGATAACTTGTGCAATTTGTTAAGATACTTTTATTTGATTATATTAGGCATATTGCAGACAACATTAACATCTAATATGTCATTAGTTTATACTCAATTATTAGTTTCGAAAACCCAAATTTAGACGATTTTTTATTGACCTATGTTGGTCTAGAACTCCTAAAGATATTCAATGATTAGTTGTACTGCTAAAGCTAACAGGGTGAGGTGTTGTCATAAGAGGTTGTCTGACAACTTCTGGCTTGATCAGAGTGGACTTAGGTAGAAGCATAGTTGAAGGTGATGGCTATCCAGACACCTCTTATCAAGGAGAAGGAAATCTCTCCATGGTTTTGTTGTAGAGATCGTAGGTCAGCATGTGGGACACATACATATTTTCATATCTCACCCCAAGCATTTGTAGGTATCCAACCGCACACTAGTCATTGAGATGGAGCCTTCATAGTGTCAGACCCTATTGTAATTGTGTCGTCTAGTGCCAGGAGAGAGAATTGCATAGTCATATAGGGTTTTAGGGTTGTTGAAGGGAAGATAATAAAATGAAGAGGGAATTTGTAGAGTGGCGAAGTGGTTAGGGTTAAGGGAAACAAGGGAGGAAGGTGGTGTACATGATATCATAGTTTCATGGCTAGTAGTGTCAGGATGCAGTAACAGGTCTACAGTCACCATCACAGGGGCTATCAACACCCATAAGAGGGCTTCTCTTCTTGACATGGTACCCTAAATCCCTAGAGGCCATAGATGGGGCAGTGGTGATGACAACTAGATGATCTTAAACATTGACATGCATAGTATCCTTGAGTTCCTATCAGTATATCTTTTGCTACTCATGGTCCAAGTTTATGGAGAGGTTTAAATATAAGGGGAATGGGGGAAGGAGAAATAAGGAGAGAAAGAAGACACAAAAATAGTAAGACGAGGCTAGTTATAGATGGAATTCTATCTGCAGATTCAGAGACGGGGAGCTGGTGGACAGTTATTTCAAAATAGGGAGTGTTTAGTTTGGGAGATAGAAGATATAGTGCTCCCTCCTTATCCCAATCCAGCGGTCTAGAAAAGGGTCTGTACGAGATAAGGATCCAGGTCTTTATGACTTTAGCATGACATCATGAAATTAAATGGAAGATAGTTCATGTCAATTCAATTAATATATTTTATGTTTCAACTTAGTTCATTTAGTATCATTCTCTTCCTAAATTAATTATGGGAGAAAATAAACTCCAGTTGACTTCAAAATTGATATTTAAACTAATTAACGCATAATGTTCTAATTGACATTAATTTATACTTCTGAAAAGGTTTTGTATTTATTTTTTTGCTTTTATATTAAGTATTTAATAAATTTATGTGTGACCTTTCTTAATAAATTTTCAAGTGATATTTCATATTTTCTCATGTGTCTTCATAATTTAATATGCTTAAGATTCTAGAGTGCAAAATTCAGGTCAAATCATTTGGTTGGTGTATAATTAACCCCAATTAAATAGTTATCTACTTAATTGATCCTAAAACCTCATGTCATTTGATATTTATCATCTTAATATGATTTTAGATTGGGAAGAAAACTTGAAAATAATAATAACTAGAAAGGGGGCTGGAAAATGGAGGATTGACATATGCAGTTAGACTTGAGTATGTTACACATTCCTTGCGGACTCTTGGGTAAGATCTCATGATACTTCTTCTTCTACACATACATACAATTAGTTTCTCAACATTCGATGTTTCTTTCATGTTATGCTTCTTCACATTTTTCTCTATCTCGTTCTTGGAGAAAGAACATTGTCCTAAGCTTTGTTCTTCCTTTCCCATACCTCTGAATCTAATTTGTTTTAGCTAAGGGGTTCAAATATAGAAACCTTTAGGAGTTTCTCTTCACCAAACCAAGCTTTTGAATGGATTTCTTTCTCAAGTTTCATAAATATATGGCATTTCCTTTCCTATTTTTGAGTTGTGTATATGTATATAGAGTTTGTAAACACCACTTCATTTTCTAAGCTTACTAATGATGATTTAAAGCATGAAAACGAATTTAAAATTATCAGTTTCCCTTGAGTATAAAAAGTAGTTTTTCAAATATATGTCTATGCATATCCTTGCAACAATACTATTTGGCAAGATTAGATTCATCTTTGTACTTGTTTCCCAATCTTGAATATGTAGAATCGAGCTTAATTTTTACAAAAAGGTGGAACAATCCCTTTCTCGTGAAATTTGGATGATAACTTTTCTTTATTGCTTCTGAGAATCATGTATATGAATTTTAAATGTTATGATCTCATTGTTATGACTTTCCTTGATAGCACATGATCACTAAATCATCAAATATGTGAATAAAGGCTAAATGTATGAAGTATTCTAGCTTGTTTTGTACATATGCAACCCTGGTGAGGCATTATTTTTGTTATGTAAATGTAAGATAAGCCCTAAAATTTCAACATGTGATTCTTCTCTTTCTTATATATGATGGTGAAGCTTTTCATAAATAAGTAAATATTGAATATGATGTTGTTTTGTATTATTGGGTAAATGTGAAGCCTTTATTATCTCTTACAAGTCTAAAATTATAGTTTTTTGGTCTTGGGTCAATATAAATGGTTGAACCTTATGGGATATTGCCTAAATAATGTACATGATGAACCTAATCTGATAATATATAGCTAAGATTGTGCTAATATAGGAACATTACTATGTCATTGTCATTTTTGTGAAACATAACCTTTGGTTAATTTTTTTGTACCTCAATAATATTTACTAAATTCTAAATATATTTTGATCCATTATATCTAGATCATAAACATACTAAGTTTTCCCATGAAATTGTTATGGAAGCATATTTCACATTTTCTTGAGTAATGCTTGATCATGTATTATGATTGATGTCTAACCTTAATGGTAACAGTTGAAATTATATCTAGTTGAACATGGTGATGGTTTATGTATTGGGATAAGGTTCAATCTTGAGGATTTGATCCATGATCACTAATTGTTATACCTAGAGAAGACTGATGGTGTGATTTGTGAGCCATAAGTGGCAAGACCAAAGCCTTTGGGATTGAGATAAGAAATTTATATGTAAATGTTTGAGCCTTGTTAATAAGTCCATGATGTAAGAATATGATAATAAGATGAGGGGAGGCCATCAGTTTCTTGTGAACAAAATGAAAGATTAAACTTTTGGTTATTGTTTTGTTAGTGAATGTATTGTTTCTATATGACATTTCCTGGTGGAATCTTGTCTTTGTTATACAATGTGTCACATGAATCCAACAATAGTTTACATTTAAGATCATTTACTTACATATGTTATTTAATAATAAAAGAAAACCTAATTCATTTTGTTAATCATCTTGAACATAGAGCCTTACTCAAAGTTTGTATTAGGATGGAGAAATGGGTATATCTTACTTGGATAAAGTCCATTTGGAGAAGACCTGAAGTAGATTAGATAGTGAGGAATAATTTGTGTGGGGTCAGGGGAAGTTCCATTGTGGTGGAATTGAGACACCAACACTCTTGTTATGTTTTCATATAATACGATGAGACCATAAACCATGACATGTGACATGATACTGAGAAATTTGATATGAGAAATAAGAAGATATGCTTATGTGCTTAAATGTGTTGATACAAACCTCATAGAAAGGTGGAAATAAAAAGACAAAGTAGCTATAGGCTCATACTTAATCAGTTGCTAACCTCATATGTGTTATCTATCTTACGGTGGCCAAAAAAATTAAGGATGGTGAGTCGTGCATGTGGACATACCATGCTGACATCTACTTTTCTAAATATGAGTCAAGTAGATTTAGGATAAGGTAATACAAGTGTATAAGTTGGATTTGGAGTTATAATGGTTATGTATATAGGCTTGTTGTAGGCTTCTTAATTTAGTATGGATTTTATAAAATTATTCCTTTGAATTCTTTTTTTATGAAACTATATTGATTATTCATGTTAAAGATGTGATTTATGTTAAGGACATATTTCGACATACTATTGTAGGCCTCCCATAGATCTGTTATATGGGAACTTGTGTCTATTGTAGTACTAAATGTTTAACTTATTAAACACATACTAAAAGAAAAGAAAGGGTATCACACAATATTCAATTACTCTTTTTCTTATCTCCTCACTTAGATAATGGATAATCAATCAATATTTAGGTTTCAAGATGAAATGAGGATCCACCCCATCTTGAGATATACATCAAGAATCATAGTCATTATTGTCCTGACATTAGTAGTGTCTTGTATTCCATGTACTGAGGATTATTTGTATGAGCATGTAGTGAATTATTCATATAGTTGAGTATTTCTACATATCAAATTCTAGTTTTTCTTAAGCATTGAATGTTGAAATTCATAAAGAAATCAAGTAATACAATAATGATAAACTTGCAACATTGATTGTGAATCTTGAGAATTATGTTGATCATGCATATAAGATGTTAAATTATTCTCTTTGTATGGTTGTTTTCTTCTTGTTTTCAATGATATTTTGTTGATATGATCCAGATTTTGTGATTAGTATTTGATACATATCTCGAGACTAACACTTAATATAAGGGTTTTGTAGGTTAATAGCAGTGCTGTTCGGTTTTTTGGTACCAGAACTTAGGTTGTTTTGTACATGAACTTAGTATGAGTTTCATCATATTCCTAATTACATGTGTACATGATCTCTTATCAAAGGTGGTTAAGAGGAAGGAAAATGTAAGGGAATATGCTATTTAGGATTAATAAGAACATAAAGATAAAAAGAGGGAAGATAACAAGACATAAAAAGGTTGAAGGAATACAAGATTACAAACTCATGGATAGAGATACCCTAAAAACAAGAAAAATATGTCAACCAAATTGAAGTGATGAATTATATAGGAAATAAGTAATGAACCTAATCTGATGGATAATTTCACTAGTAATTGATTATTGAATACTCTAACAAGATAAATATGCATTCATCCATACTTTAGTTGTATGTCCAGGTATTTGTGTAGTGGAGAACCTTCCAATGAATGATTTTTAGCTAGACAAAATTTGGTTTACCTAGCCAAGTACCCGGATATAGACAACACGAGAATGAATCATTCATGAGATGATAAAATGATTACTAAGTATGAGGCAAAAGTTAAACATAAACATTTGATAATGGTGACAAAGTAATTGTGTGTAATGTGTTAATGAATAATCAACGTCCTATGTAGGAAAATGGGAAATAATGTGGCGTGGTAGAATAATTTAAAATGGAAGAGAAAGAACACATAATAAGAGTAGAACTTGATTAAATAACAAGATTTAAGAGAGAATCTTACATGCACGTGAAAAGACAATATATATATATATATATATATATATATATATATATATATATATATATATATATATATATATATATATATATGTGTGTGTGTGTGTGTGTGTGTGTGTGTGTGTGTGTGTGTGTGTGTGTGTGTTTGTGTATCTATAGACACACAAATATATATATATATATATATATATATATATATATATATATATATATATATATATATATGTATGTATGTATATATATGTGTGTGTGCGAGTGGATACTTATCTCACACTAAGTATGTGTAGAAATAGGATGGATGAGAGATAAAATGCAAGAATGAAGTTTATATGTATGTATTGATGCTTGTAGGGCATGGTCTTAGTCTTCATCATAGATATGTTCAACATTTCCCTATAATATAAAATTTTAGTATTACTTTTCTAGGTAAAAAGGTTAACATATTCCCTCTTTTGCATTATGAATTACAGGTAGAGATTAACTAAGCTACTGCCATGTTAAAATAAAAAATTTCATGCTAATATTTATGAAAATGTTTAGATAATGTTAAATGATAGCCTTATAACACTTGCATGTGTAGTTTTGTTTTTAGAAAATCTTCTGCATAGTACATTCCTACATATATTCTTTTATTATTTAGTAAGGGAAGCATTCTTGCATTATAAACTAACATCTAAGATTTTTTCATAAATATTTTTTGGACAACATGATGGGATAAATAGAGAGAGAGAGAATAATTCTATTAGGTAAAACTTGTTAATATTTAGTGGATCATGCTGAATAAAACCCTAACTACTCAATCACTAATTAGTAGCATATTAGTATTTACTAAGTGATGAATATTGTAACATCCCCTGATTCGTCCATCACAAGACTTAGAAGGCCCGAGGGACAAATCCAAAAATTATAGGCAATTGTATCAAAGTGTGTTGTGGAAGCAATTTGTGCATACATGAACATACAAATATAGTGCATACACCATAACATTCTCATATTTTTCATATATTGTAGGGTAGGTCCTATGACCCTGTCCTTGTTGGTCTCACTTTCTCTGGAGTTCACCATGTATCTTGTCCTAACACTGGAGGCCCTCCTTTGTAAAGATCTTGAAGCTCATGCATATTCAACTTTATCTTAACTTAGCTCATCTCAGGTAAGAAAAGGGAATGTACTTTCATCATCAAGATAGCTTAGAATCTTCAAAATTGGATTTAGCTCATATACAACTTAAATATTTATAAGGAAACTATACCAACTGAGATCAAACTTAGATAAAATTCCACATTCTTATTTCATATATAAATCAATCATCTACTCTAACTGGAACATATCCAATCAGGATCTAGACAACTAATCTAAATCTACTCTCTCTTCTAGACCGATGTCGCTCCCTTTCACTTAGATTGCATGAATACCTCCTACTCTCCTGTGTGAGGGACACATTTTTACATTCACATATATATAATAAATTATTATATAGTTATCTTCAAAGAAGAAGAGTTCAGAGATAACTGTCGAGGCTCGAGCCGATTGTAAAATAAAACCAAATCAGAAAAATTGAGTGTCTCACTTATAGTAGATAGTCTAGTACAGTGTCGCCTAGTGAAATAGTGAGAACATGATGCATACTAGTGTAACTACACAATACATATAATCTCTATATGGAAAGGGTTTCAGAAACTTGTCTAACACTAGTTCTCGAACATCTAGGTTCTAATTAGAGGCTAAGTCAAACCTAATTCATATAGAACAACTTACAAAGTTTCTAGGGTTTTAAGTGAAGGTGATAATTAGTTTTTGTTTCATGGTGAGTAATTTTTAGGTGTAGCTATTGTTCATGATCTATCATCTATCCTCTTACTTAAATTTTTGTACTCAAATACTAGACCAGTTATTCAACCCTGAACTCGTGGTTATCACATTCACCCCACCTTATTTGGAATTTCATCCTCAAAATTCAACTAATGCCATGCTTAATGTGATATAGAAGTGTCCTAATTCATAAGGGTCACCACTTATAGGTGCCAAAGTTCTTATATTTCTATATGCATCCAAGTCGACATCTAGGATCTAGAACATCTAGGGAGTACCCACCCCACCTTATACAAGTTTAAACATAACATTTTCTTTTTGGGATGGAAGAATCATTTAATGATTTAGTCATAACTTGACATTCTATTATTCTAGGATTTCAATCCCTTATTATCCTAATAATTTGGAATTTATTACTCATATAGAGTTGAGAAGGAATTTCTAAGGGTTTTATCTTCCACTCCAAGAAACAGTGCAAGGTGATGTCAAGATTTCACGCTATTATATACTAGTATTATCAAACTTAACATCATTATTGTGGTCTATAACTTAACATCATTATATGATAGAATCTGAGGACGTTACAAATATATTTGTTCTATATTCATAAGTATATGTTTTTCTTGTTGATAAAGTTACGCATGCTTCCTGAATGTTGTGGGAGTGATGAGTAACCCTAAGTATATGTGAATCATGTTGTTGAATGGAAAACAAAACTACTCAATAATAAAGGAAAACCTAATATGAGAATGAGAAAATGAATGATGTTGATGGTGTTATTTAAATACATGAATGTAGGACCACAAAACCTCCTTAACAAAGAATATTGATCTTACATTAGATGATCAAATGATGTGTGCACAATCCAAAACTCCACTTTTAGCCTCCTACCATCTATGCATGATTTGTATAAATTACTTTTACTCAATATGGAAAGAGAATATTGAACACCTTGATATGAGGAACAAATGAAAGCATAAAATGTGTAAGTATTATGCTTTAAGAGATGATTCCTAACCTTGGAAATGTATATGGTTGGAAAGGATCTAACATTTGAAGAAACAAGTTTGGGGATAATATTAATGCTTTGAATCATGCTCTAAATAAAATAGAAGAAATAAGGGGAAATGAAATGGATTAGTTTTTGTGTATCATGGATTGCCTTGAGTATGAGTCATAAAAACTCCTATAGGATAAGAAAATGGTATAATTTTGCATGTTCTTCTCATGAAATGTTGAGTATGAAGAATGTATTGAGAAGAAAGGATGACAAATTCTTTCTTTGATGCCAAAGTTGAATATCTATTGCATTGAAGGGGCATGTGTCCCATATGAAAGCTCATGGGGAAGCTTTATGTGAGATTGGGAATGATCAAAGGCACATGTGTCATGTTATTGGTGAACAAAATGAGTACTGAAAATTTTCTGAACTTTCTCAAAAGGTTACCATAAGTGGTTAGGTACATGTTTACTTCATTTATCACTTATTCCTTATTTAAATTGTACTACCTCAAACATACCTAATAAATTTTACATGTGCTAATACTTCTCCCTCATGGATCAATATGTGGGGATGGAATAATATTCAATTATATGAAGTCAATGTGATAACCATAGAAAATTCAGGTTATTCTAGTTATTATTGAAATAATATATGTTCACATCAATAAGAGAATTCTAGGAAAAAACTACTACTCAAAATGATAATATTTTTGCCATTTTCTATTGAATGGATAATAAAAGGTTGACAAGTTCCTATATGGGGAAAGAAGAAGAGGGGAGCTTTGGGAGTATATTATCAGCCTTCAACACAGTATGTCTGAGCCCTGGATTCTCATTGGTGATTTTAATGCCATAAGGTTCACTCACGATAGGAAGGGTAGATGATTATACTCTATAAAAGCTATGGAATATTTCAATACTATGTTTACTAATTCTGATCTGGTTGAAATGGATCTTAAGGGTGCGTTTTTCACCTGGGATAATAGGAGGAAAGGTGATCAATTTGTGATGTCCAAAATTGATAGGGTGATTCATAATGCCAATTTCATTAATGTGTTCAAAGACTCTTGGGGGATATTAACAACACTATCTACAGTGATCATCGTCAGCTGGTTGTCAGAATGGGTAATGAGGTGAAGAAGAAGAGAGGGTATTTCAAGTTCTTCAATGCTTGGTCTAGTCACCCTAATTTTTTGAAAGTCGTGGAGGAATCCTGGAGTGAGGAGGTTAGTGGTAACCCTATGTTTAGAGTTACTAGAAAGCTAAAGAATGTGAAAGCTATACTTATTAGGTGGAATAAGGAGGTTTTTGGCAAAATTGAAGACTCTTCTAAAATTCTAGAATTTGAAGCTATTGAAGTGTTGGCTACTGCTGATAAGTGTCCTGATGATATCAAGCTCAGGGAGTATGCTACTGATAAGTGTACAGCTGCTAAAGAAGTTGCGGATAGAGAAGAATCCTATGCGAAACAGTTGTCTAGAGTGAAATGGCTGAAGCTGGGTGATAAGAATACCTCTTTCTTCTATAATTCCATCAAATCAAGAGTTGCTAGAAATTGTATCAGGTGTTTGAATATTGAAGGAGGGAAAACTTATGACGAAGCGAAGATCATTGAACACATTCATGGTTACTATAATGATTTGTTCAACAAGGCTTCTAATGATGAATATGGGGCTTGGGATTCGGATTGTATTATGCCTTCTTTATCTGAAGAACAATTCAACATGATTAGAGATGTTGTCACTAAAGATGAGGTGGATAGGGTTATTAAGGAAGTTGATGGAGATAAAGCTCCAGGGCCAGATGGCTTTAATGGGCATTTTTTCAAAGTTGCTTGGCACATTATTGGCAATGATGTCACTAAAGCAGTGCTTAACTTCTTCAGTAGTAATAAGATGCTTAGAGAGATTAACAAAGCCTATATAACTCTTATTCCGAAAGTTCAAGATGCACAGAATATTAGTGACTAGAGGCCGATTGCTTTATGCAACTTTCTGTATAAAATCATTTCTAAGATTTTGTCTAATAGGATGCAAAGTATTCTTCCTTCCATCATAAGTCCTAACCAAATTGCTTTCGTCAAAGGAAGGAAGATATTTGAGGCTCTTTTACTTGCGAATGAACTGATTACTGACTTCAACATGAGTAATGGTGGTGATAAAATGTGTATCAAGGCAGATCTAACTAAGGCCTATGATTTTGTAAAATGGCCTTTTCTTCTTAAGGTGCTGGAAAAGATGAAGTTCCCTTACTATTTTATTGATTGGATAAAGACTATTTTGAGTACTACGAGCCTGCATATGCTTGTGAATGGTAAAACTTCTGATGCTATCTTTCCCTCAAATGGGATTCGACAGGGAGATCCTTTAGCTCCCTCTTTGTTTGTTCTGGCTATGTAAGGTTTTAGTGCTATGATGGAGAATGTTGTTAGGAAGAATGTGTTGGCCCCTCTTAGTAATGGCAATATTGCTATCTCCCACACCCTTTTTGCTGATGATGTTATGAATTTTGCTAAAGCCAACCCTATTAATGATAAAGCTATTAAGGGTCTTATGGATCATTTCGGGGAAGTCTCTGGTTTGGTTATGAATTTCAGGAAGAGTAATGTGTTTTGCAGCAAGAATGTTGATAGTGATTCTATTACTGATATTCTGAAAATAAGTAAAGGTACTCTTCCTATGAGGTATCTCGGGGTTCCTCTTTTCTGTGGTAAACTTAAGAAGTCCTTCTGCTTACTGTTGCTTGATCAAATGAGACAGAAGCTAGATATTTGGAAGAAGAAGACTCTTTCATTTAGTGGAAGAGTGGAGCTGGTTACGTCTACCTTGAATGCCCTTCATTTATACTGGTCTGCCACCTTTTCGTTGCCTGCTAGTATCATGAAGGAAATCAATAGCATTTGTAAAAACTTTATATGGGAAGGCATGTCGGTAGAGAAGAAGATCCATTATGTCAAATGGGAGCAAGTTTGCAAACCTAAAAGTGAGGGTGGCTTAGGGATAAGAAGAGTTGAGGAGTCGAATAAAGCTGTTATGATTGTTAATGCGTGGAATGTGGCATCAAAGAAGGATTCACTTTGGGTTAGATGGCTTGATGGTAGATATTTAAAAAATGATTCCTTCTGGTCCAGTAAACCCAATGGGTACAGCTCGTGGATGTGGAAACAACTCTGTAGTCTAAGGGGTATGATTCTGCCCTAGATTAAAATTCTCATTGGGGATGGATCTCGCATTAGGGTCTGGAAAGATCCCTGGTTGCCAGGTAATATCTTTCTTAGCGATTGCATTGATTCTAAGAATATCCTAAAAATTGGTTGTGGTATGAATGGCTTTCTGAATAAATTCATTAAGGATAAAGACTGGTTTATACCAGACAGAAGATGCTTTATAGAGTTTAAAAAATGCATTGAAGACGTGGATATTAAGTTTGCGGATGAGGACTCAATCAGAATTCATGGGAAGGCTAGTTTGAAGATTAGAGAAGCCTGGCACATTATGAGAGGCGATAAAAAACCTCTTGATTGGGCTAGTATTTGGATCTGGAGGTTTGATCATCCAAGGAATATGATTTTGAATGCTTGGAAAATCTGTCTAGGTAAGCTTCCTACGTTGGACTATCTCCAGAAGATAGGTTTCGATATGGCGCCAAGGTATGTGTTGTGTGAAAATGATGTAGAGGGCATTGAACATCTGTTCTTTGGGTGTGTTTTTGTTGCAGCCCTGTGGGGGAAAGGTGTGAGCTTTGGATATATTACTCATATGCCTATTCTTCCAGCCGATTGTCTGAAGATGAAGTTGAGAAGACAACAGTTGTTCTGTTTAGTGACCTTATTCTATATTTGGAAAGAAAGGAACTCAAAGATCTTCAAAGGTCTCCCCACTGATAACAGCAAGTGCTGGAACAATATTGTCGATATAATTGCTATGTATAGTTAGATGTATAGTCATAGTGTTGTATAGGTTGTTTTGTTCTTTCCTTTCTTTCCTTTCTACACATGTTCATAACATTTTGACGTTATCCTAATAAAGAGTAAGGCGCTTACCGAGCAAAAAAAAAGTTCCTATATTGTAGATCAAGCCTTTGTTGATGGAATGAAATGCTACCCTCAACCATCATGTTTATGTATATATGCACTAAGGAATTTATTCTTATTTTTAAACTTTTTTGAAACAAGTGCATTCTAATTACTTAAGCATTACAAAATTTAAGGGTTAAATTACTCTTGATGTTAAGATAAAATTTTGAGGTTTCCACAGAAATCCCTCCTTTGCCACTGTATTGATGATTGATAGAACAAGTTGAGAACCCTATTGATGTTGTTACTTATTCATAGAAAAAATATACATGTGCACGCACACACACACAATTATGATGAACTTCTATCTACATACTTTCATGGAATATGTTTTGCTTGTTGTAACTAAAAAGAACATTGCATGAATATTTGATACACTTTGAGAAGATGGTTGAAAAGAAATAGGTGATAGAAATAGACTCTGGAAGGAGTACATATAATATTTAAGGGTGTATGAAAATTAAAATGAATGATGTAAGGAATAAATAATAGACAAAGTTGTCTTGGAAATGATGATTAGTGTAGTGTGAATAAAATATAAATGTACATGTTAGAAATGTAAGCTCTAACATGAAATACATCACATGTTGAAAACAAGGAACCATGGACATATTTTCTAGACATTCATGTGTGGAAATAATAAGGAAAATAGAAAGTATATATATAATATATGAAGGAAAACCAATTCATAAAGATATAAATACATTAATATGGTGTAACCATGAGAAGTTGTTTCTTGAATAATTCCATGTTGAGCATGTAATTTGTTATATGATAAGAAAATGGTTGAAAAATAAATGATTGTTGTTCGGGTTTCGTGTTATGTTGTAGCCTTATGTAGATAAACCTCTTGACTTCATATGCACTTTAAAGTAATCAAAATTAAACTCTTTTAAGAGAGAGAGAGAATTTCTAATGACACAAACTCAAGTTAGCCTTTATCTCTAATTTTACCCAGATGGATTCATTTGATCTCTTCTCGTATTAGTTGACCTAAAACCCTAGTATGATGATTGGACCAGCTAATAATGTTTGACCCTAGTTTCATGTTAATATGATGTAAATGCATGTGTCACGAATGTAAACCATAGTTGTTTTTTATTTGATCAGGTTGAGTATAGTAATGTAGCAGTGGAATATTTTTGAATATGTATGTATGATTGTATGCCTTTAATACATTCCCAAACTATGACGAACTTAATTTAACCCTTAGTATGAGTGAGGAGGGCATATTATATGTAATATGCATTCTAAGCCTTGATCGTGTAGTTTATTTGATAAGTTAGAGTTTTGGATGTGGTACTTGTGTATATAACCCAAAATCAATTAATCTTAACTGAATATCTAAGGTGATAATATTTAATATAAAATTTGAGAATGAACCAAGTGAACTTGGCCATATTCCTCAAATTGTTTTGCATCATTTGATGTTTCTCAAAGTGACAAAGTTATTCAGGTGGATTATTTGGAAGAACAACCAATTTTCTACAAAGATGATCATATTGGTCATGTTTTGAATATATCTAGACTCATAGATTTTAGGATGGGATCATTTATATTTTCCAACCATGTTGAATTTCCAATATTCCTTAAGTATGATTTAAAGATATCATGGTGTTTTGGTGCTTTGGCATTGAATTTGATTTGGATTGGTAGGAATGTGTTTGGATTTGTGGGACAAACTTTTTGAATTTTCTATGTCATTTATTGCTTTGAAATTTTCTCAATCGATCCCATCAAGCTATGAATCTATGTGGACTGACTTTTTGACGTGTTGGATGTATAAGTCAGCCTCCACATTTTGTTTAGTCATTTCCACTTTGATGTCCTCGTTGGAGATCCATAAGAGCAATATTGGGTGTTTAAGACAACCAAGTCTCAAACTTTCCTTTTCCTCAAGGATTCTTGAATAAAAACCCACGATCATTCTTCCTCTTCAAAGATTTTTAGCTGTTTTCTCACCATTCAATGTTCTCTTTCTTTTTTACTTCTCCATCTTATTTTCTATCTCATGTTTGAAGAAAGAAATCTATCCTAATCTTTGTCCTTCCTTTCCCAGTGCCTTCAAATCTACTTTTCTTAGATAAGGGGGTTGAATCAAGGATGTCTAAGGGTTGATCCTTGCCAAACTAAGATTATAGATATATTTCTTTCTCAAGTTTCCTAAAGCAACAACCTCTCCTTGCATTTTCTCTATTTCAAGGTGAGTAGAAATGTATCTATAGTTTCCATATACTTTTTCATGTCCTAAGCTTCTACCATGCTTTAAATGCTTGGGAAGCAATTTAAAAGCTAATACTTTGCCCCCGGTGTAAGAAATTAGACCATAAATGACATGTGTATGTCTATCCTTGCTATGCTAGTATATAGAAGCTTAGTTCATTGTTCTCCTTGTTGTCTATGTTTGAATATGCAACATGAATTAGACATAATTAAAATGTTAAATTAAACCTCATGTTGTAAGATTAGAACTATATTTGGTCTTTCGAGCTTGTGATTATCATGCAAAAGAATTTTAATATTTAAATCCCCTTATTATGACATGTCCTTGATTACACATGATGAATGAATCTTCAAACATGTTAAAAAAGTTTTTAATATGAAGTATTCTAGCTTGCTTTATAATTATGGAACGTTGTTGATGTATTTTTTATGTCAATGTAAGAGAAGTCCTAGAATGTCAATATTGAGTTTTTCTTGATTAATTATGTTAGGGAAGCTTTGACTAAATAAGAAAAGATGGAATATGATGTAATCCAACCATATTGGGTAAATGTGTGTGGGTATAGTATGACCATAGAGCCAATCATGTGATGATTGTGATGGCATATAAAAGGATTTGGTTAATAATAAAAAAGGCAGGCTTCCAATTCATTCTATTTTACTTAGTTTTGAGATAATGAGGAAACACAATGAATTTCTATATAATGACAATCACTCAATAGTGTATGCCTTCAAGTATGTGACTTGAATAATGAGATCATAAGGATGTTAAGAGTATGTACATTCTTTTTATGTCCTTAGTCAACAGTTATTGTGGAAGGTAGATAGACATTAATGACACTAAAGATTGGAGTGTTTGTTGGTTAATGACAGAATCTCATTAGTCATGATATGGAATATCAAACCAAGAACATTAATACTTGTTTGAGAACAATGTATTAGACAGACCCACCTTGAGAGTGACACATGGAAACCATACTTGGTTGTCATAGTCATCTCTCGTAGTGAAGATGGTTATTATGGTACTTAGACCTGAAGTCATTGCACTAATCACATGTCGTTCACTATACTTTGACATCATCCAGCATAACCCTGAATAAGGATTTCCATAACACTGATGATTAGGTAGTTGTGACACATGGGGAGTGACTATGAGTGATGTAGATGGGGTTTGTCCCTCCTACTGGAGTATGATATCCATGCCACTTGATAAGAAAGACTGAGAAAAGAATGTGCATGCTCATGTGAAGTAATATATAATTTTGAGGTCACATATATCTCAGGCAGTCTGCTCTGGCTCAAGGAACATAGATTGAACATTGAAAGGGTGAGAATTTCATGCCTTGAGTTCAATCTAGATATTAGAGACAAAGGAATTATACAATCACTATAACACGTTACACAAATTGTAGGATGAAGTTGTTATCCAACTTTTCATTAACTTGGGTATAAGTAATGTGTGACTAGGTACCACTCTTTGCTTGTTATGTCATAAACCAGTTATGGACAAACATTGCAAATGTGATATGGGACATATAGGGTCACACACATAGGAATTCACCTAGAGTAGGATTGTATCCATTGATGTTGTTTAATTCTATTACTAAAGATGTTTAGGTATTCAATTAAACAACCACTTAACTGACTGGACTTAGAACCATCAAGTTCAAGTGTTGAACTGATTGGTTAGGGTGGCAGGTTGATTGGAAGTTGAATTGGAAGAATTCTAAATGAACTAACTGATTGGCTCAGTGGGTGAACCGATCGACTCAGGGTTGGTGAGACGACCGGTTCACCTAGTGAAGAGAGCGGTTCGGTATGCCAATCGAAGATTTTGGTGATTTTCCCAATTAATGAGAATAGTTGATTGTTTCACTTATTTAATTCGATTGGTATAAGTAATTAATTTTGGATATTTACTGGAAATGAATTGCAAATTCAATGGTGATTGGGAAACGTTGTGAAACAACTGACTCACTAAGTGAACTAATCGGCTCACTGTGCCAGCCAACTGGTTCACCAGTGAACCAAGGGATTCGCCTATCATAGGATGTGAAATTCATGGAAATTTGATAGCCTTCTACTCCTGCACAAATAGGGAACCCAGACCCTAACCCCTCCTATAAATAGAAGGGTAACAGGGGCTTCCCAACACACACAATTGAGAATTAGTTGCTCTGGAAAAACAATTCCTCTCTGTTTGTGGTAACCAAGAGAGCCCAACCAAGTCCTACCCGACTAGGGAGGGATAGAGAGGGACAAAAAAACTAATAACAATTGTAAGAGAGTAGGTCGGTGACTGGTATGCAAAAAAAAGGGGACAACTCCTTCCTTTTTATTTTGGTAGAATGATAGGAGTTCTAGGTGGTCTGTGTGGACTTATCTAGAGGCGTGGATATTTTTCTCACTAGGAGGACAACATCATCCTACATTCCATAGAGGAGCTATTGTAGACGTTGTTCGAGTCTGTTGTCCATGGTTAAAGTCAGGAGCTACTACAGATAAGTCCTAGTACAACTAGGAGTGCATGACTACTGCAACAAATTATGGTCGTTGGACTTGCTCCAGGACCAGGTATGAACTCGTTAAACCATCCATACCATTACATAGTTGTTGCCACAATCTTGTTGTTCTGGGGAATATGGATAGATGATTTTTTGTTTATATTGCCTACTATGTGACCATATTTCCCTACAGTGGTATCAAAGCCACATCAATTTACTATGTTTTGAGATAATTGATATGATTAGATTTTTATTTTTTTATTTTTTATTTATTGCATACGATGCGAATACTTAAATTGATATTGTTTATATATGATCTATGATCAAAGACCATATATAATCTCAAAGTAATATATATATATGCAATTTACATGTCTCGCACAGAAAGCGAGTTTGATGGTGGATGTGAATCAAGGTTATGTCCAGTAACCCTAATTAGTTGTGCATGGTGGTTGTGTGTTTATTTCTTGTTTTATCTCAGTTTTCATACCGAGCCTCTACCTTCTTCTTCTCAATGTAGAAGTATTATTCTTTCATACCTTTCCTCCCCTCGAATGTAACTCGAGGTTTCTCATTACCATGTAATAAATTTAATAGCAATAGGATAGTTTCTTTTCTTACAATAATGAAGATGATGATCAATGATAGATGGGTTGATCATTTCACACAATGAGTCGATTAGCTATAGGACCGAGTAGAGCAGACCATGGGACGAGCAAATCGACCAGATGGCGGACCGAACCAATTGTTTGGAGGTGTCCATGCAACATTTGGACAAGAGGCCAACCCATCATTTCAAGGGATCGACCGACTGACCAAGAGGCGAGATGACCGGTTCAAGGATTGAACTGATCAAACCAGATTGGCAAGATATGTGATGTTGACGTAGGTCATAGTAATTTCTTATGGCTCCAACAAATTATAATAGATATGGCCGTAATCATTGCTTTTTATTTTATAAATCATGTTTATGTCGTGGGATATAGAAAGCATATGATATGTACTATATACATGTGGTGATTGGATAAAGTATATGTATTGATATATATATATATATATATTTATTTATTTATTTATACAAGCTCCCTCAAATAAAATATTAAGTCATAGATGCTTTCCATTAGTGGAACACATGAAAAGCTTGATCAACTAAGTGTGGCCACCCCAAGGGTTTAGCTCTATCTATCTTGTGGAAGTGTGATGGTAATAGTGTAGGCCTGCAAGAGGGGTGCATTATTGTCGTGTCAGCTTTTGGGTTGGGTTTAACTATGTGACCTTAACGAGATAAGCACTAGAGGAATATAGATGACTATGGAAAAGAGTTGTGCATATCATCTATCCAATAATTGCATAAGATGCAATTGACAAATATTGTTTACCTTAATGATTCACTATGGACACTGGCATTGGCCAGGTAATAGTTGAATTATTTTAGATCTTGCTCACTAGAATATTGTATGTTGTAATCTTCCGAATTGATTTGTGAGGGCTATCAATTTGAATACAATAGTGAGAGTGATGTTAATTAAAGACCTAATAAACATCATAAATTTTAATCAAATCAAATCAAATCAAATTGAAAATGAGTTTTTGACAAATTTACAAATTCTTTTATAGAATCAAATGAAAATACACAACAATAACTTTTCTATATGATCAATCCTTGAGAAGGACAAGTGAAATGGGAACAACTTCCATGATTGGTTCATGATGCTGATAATTGTCTTCACACAGCAGCGCAAACTCTATTATGGAGACACCAAAGCCAGATGAACCCCTTCCCACTACACCTAAGTCTGACAAGGATGCTTACCAGAAGCATAGTGACGATTATGTAGATGTTAAATGTTTGATTCTATGCTCCATGAACTATAAGTTGCAAAGGTTGCTTGAGAAATGGATGTTATTGAGATGGTCACATATCTTAATAACATGTTCCAAGATCAGGAAAGACAAGAAAAATATAATGTCTCTAAGGCATTGTTTAAATAGAATGTGGCACAAGGAGATCCAGTAGGTCCTCATGTGCTCATGCTCAATGGGGATGTGGAGAACCTTGCTAGAATGGGTTTCCCCTTGGGTCACGAGTTGGCCACTGATGTGATTCTACAGTCTCTGCCAGAATCATACATTCAATTTTTCATGAAATACAACATGAATGACTTTGACAAGCCATTGACAGAGTTATTAGGCATGTTGAGAACAACTGAGACACAAACAAAGAAAGACAAGCCCACATCTACAATGATGATCAGAAAGACAAAGGGAAAGTCTAAAGGTAAAGGAAAAGCTAAGAAAAGTTCTAAAGCTAGCTAGATGCCCAAGTATTTAGATATCAAGGCAAAGGAAGGAATAAAGAAAGGAAGTAAGTGTCACCAGTATCACCAGGATGGACACTTGAAGAGGAACTGCCCCCTCTAGTTAGAGGAACTAAAGAAGAAGGAGGAGATAGAGATCTCCACTTTAGGTATATACATTATAAGATAATTTTAAATTACTTATCCACTAGTATGAGATATCAGATGTAGATCTGACATACGTTGATGTGCAGGATCTAACAAAATGTAAAGCCTTTATGAAAGGACAAGGATGTACTACAGAAGAAAGAGTTATTAAAGCTATAGTTTACATTTACAATTTTATCTTAGCCCATAGGACATGTAATAGAGTTTTAATAATTGTTATTTCATCATGCCAAAATAGAACCATTTTACTTTGTGCATCTTGTATGCCAAGGATGATATATTAATAAAGAGTTGTTACTGCTTCTAATTCAGAGATGTGATCTTGTATGACAATGCCCAAACATCTACTAATATTTATACAAAAGGATCTAAAGATAAATGCTCATAACGTAAATACCAAAAGGATTATAATTGATAACTCAAACAATGTATACCATTGCCATTTAGAGCACATATGAAAGAAATGCATTTCTAGAATCCATGTTGATGTCTGTCTAGACTCTTTTGGTTATTGAACCAATAAGAGACATGCAATTCTTAATTATGAGAAATATGACAAAACATCCTTCACTAAATGTAGTGGGAGGATAAGCATTCTATTGGAACTTATACATGTTGATGTATGAAGATCTTATAGAATAAATGTTAAAGATAGTTGTTAGTAGTTCATTACATACACTAATGATACTAGTTGATATAGAATTTGTACTTAGTGAACTACAAACATGACTATCTTGACGTGTTCAAGGATATCTTAAATGAAGTATAACTTTGATAGAAATATTAATAAACTTTGACATGATCAAATGTTTAAATACTTTACATCAATAGTTTGATTGGACCTTCTATAAAGGACTATGATAGTGTATCATAAGTCAAATTCATCTAAATAAGATGATGTGTCAAAAAGAAGGAATTACATCCTCATGATGGGATTATCATTTAATCTAATATTCTAATCTCCTTATGTATATATAATTTACACTAAAACAATATATCATCGAAAATGGTTTAAAAGAAGTCATATGTGATATGATATGGGAATGTATCGATATGTCTTAAGGATTGAAACCTTTAAAAGGTTTATACTTCCTAAATTAGGGTAGATGAACACTTCAAGTGTAAGGAGTGGGACCTGAGAGGGGATTCAATCCTTACTTAGTTGTTGAATTAACCCATATAGTCCAAACACACTAACAAGTATGTGGATTAGGTATTTGATGAATGCATATTTATCATCTTTTTTATTATAGTTTCTAGATTAGCTTTACTCCTTTTAATCATCATTTTCTTTATGGTTTCTTAGTTTACATATTATTGCTCTTGTCCCTGACTAACTAGGATTTTCATCTTTTCTCTTGATCTTTTGTAGATTAAAGCACACATCAACTCTAGAGCATCCAAGGAGCTCTCCACCAAGCTCAAATTTGAGATTTGAGCAATTTCATAGAAAAGATTGATCCATTAAAAACTTTTTGGAAGATAGATCGTCCGACCACCATAGATATTTAGCCAATCCACCTTCCCTCTATAAGTACTTCCAAGATGATCCTCCACATCAGGAGATCTCTTTGACTGATCGACCAATCTCTTTGACTGATCAACTGATCAGAGGGTCACCAAAAACATTAGAGACTTTGTTTTTTATTGACACCAAGAAATTAGGTGGTCCAACATCAAAAAGGTTGAATGGTCCACCTATACACAATGTCTCGGGAAACAGCAAGGTCGACCAACCTCCACAACTGATCCACTGACTAGCTGAGGTACCTTTTATGTTTGAGACTTAAACAAATTCGGCTCGCCAACAGATCAACGATCCCCTCTCATGATCGAATGAACAAGACATTCTACATAAGCCTTATTTGGAATATGGTTGGACGATCCCAACTCTAGATCGATCAACCAGAAGGTTTACAACTACTTTTCCATGTAAGTGATCGGACAGAAAACTCCTTGATCGCCTGATCATCGCACCAAACACAGTGAAATTACATAGCCTCTGAGCTAAGAGGGTTAAGTAACAAAAATTTCTGATAGACCTATTCATTCTCTATTCCATTCTCACCGAAGCAAGAGATAGTTCTAGAGCAATAAGGTAGAGGAGATAATAAAGAAGAAGATCATCCTAGAGGAGTTATTTTGATTTGTTGAGACCTGAGTGGATCATAGTAGTCAGTGACCTTTGACTGCTTCTCTCTTCTGCTTGAGTTACATGATTTCTCCTCTCTCTTCTTGTATCTATGCTCTTTCTTCAAATGAGGGAGTGGACCTTAGTGCTAGGGCATGGGGAGTAACCCCATGCCCACACTCTATCTTGTTGTTACTAAACTTTTCTCATACTAGATTAAATTGTTCTACATTCAATCTTTTATTGCTATCTGAATTGATCACTATGTTAGCATGTTTGATATAATACTAATCTTAGGATCACAAAACTTAATCCAAAAAGAATAAGTGGGAGTAAAAGTAGAAATCAAAAGGTTCGAGGTCAACAAGAAGTTACAATGAGAACAAGTGAGAATCACAAATGGTTGTGGAAACTCAAGTTCCTCATGTAACAAGTACCTCAAAATTCTAGTAGAACACATCTGAGATTGAAATATTATGAATCCAACAACTCAGATGGGTTGGTCATAAGATGGTGAGCGAACTAGAAGCTATTGAGATGCAGAATTTGGGAAGTCGTTTAATGTCATTATGGAGTCCATGTACACTAACAAGGTATGACCTTGCTAGTACCACCTAAAGGGGTAAAACCCAAAGTGTGTTGTTGGCTTTTCATTGGGAAGACCAACATTAATAACATAAAAGAACAGATTGGTTGTGAAGGTTTTCGAATCAGTTCAAATTGTTGAACATGAAGAAATTCCATTACCAAGTGTCATGCTTGTTGTTGCAGCTAGTATAGACTATGAGATTTGTTATATGTAGCTTAAAACCACATTCCTTAAAAGTACTATTATGAAAGGATGTGTATGTAAGATAGCCTAAAAACTTTATAACTTCATGAATGGAAATAAAGTCTACAAGCTACAAAGCTCAATATAGAGATTGAAGCAAGCATCTCAAAGATGGGATATTTGACTTGACAAGATAGTCAAAGAGTTTGACTTAAATCAAAATATGAAATGAAATCTATAATTACAAAATATTTAGTAGGTCCATGTATGAATATTCCACATATTGATGGGGAATAACATCTCAATAATGTAAGTATTAAGATTTGGCATGGAAATCACATTCAGTAATGAAGGATTAGGAGAAACATCCCATGTGATAGGGATTGATATATATACAAATAGTTCTTGAAAGTTTAATAACTTAATATGATCACACATAATAGCAGGATGTTGAGAGTTCAGCATGAGGGGTTTAATGAGAGAGAATTTGGGAGTAGTCTCTCAAGAAGACATGATTTTGATTATTGTGAAGAATGGAATGACATGAATAAGATGCCATATGCACTAGAAAATGGATCTAGTTGGTAAGGTATGCCCATAGTGCCAATCATGTAATAATTGACATGTCCTATATCTTAAAGAATTTTATTAATACTAATAAAGGCAAGCTTACAATTCATTTTGTTTGATTAAGTTATGAGATAATTAAGAAACAATATAAATGTATAGAGGATAATATTACTCAATGACGTATGTATTCAAGTTACTACCCTTGTGGATTAGATCATATATATGTTAAGAGTATATATATATATATATATATATATATATATATATTCTCATTATGTCCTTGATCAGTTGTTATTGTGGTAGGTTGATAGACAACAATAACCATAAGACCAGAGTGTGAGTTGAAGATGACGAAATCTCACTATTCATGATATGGCAATATTAAATCAAGCACACTGATACATGTTAGATAATAGTGTATCAAACAGACCCACCTTGAGAGTGATACATGGTTGTGGTGGTCACAGTCATCTCTCATAGTGAAGGTGGTGATTTTGATTCTTAGACCTGAAATCACTACACTCGCCACATGTCATCGGGTACACTTTGACATCCTCAAATGCAGTCCTGAAACATGGGTTGTTATAACTATGATTATTGGGTGACTTTAACACATGGGGATAGATTGTGAGTGGTAGATGTGGGACCCTCCTACTAGAGTATGATATCTTGGCCACTTGATAAGTGAGACTGAGAAATGCATGTGGATGAACATGTGAATTAATATATGATATAGAGGTGACATTATCTCAGACAACCTTCTCTTGGTTCAAGAAACATGGTTTGAACATTGAGAGGATGACCTTCCATGCCTCGAGTTCATCTTGGATATTAGTGACAAAGGAATTATACAATCATTGCAACACCTTACACAAATTGTAGGTTGAACTTGTTCTCCAACTTTCCATTCACTTGGGTAGCACTGATGTGTGACTAGGTACCACTCTTTGCTTGTGATGTCATAAGCTAGTTATGGACATTGACTGCCAATGTGATATGAGACCTATAGGTTCACACACAAAGGAACTCATCTAGATGCAAAGTTTTATCTTGAATGGTGATTGGATTGATTACTAAAGTGTTTAGGTATTCAATTTCCATAACAAATTGATTGATTGGACGACTTCTCTACCAAGCAGTCATCTCACTCAAAGAGATGGTCGTTTGGGCATGCCAAATGGGCATCTCATGCGTTGATACGGTCGTTTGGGTTAAAAGGGTGATCAAAGTTTGAATTGACTTAGTTCTACCCTTGAACCAATTGGTTCAATGTGATTGAACCGACTGGCTCATCTCGACTCACTAGATGGGTGTCTGGATGAGCAAGACGGGAGTTTAACCTGGGTAAGATGGATCAGTTTGGCCAAATGAATATTTCAGATGTTTTCCATATAGTTTTGATTTCACATACTTGGAGTGCAAGTAAAATTAATATGTGATATTAATTGAATCAAAATTTCCATATTTGTATCCAATTGAGAAACTGCCATACGACCATTTGGCAGTGTGAGACAACCATCTCGGTGTGCCAGATGATCATTTAGCATCTCATAGGTTGTGAAAGTTCAATTTCTTCCAGTCCCTTCCACTCCCACCCAATCCCGTACAGATTGGGAGCCCTGGCCCAAACCCCGCCTATAAAATGAGGGGTACTAGGGACTTCCCAAGAAAAAACACAGACAACTGAGAATCAATTCCTCTAACAACTATTGTGCTGCTCTCTAGTTTTGGTAACCAAAAGAGCCCAAGCAAGTCCAACCAAATAGGGAGGGAAAGCCAAAGGGAGAGAACAACTAATAGTTGTTGTTGTGGGAGAGTAGGTTGATTACTAGTACACATGTAACATACTGAAATTCAGGGTCTTCCCTACAATTTACCCACTTTTGAACTTTTCTTGGCCTTATAGTCCATTTGGACTATTTCCATAAATTTCCCATCCTTTTGAATCACTTTTGGACTCTATTTGTAATTTGAGCACAATTCAATGTTTGAATTACCTTTTTCCCTCATTTATGATAATGAAGGGGTGTTTGCACAAATAACCCAATTAAGGAGATAAATGAGGGTTAATAATGTAATTTGGTCATTAAGGATGGATATAAGTAGATAATATTAATTTGGAGCTTTTTGGATAAATATAGTAATAATAATAAGCATTTGAATTAATTATGAGTATAATAACCTCTTCACTTTCTCTCTCCTCCAATTTGAAGATAAATGTGTGAAAACATATTTTAAAGGTTGATATTTTGCTCTTAATATTCATATATATCTATCACCTCGAATTTGACTCACTAATTGCATTAATATAGTCATTTCATAATAATTCACACCTTTTAATGTGTTAAAATACACTTTAATGATAAATATATTTATTAAGGGCCTTATTGGATATCAATACGAAATATAATTGCATAGCAATGTTCTACACATTAATGTGAACATGTGGTTAAAATTTGGTGTCATTTGGACTTCATTTGACCCTTCAAAATCCATTTTAAAGCTTTTAATATAGTATGATTAAAGTTTTCAAATCAAATGCATTTAATCCATTTCATTTCACAGTGTAACGCTAAAGTTTCCAGTTTATTTCTTGTGACGCGCCCCTTTCACCTGCGTGCCATCCGACGGTTCTGATCTGCTTCCCCATCGATCCAACAACTCTCCCGCCGGCTCCTACCTCTAGCAACTGAACAGGCGGGTTGCTTTATGCTTCTCGACCCCGCTCACCCTCTCCTTTGCGCCTTCTCGCGCGATTCCTCTTCTGGTGAATTAGGATTCTAACGCCGGTTCTAGCGAGCCCTAATTTGCTCTGACTCCTCCACCGTTGACAAAACGTCCAATTGTGACCTCCTCCTCTTCCCCGTCGTGAGGTCGTAGAAGGTGCTAGACACCTCCTCGCGTCTATATAAGGCTATGGGAACGACCCTCGGGCCGCAACCTTTCTTCCTCCTCCTTCAATTTCTTCTCATTTGCCCTCGGTCACCCCAACCTGCTCAAAATGCATCTTCGGCAACGGCGGCCAAGAACTCGTCCTCCCGACCACTTCAGTCCAATAACCTATGCGGTGAGCTTCCCCAACCCTCACTCTCCAGTTTCCAACCCTCGGATTACCTCGTGATACCCCCGAGTGCCAGGATCTATAGACCACGGTCGTGACCTCCGCCGGTGCCAACTCATATGTTGTTTTGGTGCTCCTCTGCCTGCGGAAAGGGGTGCTTTGACTTCACCTTGGATCCGCGAAGCTAACCCTGATCTCAGTCGCCTGCTTTGTTGCATTTTTGTGCTGGTTTCGGCTCTAGTCTTTTTCCCCTATTCTTTGCCGACGGAGGAGCCTCCCCGAAGCTTCTGAGCAGCTGAGAGCATCAATGTGGGTTCGGCACGTTTGTCTGGAAATGGGGAATCCATCTACAATCCCATTTTCCCTTGGTACGCCCCTGGCTCTCCAAGCCGATCAGGATTCTTCCCTGTCTGCTCGCAGCTTCCTCGCCATGGCTATGGTAGGAGGATGCCTGGTCGTGTAATGACCAGGGCATCCTTTCCCCCTTATTTGGTCGATTGCTATGACAGGGGCAATCTCGTCTTTTCACCCTGAGTTTTTGTTTCTCGCTTGCAAACAATCAATGGTTCCTAATGACCATATTGCCCTCATCATTTTAATTGATTTGTTTTGATGAGCAAGGGTAGTTTAGTCATTTCACCTTCTATTTACATCGAATTTCATTTTCATTTAAATACCTGTCACGCTATGGTTTCCTTGCAATCTGATTGGTCAGATTTACTTAATTCATAGTAAATCGATCCATTGTCAGAAAAATGCAAATAAATAGTCAATGGAAAGGATTTTTCATGTAGAACCTGATTTTGTGGTTTTTTAAGCCTGATACTAAATGATTTTTTGAAGTTTTCTTTGAATGCCTTTTAAGTATATAAAATGTTCTAAAATACATAATTAATTCATTTTAACTCCAAATTGTAAAATAAAATATGTTTTATTAATCAGGAGAATATGAGTAATCGGTTGGTCAAGATTTTGAGTCACAAATCGACCATTTGTTTTCAAGGTAGGAAATTAGGGTTTTTCCTATGATTTATGTTTTATATATATTAATACATGTGTAATAATGTAACTAGGAAATATGGAATGGGATGCAATCTGATTGGTGAATGTGATGATAAATAAACAAAACAGGTATGTGAGCCCTATTTCAGTATGTGCACCCTAATCTAGTATGTGGAACCTATTTGTGTATGTGAGTCATATTTATGTGAACATCTATGATGAATGTGAAATGAATGTGGAATGTATATGGTGCAATCAACCTATCCTTCAGTTGGGTCTTTTCCAACCCCACAATCATTATTGTGCTAGCCTGATTATCCCTCTAATTGCATTTATTAGCTCTTTACTTATTTTATGCTTCTAATGCCATTATGGCTCATTCATTTGAATTATGTGAATCATGCTACTACATATGTTGCCTCCTTTACTTGGAAATGCTTAACCTTGTTATTGACTATGTGGCTCATTCTTTTGAAATATTTGGAAGCATTGTATAATGTTGTTAATTTGTTGGCTCCTTTATTTCATGGAATTCTTGGATATTTTTGTGTCCTACGATGGCCTATTTATTTATTTCTTGGGTTGTATTCCCAATGCTTTGTTGTTATCTTATTGTACTTTTCACTCTACTGCCAAGTGAATGTTTATGCATGATATAGTTATTGGCCAATTGACAATGTAGTGTACATGAGTACAAACCACCCACAGGGCACTGGGGTTTTAGTCCCCCTGTCGGGCACTGGGGTTTTAGTCCCCCTGCCATTATATATATTAGGCACTGGGTTTTAGTCCCCCTGCCACTTTTTAGGCACTGGGGTTTTAGTCCCCCTGCCATTGGTGAGGTCCGGTAGGTGCCTCACCCTACATTGAGAGGATGTTGAGTCATAATTTATATTCATGCAATTGTGATATTTTGTTGATATTGGAATGTGGCAGTTTTCTAGAATCTTATTCACTCATTTGCCTCTCACTTCTTGAAATCCCTTAATGGAATATTTTTGCTTAGCTTATTAATTTCCTTTATCCTATTTTTAACACATACCTTTTATCTTTCTCTTGCTGGATGACCCCAACCATCCAGGTTAGGATCACAGTGCACATGGAAGCTTGGTGGACCTAAGGCTAAGGATAGGATAAAAAGAAAAGGAACATATAGTTGGTTGGATCATAGTTTTTTTTTATGTTTTAAGTTGTTTTGTTTGGAGACAATTTTGTATTAGTCTAAGTCTTCCTCTACCTAGATCTTTGTATTAATATGTACCCCTTTTTGGGAAAAATTTGTAATGTACTCTTTATACATTTTGAATAAAGTCAAGATTTAAATTTCCACTGATACACAATTGATGATCTTGTTTATCATGTTTAATAGTAGAGACATGGTCTTTACAGCATGGTATCTGAGCATCAAGGTAGTCGGATTCTTGACTAATTCAAAATTGTCTCCCTAGAGTATATAATTTCCCTTTAGTTAGTGTTTCGCCTTAGAGTTGACCTAGCATGAAAGTTAGATTTAGTATCATAATAATAATTAATTAAAAATAAAATTTGTCAACTTTTTGGTGAAATGTATATTGAGAAGCTACTAGAGAAATAAGTTGAAGTGATGATGTCTAGAAAGGGTCATATCTTGGGGGCTGGCAATATTTTCCTCCACCCCACTAGCTTCGTAACGAGGACTCCTGAGCTCATATGACCTGGCCTGGCCTGATCTGATACAGACAGCTCGACATAGTCTATCTTTGGGCATGTTGCCTAATTTTTGAATACCTTAGGAAAACCTTAAGTGATGATTTGATCTCTTACACAAAAATCATCCTTAATACCTTATACTCCTATGTTTAGGGTTTAGTGTACCCTATGTTACACCTTGAAGCTTGGTTAGTAAATCCTTTTAGTGTTGAGTTTTATGTACCCTTTTACCCTTAGCTTAGTTTGACTTGGTTGACCCTTTTAATGGGTAGGATGAGGGTAATGGTGATAGTACCCTATTTGGTTTTGCAAATCTGATTTTGAGGATGAAATCCCTCTTTAGTGGGATGGAATCCCAACTAAAAACAAAATCAAATACCTTTGAAGTTAGAAACCATATCCATGTGGACATATGTACATAATAACTTATGTGAACAAGAAATTTACCAAACACATTATACTTGTAATTCAACTTGTTTGTTTATACACACATGAATATGTAGTAAGTCATATAGGAATAATTCATATGCTTGAACCTTCACATATAGGCTTGATTCACATAATAATGTGTTGCTTATTACTAATTGTGAATACACATAATGTTGTCTATGCTACCCTAATGGTAAAATATGTATGGATAATGCACCCTAAGGATGCTTTAACATGTAATGATTATGTTGACCTAAACCTTAATAGGTAATCATCTAGTTTTGACAATATATATATATATATATATATACATATATATATACTTAATGCCTTTTGTGATACATTAGTGACATTAGGTGTCATCATCACATAATATACCTTAATGCATATGAATGGATTATAGTCACAAAGTTATCAATATATATAAGGTATATCACCTTGTTCTCTAATGAACACCTCATCATAATTTGATATATGAAATAATTCATTAATATTTAATGTGTTTCATCCTATTCAATAAAATGCATATAATGGTTGAAACATGATAATGAATAATTGGATTCACATAAATATTCATAAGTGCCTAATGTGAAGTAAAATATGTATAATTTATAATATGAAGTGTAATGGAAGAAAATGATTAATGATGTCATTAATATGAATATGAAAGATGATATTACAATGTGTAATATGAGCATTATTTGGAATTATTATAGGCTTAATAATTTGTTGGATAATATTAACTTTTTCTACAAAATAATTTGTTATAACTCTACATGATAGTTTTAAGAGGATAATGGAAAATGAATTCATGTTATTAAGGTTTTGACCTAATACACTAATTAATGGCTTAATAAACCCTAATTGTGCTTAAAACCCTTGATGAGGGAAATACACATGATATAATATTGAGATATAATTGCTTTGAATAAAATGTGGCACAAGTAGTAATATAATATATAAGATACCTCTTCATGATGTAGATTATAATAATAAGGCAAAAATGTTATTAGGTTGAGTTGATAAAAGGCTATAGGTTTTGTGGAAACCTTAGTAACACCTGACTTATGTAGATTTTGTGTTTGACCCAAGATTAAGTGCTATAACCTAGTTGTTTAAGGTTGGGTTGTTGCACACTCACCCTCTCTTTCCTCTTGTTGTGATTTCGGGGACGAAATCCTCTTTAAGGGGTGGTGTGATGTAACATACTAAAATTCAGGGTCTTCCCTGCAATTTACCCAATTTTGAACTTTTCTTGGCCTTATAGTCCATTTGGACCATTTCCATAAATTTCCCATCCTTTTGAATCACTTTTGGACTTTGTTTGCAATTTGAGCACAATTTAATGTTTCAATTACCTTTTTCCCTCATTTATGATAATGAAGGGGTGTTTGCACAAATAACCCAATTAAGGAGATAAGTGAGGGTTAATAATGTAATTTGGTCATTAAGGATGGATATAAGTAGATAATATTAATTTGGAGCTTTTTGGATAAATATAGTAATAATAATAAGCATTTGAATTAATTATGAGTATAATAACCTCTTCACTTTCTCTCTCCTCCAATTTGAAGATAAATGTGTGAAAACATATTTTAAAGGTCGATATTTTTCTCTTAATACTCATATATATCTATCACCTCGAATTTGACTCACTAATTGCATTAATATAGTCATTTCATAATAATTCACACCTTTTAATGTGTTAAAATACACTTTAATGAGAAATATATTTATTAAGGGCCTTATTGGATATAAATACGAAATCTAATTGCATAGCAATGTTCTACATATTAATGTGAACATGTGGTTAAAATTTGGTGTCATTTGGACTTCATTTGACCCTTCAAAATCTATTTTAAAGCTTTTAATATAGTATGATTAAAGTTTTTAAATCAAATGTGTTTAAGCCATTTCATTTCACCGTGTAACGCTAAAGTTTCTTATTTATTTTCTTGTCACGCACCCCTTTCACCTATGTGCCATCCAACGGTTCTGATCCGCTTCCCCATCGATCCAATGGCTCTCCCGCCGTCTCCTACCTCCAGCAACTGAACAGGCGGGCTGCTTTATGCTTCTCGACCCCGCTCACCCTCTCCTCTGCGCCTTCTCGTGCAATTCCTCTTCTGGTGAATTCGGATTCTAAAACCGGTTCTAGCGAGCCCTAATTTGCTCTGACTCCTCCACCGCTGACGAAACGCCCAATCGTGACCTCCTCCTCTTCCCCGTCGTGAGGTCGCAGAAGGTGCTAGACACCTCCTCACGCCTATATAAGGCTATGGGAACGACCCTCGGGCCGCCACCTTTCTTCCCCCTCCTTCAATTTCTTCTCATTTGCCCTAGGTCACCCCAACCTGCACAAAATGCATCTCCGGCAACAGCGGTCAAGAACTTGTCCTCCCGACCACTTCAGTCCAATAACCTATGCGGTGAGCTTCCCCAACCCTCACTCTCCAGTTTCCAACCCTCGGATTACCTCGCGATACCCCCAAGCGCCTGGTCCTATAGACCACGGTCATGACCTCCGCCGGCGCTGACTCATATGTTGTTTTGGTTCTCCTCCGCCTGCGGAAAGGGGTGCTTTGACTTCGCCTTGGATCCGCGAAGCTAACCCCGATCTCAGTCGCCTGCTTTGTCACGTTTTTGTGCTGGTTTCCGCTCTAGTCTTCTTCCCTTGTTCTTTGTCGACGGTGGAGCCTCCCCGAAGCTTCTGAGCAGCTGATAGCATCAATGTGGGTTCGGCACGTTTGTCTGGAAATGGGGAATCCATCTACAACCCCATTTTCCCTTGGTACGCCCCTGGCTCTCCAAGCCGATCGCGATTCTTCCCTGTCTGCTCGCAGCTTCCTCGCCATGGCTATGGTAGGAGGATGCCTGGTCGTGTAATGACCAGGGCATCCTTGCCCCCTTATTTGGTCAATTGCTATGACAGGGGCAATCTCGTCTTTTCACCCTGAGTTTTTGTTTCTCGCTTGCAAACAATCAATGGTTCCTAATGACCATATTGCCCTAATCATTTTAATTGATTTGTTTTGACGAGAAAGGGTAGTTTAGTCATTTCACCTTCTATTTACATCAAATTTCATTTTCATTTAAATACCTATCACGCTATGGTTTCCTTGCAATATGATTGGTCAGATTTACTTAATTCATAGTAAATCGATGCATTGTCAGAAAAATGCAAATAAATAGTCAATGGAAAGGATTTTTCATGTAGAACCAGATTTTGTGGTTTTTGAAGCCTTATTCTAAATGATTTTTCGAAGTTTGCTTTGAATGCCTTTTAAGTATATAAAATGTTCTAAAATACATAATTAATTCATTTTAACTCCAAATTGCAAAATAAAATATGTTTTATTAATCAGGAGAATATGAATAATTGGTTGGTCAAGATTTTGAGTCACAAATTGACCTTTGGTTTTCAAGGTAGGAAATTAGGGTTTTTCCTATGATTTATGTTTTATATATATTAATACATGTGTAATAATGTAACTAGGAAATATGGAATGGGATGCAATCTGATTGGTGAATGTGATGGTAAATAAATAAAACAGATATGTGAGCCCTATTTCAGTATGTGCACCCTATTCTAGTATGTGGAACCTATTTGTGTATGTGAGTCATATTTATGTGAACATCTATGATGAATGTGGAATGTATATGGTGCAATCAACCTATCCTTCAGTTGGGTCTTTTCCAACCCCACAATCATTATTGTGCTAGCCTGATTATCCCTCTAATTGCATTTATTGGCTCTTTACTTATTTTATGCTTCTATTGCCATTATGGCTCATTCATTTGAATTATGTGAATCATGCTACTACATATGTTGCCTCCTTTACTTGGAAATGCTTAACCTTGTTATTGCCTATGTGGCTCATTCTTTTGAAACATTTGGAAGCATTGTATAATGTTGTTAATTTGTTGGCTCCTTTATTTCATGGAGTTCTTGGATATTGTTGTGGCCTATGATGGCCTATTTATTTATTTCTTGGGTTGTATTCCCAATGCTTTGTTGTTATCTTGTTGTACTTTTCACTCTACTGCCAAGTGAATGTGTATGCATGATATAGTTATTGGCCAATTGACAATGTAGTGTACATGAGTACAAACCACCCACAGGGCACTGGGGTTTTAGTCCCCCTGTCGGGCACTGGGGTTTTAGTCCCCATGCCATTTTATATATTAGGTACTGGGGTTTTAGTCCCCCTGCCACTTTTTAGGCATTGGGGTTTTAGTCCCCCTGCCATTGGTGAGGTCTGGTAGGTGCCTCACCCTACATTGAGAGGATGTTGAGTAATAATTTATATTCATGCAATTGTGATATTTTGTTGATATTGGAATGTTGTAGTTTTCTAGAATCTTATTCACTCATTTGCCTCTCACTTCTTGAAATCCCTTAATGGAATATGTTTGCTTAGCTTATTAATTGACTTTATCCTATTTTTAACACATATATTTAATCTTTCTCTTTCTGGATGACCCCAACCATCCAGGTTAGGATCAGAGTGCGCATGGAATCTTGGTGGACCTAAGGCTAAGGATAGGATAAGAAGAAAAGGAACATATAGTTGGTTTGATCATAGTTGTTTTTATGTTTTAAGTTGTTTTGTTTGGAGACAATGTTGTATTAGTCTAAGTCTTCCTCTACATAGATCCTTTTATAAAGATGTATCCCTTTTTGGGAAAAATTTGTAATGTACTCTTTATACATTTTGAATAAAGTCAAGATTTAAATTTCCGCTGCTACAGAATTGATGATTTTGTTATCATGTTTAATAGTAGAGACTATGTCTTTACAACACCAAAGGGAGGGATAACTCCTTCTTGTCCATTCTTAGTGAATGATAGGAGTTCTAGTTGGTTCTTGTGGACTACTCTAGAGGCAGGAGTCCTTTGGCTGCTGCTCAGAGAGAAAAGTCAAGTTGCAGTCTGTGGCGAGACCACTAGAGTTTCTATAGAGGTTGCGTAGATAATTGTTCGTGGTGAAGACCAAGAGAACACAGCCACAGACCAAGAGAAACTAGTCAGCAGTTGTAAAGAAGTGGGTTTTGTATTTGCACTTGCTCCAAGACCAGGTATAACATGCTAAAACCATCCTTCCTATTTCATCTTAGTTGACATGATCTTATTGTTATGGGAATATGTATAGATAAAATTTTTGTTTCTAGTACCATACTCTATACCCATATTTCCCAATTGTGGTATCAGAGCCATGACAATTACTATGTTTTAGGATAATTGATATGATCGGATTTTTGGTTTTACCATTTATTTATTGCATAATATGTGAATATTTAAATTTCTCTCATATGTGTATTTGATCAAACATCACACAATCCCAAAAATTTATATATATATGATATGATATATATGCAACTTATATGTGTCACCCTAAAAGCAGTTTTGATGGTGTATGTGTGGCTTGGTTATGGCCTTAACTGTATATTTGTGTGTAGTTGGGTGGTTTGGTTCCTATTTATCATAGTCTGTATACCAAGCCTCTACCTCCCTCTTCCCAATGCAGAGTTAATGATTTCCTACCTTGCTCCCCTCTAATGTAACTCAAGGTTTCTCCTATTTAATATAATAAAGTACCAATAGGATAGTTTCTTTTCATGCAATGACTTTGAATATGTTTATCACTTCTTGAGATGACCATTCGTGAGACAAGCTGTGTTTGGAGGACCATGGAGGACAGAATAATGGGACCAGATGACCGTGTGGTAGGCTCAACTGTCTGTCAGGGAGGAGTCCATACATTGGTTGGACAGGAGGCCAGAAGACCATCCGAGAGGGTCCATCTGACCATTTGGAAGGAGTCTAAGCATCGGTTGGATAGGAGGACCAACCAATTGATCAAGAGGAAATATTAATGGTTCAAGGGTTGAACCAATCTACCCAGATTGGCAAACACAGGTCTATACCTATAGTAGGTTCATACATGTGATATGATGATCAACCTAGGTGGTAGTAATTCCTTGTGGCCCCAAAGAATTACAAGCATACATGGCCATAACCATTAGTTTTTGTTTTATATTGTAGTCTAACATTGTGGGATATAGAATGCATATGATACATACTATATATGTGGTGGTTTGGTATACTATATGTATATATATGATATATACATATGAAATCCCTCAATCAAACAAATTAAGTCTAAGATGATTTCTACTAGAAATACACATGAAAAACTTGTTTGACCAAGAGTAGGTTATGCCAAACCTTGGTGCACTGTCTACCTTGTGGAAGTGTAATGGTAGTAATGTAGGTGTCACCAAAGCGGAGTACATTATTATCGTATTCTCTATTAGGCCCGGCTTAAGTGGTGATTCTCAGAGTGTCTGGGCCAAAAAGCATGCAGATGATTATGGCAAGGAGTTGCACAAAATCATCTATCCAAGAGTTTCATATGATGCAATTGGCAAGTTTGCCTACATAAATAGTCAAGTTGTAGGCGATCAGCCAAAGCTAACTCGTGACTTGATGAAATATGGATCCTGGCTCATTAGAAAATTATTCCCTACAATGTCTGAATTTATACTTAAGGGTTGTCAATTTGAATAAAACAATGAGAATGATAATGAACTAAAGACCTAATTATTATTTCCCAAATTTTAAACAAATCCAATCAAATTAAAATGAGTTTTTAAAAAATTGCAAATTCTTTTCTGAAACCAAATGCCAACGAACACTTTTCTCTATGATTGGTTCTTTAGAAAAGACAAACTTATTGGGAACAACTTCCACACTAGTTTGTCCAAACAAATATTCAGGATGTTTCCTGAATTATTTTGATTCCACATATTTGGAGTGCAAGTAAAATTAATTTGTGATATTAATTGGAATCAGTATTGCCAAATTTGTATCCAATTGGGAAAATACCAAACGACTATTTAGCAGTGTGAGATGACCGCCTCCTACTCCATATGACCATCTAGGTGTGCCAAACAACTATTTGACATCTTTCTAGTTGTGAAAGTTCAAGTTCTTTTGGTCTCTTCCACTCCTACGCAATCGTGTACAGATTGGGAACCCTGGCCCAAACCCCGCCTATAAAAGGAGGGATATTGGGGGCTTCCCAAGACACAACCTAGAAAAATGAGTCCAACAACCATTGTCCTCTCTGTTTGTGGTAAACAACAGAGCCCACGAAAGTCTTACCCGACAGGTAGGGATAGAAAAGGGAGAGAACAATTGATAGTTGTCGTTATGGGAGAGTAGGTTGGTGACTAGTACATCAATGGGAGGGACAACTCCTTCTTTCTCATTCTTGGTGAATGAAAAGAGTTCTAGTTGGTCTGTGGGGACTACTCTAGAGGCAAGAGTCCTTTGGCTGCTTCTTAGAGAGCACAGTCAACCTGCAATCCATGGTGAGACCACTAGAGTCATTGTAGATGTTGCACAGGAAACTATTCAAGGTGAAGACCCAGAGCAGCACAACCACCGTCTAAGAGCAACTATTCAGTAGTTGCAAAGAAGCAAGTTTATTCACTGGACTTGCTCTGGGACTAGGTATAACTTGCTCAAACTATCCTTCCTATTTTATAGTAGTTGAGCAATCTTATTGTTATGGAAATATGAATAGATAAAAATTTTATTTCACTACTATACTCTATGCCCATATTTTCCAACAGATATATCATGTATGCTATATAATGTACTTATCCCATAGACTTGTATGTATTGGACATGAAAAGATGGTATAAGATTACAATGAAGGTTATTGGAATGTCATTCAAACACATCTATTAGTAGTTGAGAAGCATTAAAGGATTAGTTTCTATATTATAGCAACAAGAAAGAGTTGAGTGTAAAGGGTTACACTGATGCAAGCTTCCAAAATGATAGAGAATGATCTTATTATTAAATGTTGTGTGTTTAATATTATGATAAAAGAGTTGTGAGTTGGAAGGATTCTGAACTACATGTCATTAATTCAATTCTACAATTGAAGTTGAGTATCTTGGTGTTGTGAACACAAGAGTGGATACTACATGGATCTAGAAGTGCATATGGATGAACTTAAAGATGTTTTGACCATTGGTGACACAATAGAGATATCATGACAACAATGGGGCTAATGTCTAGTCAAGGAATATCTGATACCACATTGTGGCTGTCCCAACCCATACGAGAAATTGTTTAGCAAAGAGATGAAGAACTTGCAATACACTTACTATAGCAAAATTTTGTTAACCTGCTGGATTAGCACTTGCGTAGTAGATTCATGATGGACATGTTTAGATCACTAAGAATTTGATTTTTTGGTGATTGTCTCTAAGTGAGAGTGGGAGTTTGTTGGTATAGTATATCTAGAGAGCCAATCAAATGATGAGTGTGATGGCATATAAAAGGATTTGGTTAATAATAATAAAAAACTCAAGCTTACCATTCATTTTGTTTTACTTAGTTATGAGATGATGAGGAAAATGATGAATGTCTACAGAATGAAAATTACCTAATGACATATGTCTTCAAGTACGTGACTCGAACAATGAGATCATACAGATGTTAAGAGTATGTACAGTCTTGTTATGTCATGGGTCAGTTGTTATTGTGGAAGGTAGATAGACAGCAGTAACACTAAAGACTGGAGTATGTGTTGGTTGTTGATAGAATCTCATTAGTCATGATATGGGATATAAAACCAAGCACATAGATACATGTTAGAGAACATTTTATTGGATAGACCCACCTTGAGAGTGATACATGGAAACCATACTTTGAGGTCATAGTCATCTCTCATAGTGAAGGTGGTGATTGTGGTTGTTAAACCTAAAATCACTACACTCATCACAAGTTGTTCGGTATACTTTGACATCAACCAACATATCCCTAAATAAGGATTTCCATAACAGTGATGATTGGGTAGTTGTGACACATGGGGACTGGTTGTGAGTGATGTAGATGGGATTCGTCCCTCCTACTGGAGTATGATATCCAGGCCACTTGATAAGCGAGACTAAAAAAAGCATGCACATGCACATGTGAAGCAATATATGATATTGACATCACATATATCTCAAAAAGTGTACTTTGGTTCAAGGAATATGGATGAACATTGAAAGGGTGGTGGTTTCATGCCTCGAGTTTAATTTTGATATCAGAGACAAATGAATTATACAATCACCATAACACCTTACACAAATTGTAGGATGAAGTTGTTCTCCAACATTCTATTCGATCACTTGGATAGCACTATTGTGTGACTAGGTACCACTATTTGCTTGTGATGTCATAAACTAGTTATGGACATACATTGTCAATGTGATATGGGGCATGTAGGGTCACACACATAGGAATTCACCTAGAGTAAGAGTATATCCATGGATGATGTTTAAGTTGATAACTAAATATATTAAGGTATTCAATTAAACAACCAATTAATATATTGGACTCATAACCATCAAGTTCAAGTGTTGAGATAACTGGTTAGGGTGTCGAGTTGATAAGAAATTGAATTGCATGAATTCTAAATGAATCAGGACACCAACCGATCGACTCACTGGGTGAACCAATCGGCTAAGGTTTGATGAGACAACTGGTTCAACTAGTGAACCGATCGGCTTAGTGATGCCAACTTTTTCCAGATTCATGAGAATAGTTGATTATTTCACTTGTTCAATTCAATTAGTAGAAGGAATTGATGTTGGAAATTAATTGGAAATGAATTGAAAATTTAGTTTTGATTGGGAAACACTGTGAAATGATCGACTCACTGAGTGAACCAATCGAATCACTATGCCAATCGACCAATTCACCCATGAACCGACTGCTTCACCTATCACAGGATGTGAAATTCATGGAAATTCTAGACCCTTCTACTCTCGCATATATTGGGAACACAGATCCTAACCCCTCTTATAAATAGAGGGATATTGGGCACTACCCAACACACACAAATGAGAATCAATTTCTCTAAAAATTGTTGTCCTCTTTGGTTGTGGTAACCAAGAGAGACCAAGCAAGTCCTACCTGACTAGGGAGGGATAATGAAGGAGAGAACAACTGAGAACAATTGTGGGAGAGCAGGTTGGTCTCTAGTACACCAATAGAAGGGGACAACTCCTTCCTATCTGTTCTGGTAGAATGATAGGAGTTCTAGGTGGTCCATGTGGAATTCTCTAGAG